>CM061547.1:186104764-186562264 GCA_030864215.1 Capsicum pubescens | reverse complement strand
CTTTCCCTGCTCTGATATAAGTTGAAATTCTCAAAGTTGAGAGTAAAGTATAAGTAAAATGTCAGAGATTGCCTCCTCTTCTAGGGTCACTCTCTTCATTTATTCAATGCTTTGGAAGAAGGGGAGCAACAAACAAAGAGAGCACTTGGCATTGGCTCATTTCATACTACGATGTTGTCTCCCTATCTCTTGGTTGAAGTAGGGATGAGACCCTATAGTCTCTATCCAGTGCTCTTCCAGCTCGATATCAGTATAAGTATCAATCTCTTTCCTTTTCTGTGTATGAGTTGAATTTTGAGTAATCGATGAGACTAGTAAGGATTCTCCAATAGGTATAACCCTCGTCTTTGTTCTTTTTTAAATGCTTGAGGGACTTCTTTCAATGTCAATGTTTCGGGTACTACTAGGAACAACATAGCGAGAAGTCGTTTTGCTCTGTTCATCTATCCCTAACAATAACAAGCAAGAGGGGGTGCTAAAGTTCAAATCCGTAGTGATCTCTGCTAATGTATATAGTGTGTCACGTTAGGTAACTTGACTCATTTCCATCGATAAAATGAATCAATCTCGGTATGTCACGAATTCATGTTGTCCACGACTCTATCTGGGTTAGTCCAGGTTCGTTATCAAGTTCCAGTTCCAATTTCGATTTTCGTGTATATTGATGTGATTGTTCCGCAAGTCGACATGAAACTAACTTGCTAGCATGGAATTACAACAATAAGGAATGAAGGTTCCGGTTGCAGTAAATGTCTCAAAGCTAGACTTGAAGCATGCTTCAAGTGGGAACTGTCTCATCCATCTGAACAGGACAACTGAATGAATGCCACTGACCAGTGTGACCGGTCGATTAGTGGCCATGATTAAGACGCACATAAACCGAGCTATTCACGGGAAAAAAGGTCAGAGGGCCATATTGGAATCGTGGCCATCAACAAGCACTATGTCTTCCTTATTATAGGGATAATTGAAAGGAAGCTTAGTGAATATTGTTACTCTTACTTGATTACGGTGGGCAGGTTGTTGTATTCACAAGTGAATGGCGCTTGGACATACAGAGGGAATGGGTGATTCATCGAGCTGGAACTCTCGTCACTGCGGTGAGACCAACTCCAGCCAGTATCCTAGCGGAATGTGGCACCGGTTCATTTCATGGGAACACCTACATCCACAGCGGTGAGCCAGTACTCTTTTGCTCTAATGTATGCGACCCAATTCACTGGTATGAGAGGACCAATCCTCTCATTACTAAGGGTGAATCAAATCCACATATCGCACGTTGTTGGACCTTCTTTAGCCCCGATTGGCCTGTAACGAATATGAAATACATACTCACACCAAACAACACGTGTTAGAACATGCTGATTCACCAGGCAAGAGATATCATCTGCCCGTTGGAAAGAAGCCGGGACTCATGCAAACTAAAAAGCGCCCTTACGCTCTAGTTTGATCGGGGGACCGCAACTAAGATCAGAGGGATAAACTTTCCCGTTATCGGAACAAACATTTTATTTCCAAGGTTCCTCACTTGTTTTTTACTTTTTTTTTTACGAAATGCAATTCCGGACGACCGAAGCGGAAAACCTCTCCCGACAATTGGAGAAGGAGAAAGCCATTCCTACGGGCCTGGAACTGTGATGAATGAAGTAAGAATTTCGGGCTAGGGCCTGAGAATTTACATCTAGGTGCTTGTCTAGTTCCCGGTGAGACCGTTGACTTTGCGAAGGCCCGAGGTCCCCGCCTTCTTTGCTTGAAGCTCAGGTATTCTTCCTTCACCCACTTATGAAATTGAAGCATGTAGTCTCGCCGCTAGTAGCCATGCTACCTTCTTTGGCCCTGCCTTACACACCTTATTTATCCTACCTGCCGCCCTTGGAAACAGCCTTCCTTAGCTTTCGCCCTCCCACAGGAAACAGAGTTCTTTAATTTGAAGCTCCGTACTCTTGTGAAAACGGACTACACTGTCTCAACCACCCGCCTTTCCCTTCTTTTGTTTGTTCTGGACCCGAAAATGCCCGTTCGCTTGTCATTGGGGATCCCAATCTGACTTGCTCGTGGTTTATTAAAGTTGGGGTTGTTTTTTACTTACCTTTCTGTCTATGAAAGAAATGAATCAAAAATCAAGATGTCGATGAAAATTTATTTTATCCCCTATCGCACGGAAAGGGAAACCTATAGTTTGTTTGATAGACCCAAAAATGCTTCTTATTGGTTCCCTGCCCCCTATCGATGTGAATGGATTTTTAGACTAAACCCAAGACCACGCTCTTCCCTTTTGAGTCTGCTCTTATGTGCCTAGCCCGAAGAAGGAAAGACGAGGCATAGCAAAGGCTAAGGCGATGGAAGCAAGACTGAGTCCCTGTGGGGAAGGCCTATTTTGCTTTGATACGAAGGAGTTCATTAGCTGCTTGGTAGGCTGCTTCTTGATTCAGTATTTGTATTGGATTTCTTTTCTGATTTAATATACTTACGCGTAGAAAACTGGACATCAAAATGCCTTGCGCTCACGGCCCCTTCTTCACGTTGAAGTGAATCGTGGCAGCAGCCCGAGGTGGGAATGAATCCTTCTTGTGCTCTTTCAAATCTTTCATCAACTGTTGGGTTCTCCCGGGGAACTCGCCCTTGGGATTCAGAAATATCTGTTTCTGCTTTTCAGGCACTACCTGTCCACCATTTCACTCATCCTATCCATCCTTTCCGCGTAATCCATCTTCGAGCCGCGGCCGAAAGAACTACCTTTCACATCCAAACTCGGGGTCCTACCCCTGTCTTTCGCCTTATCGCCTTTACGCTCCTTCCCTTACCAATGGATCAGAATCTTTTCCAACAACGTCCAGGACCCAACCCCCCTACGACTGAGGAATCGAACATCAAGAGATAGAATAAGGCAAGAAGCGCTCTAGTTAACTGATAGATAAGGCACCCGCAAGCAGGGACCGAAGAGATAGAAAAAGGGAAGACACGCCAATCGACCCGAATAGATAGCCTGTGGGAGAATCGGTGCACCCAACCTCAAGATAAGAAGAAAAGGCCGCTTCGGATGCCTTCCCTTTCGTTCGCCTCTTCCCACAAGAAATGACGTAAGTAGTAGTGCCCTTTTTGGCTAGTTACGAGAACTCAACAGTTGAGATGACTCAACTCGTATCAAGAGTAAAAGCTCCTGACTAGCTTTAGAGCACACGGCAATTGGTACTACTTCGCTATCGGTCACCGTTAAGGACGATTCGGCTTGTGTTCATCGAATTGACTCCAGATAAGAAAAGCAAAGAAGGAGCTCTCTATTTGGGTCCACTCGATGAGTATCCCTTGAATTTACGTTCCACAAGTGCAAAGCCTTCCATTTCGGCGGGTTGAAAGCACCATAAAGGACTATGATCTCTTTAGTCATAAAAGAAATTGCGTAAATTCTGCCTTTTTTGATCCCAATTTCCCACTCTTTCTGTGAAGCAAAACCTCACCACACTACACTGCACTTCGACACAAGAGAAGAGGACCGGGCGCTTTGTATCTTCGGGATAGAAGTTGGCGGTCTTCTTTAAGAGAACTTCAATCTAATACTCATTATGGATCAACTCATGTTTCCACTCTATTTTCATTACGAGGATGTATCACGTCAAGATCCGTTGCTCAAACCGAATCACGCCAACGTTATGGAAGTTCCTGGATCGTGTAAAATAATAGTAGTACCAAAGACAACACCTTCTATCAAAAAATGGAAAATTGGCTATGGAGATTCCGTGCGGTCAGAAATTAATACAGACACAAAGGGCTTCAACAGGAAAGTCGTTTCGATCCAATCCATTCTTGGAGTCAAATAAAGACAAAAAAGGATATGTCAGTGACCTAGCACAACAAAGCACTCTCCGAGGGCATGGAATGTCACATTTTTTGGTCAGAATATCCACAGTAATGTCTCTGTTAGATTCTCCGCTTGAAATAAGGGAAAGTTCAATTCAATTCTCGATGGAAACAGAATTTTGTGAATTCTTCCCCGAACTGGAAGATCATTTCGAGATCTTCGAACATATTCGAGGGTTCAATGTTACTATTGTAACTTCGGCCAACACACAAGATGAGACTTTACCACCGTGGAGCGGCTTTTTGCAAAAAGATGAGGGGGAAACTCAGTAAGATGTCGGAGAAGGAAAATATACGAGATCACAAACGCAGATTGCTCGCGGCTAGGCTAAATATGAATTGAGACGAAAGCTTTATAAAGCCCTTTGTAAAGATCCCGATCCTCCTAGTGATATGCGGGACAAACATCGTTAGTTGTTGTCCAAGTTGCCAAGAAATAGTGCCTTTGAGTCTGCTCTTAGGTGCCTAGCCCGAAGAAGGAAAGACGAGGCATAGCAAAGGCTAAGGCGATGGAAGCAAGACTGAGTCCCTGTGGGGAAGGCCTATTTTGCTTTGATACGAAGGAGTTCATTAGATGCTTGGTAGGCTGCTTCTTGATTCAGTATTTGTATTGGATTTCTTTTCTGATTTAATATACTTACGCGTAGAAAACTGGACATCAAAATGCCTTGCGCTCACGGCCCCTTCTTCACGTTGAAGTGAATCGTGGCAGCAACCCGAGGTGGGAATGAATCCTTCTTGTGAGCTTTCAAATCTTTCATCAACTGTTGGGTTCTCCCGGGGAACTCGCCCTTGGGATTCAGAAATATCTGTTTCTGCTTTTCAGGCACTACCTGTCCACCATTTCACTCATCCTATCCATCCTTTCCGCGTAATCCATCTTCGAGCCGCGGCCGAAAGAACTACCTTTCACATCCAAACTCGGGGTCCTACCCCTGTCTTTCTCCTTATCGCCTTTATGCTCCTTCCCTTACCAATGGATCAGAATCTTTTCCAACAACGTCTAGGACTCTATCATCCCAACCCCCCTACGACTGAGGAATCGAACATCAAGAGATAGAATAAGGCAAGAGGCGCTCTAGTTAACTGATAGATAAGGCACCCGCAAGCAGGGACCGAAGAGATAGAAAAAGGGAAGACACACCAATCGACCCGAATAGATAGCCTGTGGGAGAATCGGTGCACCCAACCTCAAGATAAGAAGAAAAGGCCGCTTCGGATGCCTTCCCTTTCGTTCGCCTCTTCCCACAAGAAATGACGTAAGTAGTAGTGCCCTTTTTGGCTAGTTACGAGAACTCAGCAGTTGAGATGACTCAACTCGTATCAAGAGTAAAAGCTCCTGACTAGCTTTAGAGCACACGGCAATTGGTACTACTTCGCTATCGGTCACCGTTAAGGACGATTCAGCTTATGTTCATCGAATTGACTCCAGATAAGAAAAGCAAAGAAGGAGCTTTCTATTTGGGTCCACTCGATGAGTATCCCTTGAATTTACGTTCCACAAGTGCAAAGCCTTCCATTTCGGCGGGTTGAAAGCGCCATAAAGGACTATGATCTCTTTCGTCAGAAAAGAAATTACGTAAATTCTGCCTTTTTTGATCCCAATTTCCCACTCTTTCTGTGAAGCAAAACCTCACCACACTACACTGCACTTCGACACAAGAGAAGAGGACCGGGTGCTTTGTATCTTGGGGATAGGAGTTGGCGGTCTTCTTTAAGAGAACTTCAATCTAATACTCATTATGGATCAACTCATGTTTCCACTCTATTTTCATTACGAGGATGTATCACGTCAAGATCCGTTGCTTAAACCGAATCACGCCAACGTTATGGAAGTTCCTGGATCGTGTAAAATAATAGTAGTACCAAAGACAACACATTCTATAAAAAATGGAAAATTGGCTATGGAGATTCCGTGCGGTCAGAAATTAATACAGACACAAAGGGCTTCAACAGGAAAGTCGTTTCGATCCAATCCATTCTTGGAGTCAAATAAAGATATAAAAGGATATGTCAGTGACCTAGCACGACAAAGCACTCTCCGAGGGCATGGAATGTCACATTTTTTGGTCTGAATATCCATAGTAATGTCTCTGTTAGATTCTCCACTCGAAATAAGGGAAAGTTCAATTCAATTCTCGATGGAAACGGAATTTTGCGAATTCTCCCCCGAACTGGAAGATCATTTCGAGATCTTCGAACATATTCGAGGGTTCAATGTTACTATTGTAACTTCGGCCAACACACAAAATGAGACTTTTCCACCGTGGAGCGGCTTTTTGCAAAAAGATGAGGGGGAAACTCAGTAAGATGTCGGAGAAGCAAAATATACGAGATCACAAACACAGATTGCTCGCGGCTAGGCTAAATATGAATTGAGACGAAAGCTTTATAAAGCCCTTTGTAAAGATCCCGATCTTCCTAGTGATATGCGGGACAAACATCGTTAGTTGTTGTCCAAGTTGCCAAGAAATAGTGCCTTTGCACGAGTCAGAAACCGATGTATTTACACGGGTCGCCCTCGTTCCGTATGTGAGTTCTTCCAAATTTCTCGTATCCTTTTTCGTGGATTAGCATCTCGAGGTCCTTTGATGGGCATAAATAAATCGTCTTGGTATCAACCACCAAACCAATAGAACAAGGGTTAGCTCCGCAGCAGGTCTACAAGCAAGGTAAGTAGGTCCATTACCAGCCGGCTCCGGATCGAAAAGACCTAACGGACTAATCCCTTATCTAGGATCGTAGATGTTAACGAGGCGGGAATCAAAGTGGGGGGAACCCTTTACCGCCTGCGTCTATCTCCTGTCAAGTATGCTCCCCAGACATAGACTACGTACAGGGTAGTACTCTTGGAAAGATAGAATATCACCGCGTGAACATAACATTACATTAAGTTACGAATGTAACTCCCGAAGGATCGACCACTATTCTAAATATAGTAAGGCGGAGAACTGTTGTTCAGTGGAGCGCCGGAGTGCGGAGGTTGTTCCCATCATTGAAGTCAGGGTGTAGGACTGAGCCTTCCGAATGAGAAAGAAGAAAAGTGCAACGTTTCGTTAGAAAAACCAATGCAAATATCATATTGACTTTCTCTCGCCCTACTTCTAAAGATAGATAGAAAAGGTTGGAGAGAATTTCATAAAGTCATTCTCTCCTTTCTAAAGTTGCGCAAGGCGGCCCCCCAGAACAAAGCCCCACCCCTCTTTTCCCCCTTTTAATGAAGGACCCTCGCCTCGCTTCCTATTCATTTGTGGGTCTGGACCCGATTTTGATTTTTTCAATTTCGAGAATCAACCAACAGAAAAATCCGTAGCCCAGGTGACTCACAGCCTCCCTCTCGCCCAAATAAATGAAATGGGATGAATTAAATCAATAAGCTTTTTGATTGATTCAGGGCGTAGCAAAGCCAAATTAAATCAAGGAAATGGGGCTTACTTTTCCTGAGGCTGATTCATCCTATTCAAATTTAGCTATGCTAATGGAAGAGGAAAAGTTTTCAGATGAGATGGACCCCCAAGAGATGAGCGAGAACCCCCAATTGCTTAGGGGTCGCACTCTATCCCGCTTGGTGGACGAAATTTTCTCTCCTTTTAGAATTCTTTCTCCCACACACCTTTTTTGCCCTCTTTCGCCGAGGAGGAAAGAATAATCTAAAAAGTGGACAGAGACCTAAATTTCCATTAGATTCATTCCTAAGCTTGTTTTGTTGCAGCAAGATGATCAGTCCGAGAGTGCTGGAGAGAAGAGAAAGTGGTAAAAACCTCTCTTATTCGGTCACCGAGAAGTCGGACGACTCTTCAGTAACCCAGGGTGATCCGACCCCTTCGACGCTTTTTTCGCTGTATACCCCCTCCATCCTTCGGAGGTGGAAGAAAGGGTACTCACATTTTAATACATAGTAGGGCCCCAGAACGCTAAAAGGTGGGGGAACAAGAGTTGTCACGATAGAAAAGAGAAATAAATAAATGACTATAAGGAACCAACGACTCTCTCTTCTTAAAAAACCTATATCCTTCACACTTAATCAGCATTTGATAAATTATCCAACCCCGAGCAATCTTAGTTATTGGTGGGGGTTCGGTTCGTTAGCTGGTATTTTTTTAGTCATTCAGATAGTGACTGGCATTTTTTTAGCTATGCATTACACACCTCATGTGGATCTAGCTTTCAACTGCGTAGAACACATTATGAGAGATGTTGAAGGGGGCGGGTTGCTCCGTTATATGCATGCTAATGGGGCAAGTATGTTTTTCATTGTGGTTCACCTTCATATTTTTCGTGGTCTATATCATGCCAGTTATAGCAGTCCTAGGGAATTTGTTCGGTGTCTCAGAGTTGTAATCTTCCTATTAATGATTGTGACAGCTTTTATAGGATATGTACTACCTTGGGGTCAGATGAGCTTTCGGGGAGCTACAGTAATTACAAGCTTAGCTAGCGCCATACCTGTAGTAGGAGATACCTAGACTTAGCTTTGGGGTGGGTTCTCCGTGGACAATGCCACCTTAAATCATTTTTTTAGTCTTCATCATTTACTCCCCTTTATTTTAGTAGGCGCCAGTCTTCTTCATCTGGCCGCATTGCATAAATATGGATCCAATAATCCATTGGGAGTACATTCAGAGATGGATAAAATTGCTTCTTACCCTTATTTTTATGTAAAGGATCTAGTAGGTTGGGTAGCTTTTGCTATCTTTTTTTCCATTTGGATTTTTTATGCTCCTAATGTTTTGGGGCATCCCGACAATTATATACCTGCTAATCCGATGTCCACCCCGCCTCATATTGTGCCAGAATGGTATTTCCTACCGATCCATGCCATCCTTCGTAGTATACCTGACAAATCGGGAGGTGTAGCCGCAATAGCACCAGTTTTTATATGTCTGTTGGCTTTACCCTTTTTTAAAAGTATGTATGTACGTAGTTCAAGTTTTCGCCCAATTCACCAAGGAATATTTTGGTTGCTTTTGGCGGATTGCTTACTACTAGGTTGGATCGGATGTCAACCTGTGGAGGCACCCTTTGTTACTATTGGACAAATTTCTCCTTTATTTTTCTTCTTGTTCTTTGCCATAACGCCCATTCTGGGATGAGTTGGAAGAGGAATTCCTAATTCTTACACGGATGAGACTGATCACACCTGATTAGTGAGAAATTCTGACACCAATCATTTACGAGTGAGTATTACACCAAGAATTTACAAGCGGATCGAGGAATGAAGGGAGAGGAATTAGAAAAGAAAGAAAGAGACGGATTTCGAATTAGAGTAAGGGCACGCTAAGACATTCCTTTTCGTGCTTTCGATCTGCTTACTTTGAATAAAGAGAAAAAAAAATAGATAGGCGGAAAGGCTTTACACAAGACCACAGAGCGAGAGAGAGAGCCTTCTCTTACCTGCTTAACTGTACCCTCCTATCGTACCTATATAGACTTTCCTTCAGTTATATCCAGTTTCAGTTCTGCTTCCAACTACCGATGGGAGAAGGCTTTTTTCTTACATCCAGTGCTACATCTAGAGGTCTAGTCCCCTAGGTCATTTGATATCTCTAGTCTGAGTCTGAGTTCTGTTCAACAAGCCAGTTCTGTTAGATCGCTTACAGTCCCCGTAGTGTCCAGTAGCTCTCTCTTTTTCTTACCTTAACCTTAGGCAAGCGAAAGACATAGGCTTGAAATTCAAGTGTTGGTATATCCATCCCAGATTACTCTCTCTGATGTTGCTGTTATAGCTCAAACTTATACAGACAACACTGGAGGTGCGTGCTCAATTGGGGAGCAGCCAATAAAAGGTCTTTTCCGGAAATAAAGGACTGCTACCCTTGTCCCTCACAGCACCAACCTTAAAGATGAACCAAATTCTTGTGCCACAAGTGACAACCGTTTTGGTACCTTACTATATGTTTGGCCTCAATTTCCTCTTCTCTCATATCTGTCCATCTTTCTGATGGTGAAAGAAGAAATTCTGACAATAATGGCGATAATGGAAACAAAGCATGCGGCAAGGCCTCCCAATCCAAGAACCCAATCGGGAATCTTCGTTCCTCTTTTATGATGATGACTGGAACTGTTGTCCCGCGTAAGCCTTTGGAAGCAAACAATCGTAAAAAGGAAAAATAGAGAAGTAGTCTAAGTAGAGCTAAGGTAAAAACATGGGTGAACCTGTGTATTCGATCTAGTGCTCTCACTTTCCCCCAAAAGAAGCATGATGGATCATTGCGACTGTGCATCGACTATCGCGCACTAAACAAGATAACTGTGAAGAAGAAATACCCTATTCCCTTGATCGTCGACTTGTTCGATAGATTGGGGAAGGCCAAGTTCTTCACGAAGGTAGATTTGCGCAAAGGATATTACCAAGTGCGCATAGCCGAAGGAGATGAGCCCAAGACCACATGCGTAAGAAGGTATGGAGCGTTCGAGTGGCTCGTGATGCCGTTCGGTAAGGCACCAGCCACGTTTTGCACTCTTATGAATAAGATTTTCCAGCCATACCTTGATGAGTTCGTGGTGGTATACTTGGATGACATAGTCATTTATAGTAATACCCCGGAGGAGTACGTGGAGCATCTACGTAAAATCTTCCAAATACTCAATTTTACATCAAGAAAGAGAAGTGCTCGTTCGTTAAGGAGGAGGTAGACTTCTTGGGGCATGTCATAAGCCAAATCAAGATGGACGAGGCCAAGGTGTCTGCCATAAGGGAGTGGGAGGTGCCTACTTCCGTGACCGAGTTGTGGTCATTTCTGGGGCTCGTGAACGACTATCGTCGGTTTATTTAGAAAGGGGTATTCCGCTATTGCTGCACCCGAAGAAGAACCGTCCTTGGGAGTGGACGGAGAGCTGCCAAAGAGCCTTTGAAGAGTTGAAGGCCGCCTCTATGTGCCAAAATGGGGGAACTTAAGGCGCACTTTTCTAAAAGGAATGTCATGATACAAAGTGGGCTGGTCATCCGGGGCAACAAGGCACGCGAGCACTCTTGGAGTCGGCATATTATTGGCCGCAAATGAGAGAGGAGATCGAAGGCGGAGTGTGGACTTGTCTTATTTGCCAACAAGACAAAGTGGAGAACAAGGAGCCCGGTGGACTTTTGGAACCTCTACCAGTGGCGGAGCGACCATGGGATAGTGTCACGATGGACTTCATCACGGCACTACCATTGTTCGGTTCCATTATGGTCGTGGTTGATAGATTCTCGAAGTATGCAACCTTCATTCCCGCATCACCGGATTGCAAGGCCGAAGAAGCAGCTCATTTCTTCCTTAAGAACGTGGTAAAGTATTGGGGACTATTGAGTCTTACTTGAGGAACTTTGTGAGTGCAAACCAGCGGGATTGGGCTAGGCTTCTTGATGTGGCACAATTCTCCTATAACTTGCAAAGGAGCAAAGCTACGGGGCGTACACCGTTCGAGTTAGCAACGGGGCAAGAACCACATACTCCCCATACTTTGGTGAGTTCTTACAAAGGCAGAAGTCCCGGAGCATATCGCTTGGCAAAGACTTGGGAAGAATATACCGACACCGCCCGCTCATACTTAGAGAAGGCTGCATAGAAGATGAAGAGGTTCACGGATAAGAAATCAAGGACTTGTCGGTAGATCAGCTAGCTCACGCTCTAGTCTTTCATTGATCTTTTCTGCCCCTCGCTCTATGAGGATGCGCGCCTATCCAGAACGTGCAAAGTAAAATAGCGGTAGATTCACTGGATAGTATGGCAAGAATTCAAGCCCAATTGTTGTATTTTGTGAAAAAGGATCTCCCTCTAACCCTAGTGAACATTCAAATATCTGTCCTACATTCATTCGTGAAGGTACTCCTAATGGGTTAAAGACCATATCAACGGATCTTCCATCTTGTAAATAAGGCATATCTTGTCTAGGCAAAATTTGGGAAATGATACCCTTATTTCCGTATCTTCCGTCTACTTTATCGCCTACTTTGATTTCACGTTTCTGTGAAATATATACATGAATCATTTCGGGATTCTAACTAGAACCACCCCTTTTCTGGATCCACCTCACATCAATAACCAACCCCCTGCCACCTATAGGTAATTTGTGACAAGTTTCTTTTGAAGTAGATACCTGAATACCAAGTATAGCTCGTAACAATCTATCTTCCGGGGCATACGACGATTCTTTCATGACCTGGGGTTTAAATTTCCCTACTAAAATATCACCCGTCTCTACCCAAGATCCCAACATCACAATTCTATTTTTGTCTAAATTGCGGAGTAAATGGGCTTCTAAATGCGGTATTTCATTAGTGACTTTTTCGTTGCCTTGACTTGTCACATGAGTCTGAATTTCCGTACATGTCTTAACAGTTTCAATTTTTTATGGATCCACCATGATCCCCTCACTAGAAAAAACATGACCAAGAAAGGTCACAGCACTCAACCATAACTCATACTGGAAAATTTAGCATATAATTGTTGATCCTTCAGAGTCTGCGATATTATACGGAGATGATTGGCATGATTCTCCTTACTCTTAGAATACACCAAAATATCATTAATAAACACAATCACAAACCAAAACAAGAACTATCTAAACACCCGGTTCATAAGGTCCATAAATGTCGTTGGAGCATAAGCCAAACCAAAGGACATAACTAGAAACTCGTAGTGACCATATCGGGGATGGAAAGTATCCTTAGGGATATCAACCTCCCTAATCTTTAGTTGATGATAACCCAACCAAAGATCAATCTTAGAAAAGCACCTAGCACCCTAAACCTGGTCAAAGAGTCATCAATCCTAGGTAGAGGGTACTTATTCTTCACTATCACCTTATTCAGCTGACGATAGTGTATGCACATTCGAAGAAACCCATCTTTCTTATGCAGGAAAACTACCGAAGCACCTCACAGGGAAAAACTTGGACGAATAAAACCCTTATCAAGAAGATCTTTCAACTGGTCCTTAAGTTCTTTCAACTCAGCCAAAGCTACTCTCTAGGGAGAAATAGAGATAGGATGGGTATTTGGGGAGGATCAACCTCAAAGTCTATTTCCATATCAGGAGGAATACTAGGATGATCGTCAAGGAACACATCGGGAAACTCATTAACTAGCGAGATAGATTAGAAAGAGGGGCCCTTAGAATTAGAATCTTTAACCTGAACTAGATGATATAGACACTCCTTGGAAATCAATTTCTGGGCTTTAAGATAAGAATTAAACTTTTTTTATGTTCTATAGAACTCTCTTCCCACTCAATCACTGATTTATTTGGGAATTAGTAGCTGACTTTTCGAGTCCAACAATCGAGAGAAGCATAACCGAGTCAAGCCAATCCATCCCCAGGATCATATCAAAATCTAACATATCAAGCTCTACTAAATCTACCAAAGTCTCTTTATCAAATATAGACACCACACAACCCCTATAGATCTTTCTAGCAACCACAGAATCACCTACTGGTATACACAACAAAAGGATTGGGAATATTTTTAGGACCAAAATCAAAATAAAGAGCAACATAAGGGGTCACATAAAAAAGAGTAGACCCCGGATCAATCAGACAATACAAATCATGAGAGAGGTGTTATCACGTACTAATAATAAAATTAGGAGATATCTCAGATTCCTGATGGGTGGCAAGGTCATAAAAACGATTCCAGCCAATATTGGTACCAAAAGTAGCACTGTTTGGTGCTGCAGCTGAAGAAGTAGAAACAAGGACCTTATTATCTTCAGAAGCACCCTCAGTTGGACAGTGTCAATGCAATGCCCCACCTGACCATAATTAAAGCACGTATCTCTCCCCTCATTACAAATTCTATGATACACCTTTCTACAAAATCTGCAAGAAGGATAAGATGAGGCTGACTGGGCTCCAATGGCCTGAGATTGGGAACCTTGTGCCTCAAATCCACTATTAGTCTGAAAGCAACAATTGCCAGACTGCTTTGGATATGGAGCACTAGCCACCGAATAAGAACTAGAATTTCCCCAAACCTTCTTCCTGCCTCACTGCCCTACTATCTCTACAATTATTATGCTGACCTCCACCCTGCTCTGAATAATTAAACTTTTTACTTTGTTTCGCCTCCCTTTCTACTTGTTTCTTCTTCATATCCTCAACCTACTGCATATACACCACAAGTCTAGAGATATCTATATCACTATTCAATAAAGTAGCCTTGCAGTCCAACACCAAGTCCCAAGACATACTGTAAGCATACTTTCTCATCTTAGCCTGCATAGAAGTCACCAACTCCTGAACATAGTAAGATAGATGATTGAATTTCAAACCATATTCCTTCACACTATTTCTCCCCTATTTCAAATTCATGAACTCTTCTGCCTTTGTTTCCCTCAACTTCTGAGGAAAGAAGAGATCAAGTAAAGCACTAGAAAACTCCTCCCATAATATCGGCTTAATATCATCACCCCTCGATTGCTCCGATTTCTCATACCACTGATATTCCATATTCTTCAGCTAATAGGCAGCAAACTCCACACCCTCAAAGTCAGAAGCATGCATCACTCAGAATATCTTTTCCATATCATCAAAGAACCCTTGAAGATTATCCTCAACCTTAGATCCAGTGAAAGTCGGAGGACTCAACCTCATGAACTGGCCAACCCTAGTGACCTCAAAAGAAGGAGTGACAGATGCAACATGCTTAGACTGAAGGGACTGGGAGTCCACCAACTGAGTAAGAAATTGAATCGACAGGAGAAACTCAGTATTAGACATATCACCTTAAAGAGCTCGAGGAGGACTAGTGGGTACCGGTGGAACTCTATGAGGGCAATAAGAAGAAGGGACCCCCTAGACTGGTTCTGCACTTCATAAGTAGGATGAGTTTCGTCCACATTATCCTCAGGATAGACAGATGAGTTTCCACAAGCATCAGATCTTCAGGAAGGCATAATTCAAAATGTGAACAAACGGGAATTAGAGAAGATTCAAGACCTTAGAATCTATAGCCCAAAAATAGAACACAAGAAAGGGAAATATTCCTAAATGCCTTGTAGCCTCTCCTTTATAAGTGTGGCACATTACCTACCCATAAAAGAGACTTTACTTGACACATCTTTGTGGACACCCAATGACCATGAACCTAGGCTCTGATACCAAGCTTGTCACGACCCAAACCTAGGCCTGGCTGTGATGGGTATCTCAAGTCTGTCAGGGATTAGAAACCACCATCTTTGCCTAGTCAATAAGAACATAACACATCTAATAATAGCAAAAGCAATCCAATAAACATAAGAAAGATGGATAAACCATAACCAAGTTCTAAGATTTCATAAAAACTCCCAATCCACAGTAATACGCAAAGCCTCTAGTATCCAAAGAACAACCTAAGTCGGGACATGCCCTCGACAATAGACAAAAAAGAAACCAAAGAAACAGTCTATGACATAAACTAAACTAAGAAGTAACAAGCCTTCCAGAACAAGGAGGCTCACCATTTCAAGATGACTCATGAATAATCCAAGAATAACCTATCACTGTGCAGAGAAAGAAAAAGTGTCTCTGACGCCTGCATTGTGTAAGGATACAACATTAAAGGATGGTTAGTGGGTTGAGGACTAGCATGTAACTCAGGAAAGGGATGAAGTAATTCCAAGATTAAGTTAGTTCAAAATCATTTAAAGAAAATGCACATATTCGTATACATATATATATATATGTATATAGCATGCCAGTATAGGGAACATGGTTTAACATGAGAGTAAAATATTAGCCTGGATTGAGTATCTTAACTATCATAAAAACATCCACGATCTATATGGGTCCAACACCCCTTGTTGGATAGGCCAGAGTGCGTGTTAGTCGCAAAAACTAAAGATATCATAGATGTCCAGGGAATCCATGACCCTTTGCCGTCTATGATACATATATAGTGTGTGTGGCACAAGCACACAGTCATCAAGACCAACCCTCGCACCGAAAAATATGAGTTTCCAATATCAGTCCCTCGAGACCTTCACCTTTATGGTCAGCTACACAACCCATTTTAAGCCCAATTAAAATGTTTACATAATCCAATTCATTGAACCATAATCATCTATTAAGGCACATACCATTGGTATCATCATACCAATTATATTTGCAAGCTAATATCATCATGCCATTTCAATTATCATCTCTTGGGTGATTCCACGACCCCACAAGTTCCAATCATTCATCCGTATAGGGAAATCTGTGACCCCCTAGGTTCAATTTTCCATTAGCTTGGGGGAATCCACGACCTCCAAGGTTCAATTTGAAATCATTTATGTTTCAATAGCCTTTTATATCATGCAATGGTTCCAAATATAGTTCAATATGCATATTCTCATGTTCAAAGCAAGTTTCACAAGATTAGGTTGAGGTTATACCAACTCCAATATCAAAATCATCAATGTTGGGGGATCTCACAACTGCCGTTCCAATTAACCATGCACATGCGCCCCAATTAGTTCAAAACTATCAATTCAAACCATGAATAATTCACAAAAGCCATGGGAAAAGCAATTATTAGTCAATAATGCTCAAAATCCCTCAACCTACATTCAAATCATCAATTAAATCACATGAATACAATTGTAAATACATTCTATTAGAAAAAAAAGTCTTGGGAAGAGATACACACCTTAGATACATAAGAATTTGAAAGCAATTTGGATCTTTGAACCCAGAAGCGAATGCACAGTGAAATCCTTGAGCTTTTCTTGGGTTTTGAGTTTGAGAGCAAACGAGAGAAATTGATCTTTGAAAAATTGATGAGAATAAATATGTTTTATGTTTAAAGGTCGTACATGGATGAAAGGCCCAAAAGCTCCTCACCCCAAGTAAATAAAACAAAAACTGCATGATTTTTATACCTCAGTGTGGCAGGGCCTTATTTAGAGGCTAACCTCTATGCCATGCTGCTTATCACAAATATTATCCTCTTTGACATAGCTGTATCATAGAGGCACACAGCCTCCATGCCATGCCAATATCGTATAGGGTAACCTTTGTGGTATGCCAAAAATGCAGAGGGTTACTGCCTCAGAATTCTAAAATAGCCCCGAGTCCCTTCTGAAAATTCCAAAACTCTTTCGAGACACCCTATTAACATACCTAAATACAATTTAAGTCAAAAATCAATGTTTTGAATACGGGAGGGTCAAAAATAAAATAATAGAATATTAAGGGTATTTCATCTAGAATCACATACGCTCAAACAAACTATACTATCCTATAAAATTTGATGTTTCAGGATTAGTGGCGCAGTCAAAATTTCCATCTGAGGTCATTTCAACAAAATGTGGGTACCATAACCATTTACCATTTTCTTTATTTTGACAAATTGCTTGAAATAAGTTCGAGTGCCTTAAGAACTGAACCAAGAGTCCACTTAGTGTAAAATTAAAATTCCAGAGCTGTTGGAATAGTCAAATTTAGCATAAGAGATCACTTGATGAAAGTTTTTTCCCGATAGCCAATTTGAACCGCTGAAGGCTTCAAAATAGGGAATTAGCTCTAAAAAATAAATGAATTTCCCGTTAACCAATCTATCAGTCCCAGTACATCATAAATGACTTGGTGTAGTTGTAGGAAAGCTCTAAATAGAAAAATAAGAGGAAATACATGAAATAACCTAGAGGGTCATTACAATATCCACTACTAAAAGAACTTTTGTCTACAAAAGTAAAGGACTAAGATATACCTAAAGCCTAGAACAGGTGAGGACACTGGGTCTGCATCTCTCTCTCAATCTCCTATGTATCCTTCTCTACTGGATGGTGCCTCTACTAAACCTTAACTACTGAAATCTCCCTAGTGCGCAATCATCTGACATCATTAGCCAAAATGAGAATAGGCTCCTCCGTGAAGGTCAACCACTCATCCAACTGGATTGATTCATATTTAAAAACATAAGATGGATCAGGAATATATCGATGCAACATGGAAACATGGAAAATTGGATGGACAGTAATAAAATTTGGGGGTAAGCCTAACTCATAAACAATATCACCTACTATGCAAAGAATCTCAAATGGCCCAATATATCTGGGGCTGAGCTTAACCTTCCTCCTAAACCTCAACATACCCTTCATGGGTGATACATAGATGAATACCCTATCACCAACTCCAAATATCAAGGCATAATGTCTATGATCTTTATAAGCCTTCTGCCTACTCTGAGTTGCCCTTAACCTATCCTAAATCATCCTGAATCTATCCAACAACTCCAGAAGCAAGTTAGTCTTGGAAGTCTCAAAACATCTAATTGGAAAATGACATCGTCTACCATACAAAGCCTTAAAAGGATCCATCTCAAAACTCAAATGGTAACTATTATTATATGTGAACTCTATCAAGGTTAAGTGTTGCTCCCATCGACCTCCAAAATCCATTTCATACGCCTGGAGCATATCTTTGAGAACCTAAATAGTCCACTCCGACTGACGATTGGTCTAAGGATGGAAGGTCATACCAAGATCCATCTGAGTGCCCAACTTCTCCTAAAAAGATCTCCAAAAGCTAGAAGTGAACACAGATCCCCACTCTAAAATAATGGATATAGGCATACCATGCAAATGGACTACATCACCAACATAAATACAAGATAACTTCTCAGCACTGAAGGACATTTGAACAGGGATGAAATGTTCTGACTTGTTCAACCGATCCATAATGACCTAAATACCATCGGAACCATGAGAAGTACGAGGCAAACCACTAATAAAGTCCATGGTAATATGCTCTGACTTTCACTCGAGAATGGGCAGCCTCTGAATAAATCAACCAGGTCACTGATGCTCGGTCTTCACCTATTGACAATATAAGCAACGAGCTATAAAGTCCACCACATTTCTTTTTATTCCACTTCACCAATAATGTTGTCTCAAGTCTCTATACATCTTAGTTGTACCCGGATGAATAGAATACCTAGAGTTGTGAGCCTAATGCAAAATCAATTAAATCAACTCATCAATCCTTAAAATGCAAATGCAACTATCAAAACTCAAGATGCCATCAGAATCTATGGTAGACCTCTTAGACTCACCACTCAACACCTGATCACAGATGATGCAAAGTCTCTTATCCTCAAACTGGTGATCTCAAATTTTCTCAAATAACGTGAACCTCACCTCAACACTTGCAAAAATCCTCTTAGGGTCTAAAAAATTCAGTCACATCATCATGTTGGCTAAGGACTGAATGTCCCGCGCCAACAGCCTCTGAAAAACTAAAATACAAGCCAAGCTACCCATACTCACTGCCTTCTAGCTCAAGGCATCTATTACCATAATAGCCTTGCCCGAATGACACAAGATAGAGATATCATAATTCTTAACCAACTCCATCCATCTACGTTGCATATCATTAAGCTCTCTTTGGGTTATAAAATGCTGAAGACTATAATGATCTTTGAAAATCTCATAATGAACACCATAAAGATAATGCCTCCAAATCTTAAGCACGAATACTATCCTCGCCAACTCCAAATCATGAGTGGGGTAGTTGCACTCGTGCACCTTAAGCTGCCTCAAAGCATAAGTAATGACACAACCTTGATACATTAATACACAACCTAAACTAATACCACAAGAATCACAATGCATGGTGAACCCCTAATCTTTAATAGAAAGAGATAAAATAGGAGTTGAAGTAAGGAACTCCTTAAGCTTTCCAAAGCTCGACTAACACTCCTTGAACCATCAAAACGAAACCTTCTTCTAAGTCAATCTAGTCATAGGTGCTGAAATACTAGCAAAACCTTCAAAAAATTATCTATAATAACTGGCCAAACAATAAAGCTATGAACCTCAGTCAGAGATGTAGGCCTGGACCAATTACGAATAGCCTCAATATTCATTGTGTCTACCATAATCCCATCCTTAGACACCACATGCCCATGAAATGTTATCGACTCAAGTCAAAACTCACACTTAGAGAACTTGGCAAAAAGCACATGATCTCTTAAAGTCTGGAGCACAATCCTCAAATATTATGAATGCTCCTCTCTACTTCTCAAATACATAAGGATGTCATCAATGCACACAATCATCAAGGAATTCAAATAAGGCCTAAACACTCAGTTCATCAAATCCATAAATACAATTGGGGCATTGGCCAACCCAAAAGACATAACTAAGAACTCATAATGAACATAATGGGTCCTAAAGGTTGTCTTTGGGATATTCTCAGCCTGAATCCTCAACTGATGGCAACCAGACCTCAAATCAATCTTAGAGAACACTACTACTCCCTAAAGTTGATCAAATAAGTCGATGGGGCATAGAATAATGGTTCTTCACCGTTGTCGTATTCAGATGCCTGTAATCAATACACATACGCATAAAAATATCTTTGTTCTTCATAAAAAATATAGGATCTCCCTAAGAAGACACACTTGGTCGAATGAAAGCCTTACCAAGTAGATCCTAAAGTTGAGAATTTAACTTCTTAAGCTCGACAGGAGCCATTTGATAATTTACCATAGAAATAGGTTGGTTCCAAGCTCAAGATCAATAACAAACTCAATATCATGAGTAGGAGGAATACCTAGTAGATCGATATGGAAAATATCAAGAAACTCACAAACTATAGCTACAGAGTCAAATGATATATTCTTCATACTAACCTCACAACTATAAGCGAGATAAGACTCGCAACCCCTCAAAATAAATCTCTTAGCACACACATAAGAAATAATCCCCATTGGCTCGCGACTAACAGCTCCCTAATACATGATCGAAGGTATTCCAGGCATAGCTAAGGTAAGGTCTTTGTAAAATAATCCATAATCACATGATAGTGGGATAAGCAGTCCATTCACAGAATTACATCAAAATCTATCATGTTCAAATAATAAGATCAGCATGGGTATCAATGTCTCTAGCCGTCATGACACATGATCTGAAAACCTATCCACTACTGAAGAATCTCCCGCAGGAGTAGATATACGTAATATCATAGATAATGAATACAAAGATAACTCTAGTCGTGGAGAAAAATAAGCAGACATATAAGAATAAGTGAATCCTGAATTAAATAATGTTAAATTTGACTGACAGCACAATAAAATTATGCCTGTGAAAATATCATTTGAAAACTCAGCCTCGGGTCTAGTAGGTACTCTGTATAACTAACCACGCTCACCACCTTTCTGGGATCTTGATTGACCTCTTGTCTTACCTTCCTAAAAGCCTCCATGAGCATCCTAGGGACAACTTTTACGACCATGTATGCAACTTATACTAGGGAACTATCACGCAAAGTGACCAATAACTCCACAAACATGACATGTCCCATGAACTGTACGAAAACCAAATTATGAAACCTTTGAGGGCTGACCACCACCCCAACCAAAATGTCATTGGATCCAGACTGCCCTTTATTAATAATCTGAAGTGTGGCCTAAATGGGTCTACTAGACTGACCCTAATACTGAAATAGCTGGTGTGGAGGGTACCCACCTAGAGATAACTATCTTTGAATTGAGAGCTACTACAGCTCTAACTGAATCTACCTTGACATTGCAATCTCTTATTACTGCCCCTTGGTCCTCATGATGCATATCTTCCATGAGATGAGCATGATCAAAAACCTCATCAAAAAACCTACCCACAGCAACCAAACTCTATGTAGATATCGGAAGAGGAAGTCTCAATCCTCGAATAAAACAACAAACCCTCTCATACTTTGTATCCAAACTAAAAGTAGTATGTGTAGCCAACATGTAAAAACAAGGCTTATACTTTATAATAGAAATAGATCCCTGATCTAATCTCGTGAACTGATCTCATAACTGATCCCTAAGGCTACGAGGCATGTACTTCATTAAGAAGATCTCAAAGAACTGAGACCATGTCAAAGGAGAAGGCCTAGCTGGATTAGAATCAAGGTGACATCTCCACCAATGTCGATCTAGCAAGTCCAACTAAAAAATAGTGTAATCTACAACATGAGTCTCAACTAGGCCCAAATTATAGAGCCTATCCTCACAAGAAATCAGGAACTCATAAGCATCATCTCCCGGTGCACTAGAAAATCTTAGTGGATCTAATCTTAAGAATTTACCCAACATCTTCTGCTCCTAAGCAGACATATTAGGTTCGCAACCACTAGCTGATCAACTATCGACTGAGCAACTAGCAGTACAAGAGGGACCTCAACTCTGGGAGTCGTAGTTATAGGCAGCGCCCCTGCCTTAGTACCAATTTGATCTATAGAATATGCACCATCATATGGTGCACTTCCAACCAACCCCAAAAGATGGACCAAAGCATTGAAAAAGAAATGAACCCCAGTAAAGTGTGGCTAGTTGGCCCACCAGTGGCTGGGGCAAAAGAATATCTGGCCTAGGAGCAGGAAAAGGTCTGCTAAAGGCCCCAGTTACTGGACCCTAACTAGTCATACATCTCAAGGTTTTCCACAACATCTAAGTTATCCACGAACAGTGACAGGATCCCTAGGCTCAGTCTTGAAACGCTCATCTCGTGTAGCGATAGCACGTGTCCTATCCATCTGTGAAGAGTGGAACCAAAGAAATACTTTAGAAACCAACTCAGACATTTAGCATGGAATGAGTGGAAGAAATGAAAATATCCTAAGAATATCCTATAGACTCCCGAAGATAAGAAATGAACGTCATTATTTTGAGCCATGGGACTCTACTAGACATTTGTTCTTGTACCAATACTATCGGAGGAACCTAGGCTCCTATACTAATTTTTCATGACATAATTTATAAGTCATGATGGTACCTACTCTCCCCACCAGTAGGTAAGACAAACTATAGCCTAGAGCTAGATACAAAGGGCTAATTTGGAGGAAAATGTCCTAAAAGCCACAAATTTACAATTAACGATTTAAATAGAAATAATACAATTATAAGGGTCTAATAGATAGATAAAAACAAATGAATATCTCAAGATTTGGTAATGTCGATACAAGAGCTACTAAAAATAACTACGAGTACTATATGGTTAAATCAATCCATCTCAAAGGCGGCAACAACTAGTACTCAGATCTGCACTAAAAAGTACAGAAGTGTAGTATGAGTACCAAAATAAAAGATACTCAGTAGGCATCATTAGACAGCTAAATCATAATAAAAATACGATAAGATACAAGATAGAATAAATTAAGTCAACATAAAAGTGGCAAACCTAGAAATACGCACCAACACCATTGAATATAAATAAGTAAATACATATAGTACAATAATATAAAGATTATACAATTAAACCTATAAGATTGGCCCACATAAGTGATACGCCCAAATTACACCTCTCTTATGAGTGAGTAAGCGGTCGCTGTCAAATATAGAACCCAACTGGGTTGGGTGACGAATCCCACAGGGAATACAGTGTTCACTAAGTATTGTGATTGTTATTAGACTATTGATCTAAGGTTCCAAAATAGAGGGGGTTTGGAAATATTAATGGTGCTTTTTTTGTATTTGTGTTACACAAAAGTCCAGCTACTAAGAATAAATGTAGATGTAATTTCAATGAGAATGAATTAACTAGAGTTATTCTCACCAAGATGTTCAAACAATTAGGGTTGCGACTTTGTGTTCGAAATCTAACTTATGTATCCAATTGCAAAAAATTATTGAATTCTAAGGATTACCCATGTGTTTCTCAACCTAATAATTATTTCACCCTTTACTTCTCTCTAACTTAAAGAATTCATTCATTATTCAATAACACTCTCATGAGGGTTGATCTTGTTAAGGCATCAACCCGTTAACCAAAAAGGTAAACCTATGGAGTTAATGTGAATCACTTTTTTTTCAACATCCTCTTTCTTGTCAGACAAGTGGAGTTTATGGGCTCACTTCTCAAATTTGCAACCAAGAGATGTCATTAAGATGAAGAAAGATTCATGCAATTTCGATAGATGTTAGAAATCAAACCCATTCACAACCCTAAAATAGTTCTCTACATCAAGGCTCCCATAACCCTAGTTATGGGAGTTTAGCCACTCATCTCCATATAAGAAATCAAAGTTATATTGATGTTCATAAATAACTTTAGAAAAGTACTTACAAATGTCACAATATTGTTCTTCTCAATCTTTGATGGAAAATATGAAAACTAATAATTAACTCTCAATTTCTAGATTCAAATCCCAATGATAAAGTAGTAAAAGGCTCTCAATAGAGGAGAAAGTATGAAACTGAAGACAAAAGATATGGAATAAACCCTAATACTTGGTATTTATATAATTCCATACTGGGGTTTTAAAAATTCAAACTCAGATTCTCCGTATTTTGGTCGATGGGTCAAGCGACGGTTCATCGTAGGTCCGACGGTCCATAGCCTGCACCGTCGTTAGGTGTCCAGAGACTCCATGATCTACTTCTGGGTGAATAATAGTGCGACGGCCCATCGCAAGGTCAACAGTCCATCGCCTGGACCATCGCAGGCCTTCCAGTGATAATGTTTTCTATATCATGACGATGGTTTAGACCGATGGCTCATCACAGGTTCGATGGTCCATCACCTGGACCATCGTATGATGTCCAGAGGCTATGCCTTTTGTTCTTGGTCAATGGTTTAACCCAACGGATCGTCGCAAGGTCGTCGGTCCGTCGCCCTAGTCGTCGATGCTTATTTTTCTTCTGTTTTGTTTAGATTGTCCGAGTTACCCTTCACACTCAGTCCTTACCCTAAAAACACTAAAATACCTTGTTAAATACATAGTGGCTTCTTGAAAACACACAATTATCCTTAGAAAAAGGCTTAAAATATTTTGTCCAAAGCCGAAACATCAACACCCTCAACTTAAGGCAATTGCTTATCCTCAAGCAACTCAACACCAGGATACATATATATGAACACCATCATGATGGGCATTTCACAGTAAAACCAACACAATCATACAATCATTCCACTATCTATTTGGTTATGCTATTTCAACACACATGGATCTACTACTGGCATTAACTACTAATCAGGATATTCACAGCTACAGATACAACACCCCAAAGAAATAAATAGAACAGATATAACTAAACATGCCCTCACAGCCAAAGAAGTCCACCTCATATCACACAGTTAAGTCGTGGAAAAACTAAGCTCTCACTCTCATAAAAAAAGTTACCAACATAGTGCACACCTATAATCTTGACCTTATCATCTAATGCTCTGTCATGATTGACTCGGCAAGATTAAATAGGACTTGCTACGGGTTGTAATGAGGTTTTACGCTCGGTGAAGGTTATTCATTTGGGTAAGTGACTTAAAGTACAAGAATTTCTCTCTCTTTACCCTTTTTGGTAGCTACTTACTACAATTAAGGACCATTTTTGGCCTTTTTTGTTGTCATAACCCGCTATTTTTTTTATTTTTGTTTTTGATAAGAACACAACATCAGCCACCCTCAACTTATGCTGATGCAGAAGGTTGAGGTTTATAATATCTATTTAGATTGCTAACTAGACCAGGGCCAGATGCTACCCCTCAAATTACTTTCAACTCAACCTTCTAGGCTGCTAACAATCCAGCAGTAGCCACCCTTAACTTAGGCAAATTACCTAAGTTAAAGTGCACAATGTCCACAATTGGACCAGGGCCAAGGCTAAATAGTTAACACCTTTTAGAGAGTGAATTAAACTTATTTGGACAATAAAAAAACACTACCACAGCTCATAAGGGTTGACAAAGGGAACACAATGTTTTTGGTGGGTCAATCATTTGGCTAAGTGGACTAACAACACAAGATGCCCTACTATCCTCTCTTATTAAGTCAAAACACATGACAACATCTAATGAACCGGGCAAGTTCTAGGTGTAACACTTATGTCAGAACTACACAAATACTCACCCATACGGGCACCGAGTTAATTTCCACCGAGTTAATTTCTATCCTACTAATTTTTGAGATCCAGATCACATAGCTATGCTTTGCTTATTACTAACTTCTAATGCCATTAACAGAGTCATACATGGTTGCACAACACTTTGCCACTTGGTCAGAGGAATTAATTATACAAAGAATGAAAAACACAATTTTGCCACCATCAGTTGTCATCCACATATGTACAATAAGGTGCCAACGGGAATGGAAATTTAATTTTATAATGAAAATGAAAATTCAACAAATAGAACATGAAAATGAAAATTTAACACTTAGACATGCCGATAATATTGGCAACACAGCCCCCAAACCAACAAGCACATCCCACCCCCACTAAAAAAAATACTCTGACCTCAAATGCATAAAATTTTAAGTACAAAGGAGGGGAAAATACTTGTCGTGCCTCTTATTCAATCTGAGGTATCAGTGAAGTGTGGGGAGGCACCAGTGTCCTCACTAGGTATAATGTTGACTCCCATGATGGTGGGAATACTCAAAATCTCTCCCTCCAGAGTCGGAGGTAGCACATCTCTGATAGGGTCTAAAATTTGCTCCCTCACTAGGGCCGAACTAGTGGATACTCTAGCTGCTTTGTCTTGAAGCCTTTTTTGTTTCTTCTCTGCCTCTCTCCTTAACTTCTTTACTGCCCACCATATATGGTAATCTTTGAATTATTCAAGTGACATGGCTTCCATTCTTTGTTTCTTCTCTTCTTTCTAGAAGCTTTCTCAATTTTCTTGTTTGATTCTGCTACCTTCTTACCTTTGTCCTTGATTGGATGCCCGAATAAGTGAACGAAACCCTCATCCACATTACTAGCAATTTGGACTGGATCAAAGATGGTCTGATGTAGCTGTTGATTTATCTTATCTACATCTGCCTGGAGTCGTCTAACCCCCTCTATCACTTTAACAAAATCTGGGATGGACATTGTGTCTAACTTCTTGTTGATTCACTTCTCTATGTTGTCCATTCGTAGCTAAATATTTCTGAAAGGGTGCAATGCTTCCCCTACAATTTATTCAACAAAGGGTTTGAAATCTTTCCCCCATATTGTCATCTGTTTTTCAACCTTTTTGACAGTCTGTACAGTCTTTGCAAAGTTTTCATGGTTCATTCTGTACTCAGAATATTGGGGTGGGATAGACGAAAAATCTGTAATCCTACCTGTAGGCATCAAATCTGAACCTGCAGATGTAGTAGAAGGCACGTACGTAGTAAGTGGTAATGGCATACCTGCAAGACCATATGACGATTTAGGAATTGGCGCTGATTGAGTCTGCTGAGCTGGAGGTCTGCTGACTCTCATATCAAACCTCGATTCATCCCTCATTTTTTAATGGCCTATTTGTGCAGTGTTGGGACTTCATTATCAACCCCACAAATCAAAGGGACATTTGCCTGCCTGCAAAAGTCAGTGATAAGGAAAGGAAATGGCAGTGTCGTCTGGGTCTTATGAGCATGAAAAAACAACTCATCAAAGATAATGTGACAAAAATCTATGGTCAGCCCTTCAATCACAGCTCTAGTAAGTTCCAAACAATCATCGCCTCCAATGGGCATGAGCCTCAGTCGCATAATCGCCCACTAGAACTTTGCTCTAAAGCTGAGGGATTTCTTCGATATTCGCTCATGGAGGTTGTGTAACCATGCAGGCTCGCCCCCGTCTATCAGGATCCTTGCTAACCAGGGCCTTTGTGTAGCTCGTGTGAATAATCGATGCTCCAACTCAGGAATTGCCCCTGGTATCTGGTAGTCGATCCCAAATAAGAACCTGTTCAAAGTCCCCTCAGAAATGTCAATATCAACCCTACAGTCAGGAACTATCTCTAGCTTGTTCATGTCGGCAACTGATGCACCCGCGGGACAGTTCTTTTTCAGCAATGCCAAATAGTTGGAAAAAAAACTCGCGAACCAAGTTAGGTTGGTAGGATCCAAGTGGCTTACTCATCCAAGACAACTCATACTCATTGAAGCATCGCTCGAGTTCAGGATACTCGTGCAGGGTTGTTGTTATGATATGATACTCCTCAGAAATTGCTTTTTTGATTAGCAACCTATATGTTGGTGCCAACCCTTTGTAGAAGATATCTCGAGCACCCATCACTTGCTATCTTATGGCTTCCCATACTTGGGGGTCCTTGCTTCGGATTAAGTTAGGATCCTCCTATTGGGAAGCCTCCTCTTGAACGCGGTTAGAATTTTCAAGCCCCGACTCAACTGAAATCAAACTTGATACAAAATCAAACCAACAACACCAAGAGCTTCAAGTAGGCTCGGATTTCAGTCCAACAACACAAGAACAACAAGATAGATAACAATGCTAGTGAATCGAAAAGAGCCCCACACGGCTTCACTAGACTTTAAGATAACAAAAATCAACAACAACAACAAGATAAAGAAAGATAGATAACTTGACATATAACATTCAAGAAACTAAGAACCCTAACATCAAGAGAGGACCCTAAGTCTAATGAATATAAACACCAAGTTCTTACGAGGACCAAGAGGCACTCAACGACCTCAAAACCCTTGTTTCTAGCCAAAGATACAACACAAGTATCCCTCTACTTGTGAGATAATAGGGGCGGCTTCTACGAGTAGAGAGAGAGAGAAATGTTTAGTGTTTTTAGGTTACAAAAATCAGCATTCAAAAACTAAGGAATAACTCTCTAACTTGTTCTATTTATACTACAAACAAAAGGGGTAAAATGACCCATCCGCCCTTGCTTCTTGTGCCAACCTTGGAGAGTAGTTTATTACACATTAAGACCTCTCTTCACACATAGAAACGTTTAGGTCCTTGGTTGGTTCAATCACCAACTCACACACGGCCATTTGCATGAACAAAGCTTGGAGTTTTTGTAATTCCTGAGCTTGGCTTCGTGTGAAAGGCCGTGTACCTGTGGAGGCTGCCCCAACCATATCATCCTCTCCATCTTGAGAGGAATTTGACCTCAAATTCAGCATTTGGTCATCTTCAACCGCATCCACGAGGGAGAGATCACCAACGTTGAAAGTGTTGTGCACTTGATATTCCGGTGGAAGGTCAATCTTGTAGGCGTTGTCATTGATTCTCTCAAGTACTTGGAAAGGACCATCACCCCTTGGTAGCAATTTGGACTTCCTTTGAGCTGGAAACCGTTCCTTTCGAAGATGCACCCACACCCAATCTCCGGGTTCAAGCACAAACCTTTTTCTCCCTTTGTTTACCCTTTTTGCAACCTCTTGGTTCTTCTTTTCAAGCTTGATCCGCACCGTCTCATGCATTTTCTTCATTGCCTCGTCTCTTTTATTTCCATCTAATCTGGTCATGAGATCACTAGACAAAGGAGTGAGATCTAAAGGGGTAAGGGGATTCAGGCCGTAAACACATTCAAAGGGAGTCATTCCCGTGCTCGAATGTATTACCCGGTTGTATGCAAATTCCACCAAGGGTAGGTGATCTTCCCATGAAGTCAGTTTACCTTTAACCATAGAACGTAGCATAGACCCTAAGGTTCTATTTACTACCTCCGTTTGGCCATCGGTTTGTGGGTGGCAAGACGTGGAGAAAAGTAACTTCGTTCCAAGCCTACCCCACATGGACTTCCAAAAGAGACTTAGGAACTTGGAGTCCCTATCGCTCACAATAGTCCTCGGTACCCCGTGAAGCATTACAACATGTTCAACAAATAATGAAGCTACACTACGAGCATCCTCGGTTTTAGCACATGGAATAAAATGAGCCATTTTAGAGAATCTATTAATAATAACAAAAATGCTATCTCGGACCTTTCTAGTCCTTGGCAGCCCCAAAACAAAATCCATCGAAATGTCCAACCAAGGTCTAAGGGGAGTAGGGAGTAGGGTGTATAATCCTTGAGGTAGGAGACGAGATTTCGCACTCCGGCAGGCCACGCATTGACTACAAATTTTAGTGACGTCTTTGCGCATTTTGGGCCAATAGAAGTTCTCCTCTAAGATTCTGAGGGTCTTGTCTACCCCAAAGTGCCCCATGAGGCCTCCGTCATGGGCCTCCCTCACAAATAATTCCCTCCAAGAACTAGAAGGAACACACAACCTCCTCCCTTTGAACAAATACCCATCGAACCGAGAGTAGGAGGAATGGTCATTCTCCTTAAGCCAACGGTCCCTTCCCCACTCTTCGCATTCCCTAAAAATAGGAGCAAAGGTAGGATCCTCGGGATACAACAACCGCAAGCTCTCAAAACCCATCAATTTCGAAGACAAGGTAGCAACAAGCACATGCTTCCTAGACAAGGCATCGGCAACAACATTTTCCTTTCCCCTTTTGTAATGAATTACATAAGGGAAAGTCTCGATGAACTCAATCCACTTAGCATGACGCCTATTCAACTTGTCTTGGCTCTTAAGGTGTTTCAACGACTCATGATCCGTTCGTATCACAAACTCCTTAGGCCACAAATAATGTTGCCAATTTCCCAAAGCTCTAACAAGGGCGTACAACTCCAAATCATAAGTTGAGTAATTAAGAGTTGCCCCTTTGAGCTTTTCACTGAAATAAGCAACGGGCTTACTTTCTTGCATCAAAACAGCCCCGATGCCAACCTTACTAGCATCACACTCTACTTCAAACATCTTATCAAAATCGGGCAATTGCAATAAAGGCGCCGAGATGAGCGTAGCTTTCAAGGCCTCAAAAGCCCTAGCCTGCTCATCACCCCATTTAAAGGGTCCGTCCTTTCTAATTACCTCGGTCAAGGGGGCTGCTATGGAACTAAATCCTTTGACAAACCTCCTATAAAAGCTTGCCAACCCGTGGAAACTTCGGATTTCTCCAATAGTTTTAGGGGTCGGACAACTTCGAATAGAGTCTATCTTGGAATCGTCCACTTCCACACCCCTTGAGCTCACGACAAAACCCAAGAATATAACCTTATCAACACCAAAAGAACACTTCTCCATGTTGGCATACAGCTTCTCCTTTCGGAGTACATCAAACACACATCTCAAATGCATTACATGTTCATCAATAGATTTACTATACACCAACACATCATCAAAGTAAACCACCACAAACTTTCCAATATAAGGCTTCATTACATGATTCATTAGCCTCATAAAGGTGCTAGGAGCATTGGTAAGGCCGAAGGGCATGACCAGCCACTCATATAGACCGAATTTGGTCTTGAATGCGGTCTTCCACTCATCACCGGGTTGCATGCGAATTTGGTGATAGCCGCTCCTAAGGTACACTTTAGAAAACAAACAAGATCCGTGGAGCTCATCTAACATATCATCTAGTCTAGGGATTGGATGACGATACCTTATAGTGATTTTGTTGATGGCTCTACAATCGACGCACATGCGCCAAGTTCCGTCCTTCTTCGGTACCAAAAGCACCGGAACAGCACACGGACTCATGCTTTCCTTGATGTATCCCTAGTTGAGAAGCTCCTCAACTTGTCTTTCAAGCTCCTTAGTGTCCATGGGATTGCTCCTATAGGCCGGTTTGTTTGGAAGTTGTGAACCCGGCACCAAATCAATTTGGTGCTCAATTCCCCGAAGTGGGGGCAATCCTTGCGGAAGTTCTTGAGGAAATACATCTTCATACTCCTGCAACACACAAGAAATCAAAGGGGAAATGGAAGAATTAGTGGGGTTAGTATTAAAACAATGGGCCAAAAGTAACATCGGCTTGTTTTCATCATGGTCCACGAAGAGTTCTTTCCTCCTAGCCAACATCACTACGTTTTCCATCTCCCTTGTCGTTGGGGCAGCCTCGGATGTCCCTACTTCCTCACCTACGGCATTCCCCCCCTTTTCTCCCCTTTCGGATTCCTTCCCCTTTCCCTTCAACTCTCTCATCTTTTGATGCCACTCATTTACTTGGGAGGGTGAAAGAGGATGAAGTGTGACCTTTCGGCCATCCTTCTCAAGCGTATACCGGTTGGACCTCCCATCGTGTTTAGTAGACCTATCATATTGCCATGGTCTACCTAACAACAAGTGACATGCTTGCATTGGGATCACGTCACAAAGCACTTCATCGTGGTAGTTTCCCACCTTAAACCGAATCACACATTGCCTTGTGACCTTTAATTCACCACAATCGTTCAACCATTGTAGCTTGTAAGGACTAGTGTGTAGTGTAGTTGGTAGCTTCAAGAAATTTACCATAGCATGGCTCGCAACATTTGTACAACTACCACTATCAAACACCAAGGTGCACACACTCCCCTTTACAAGACACTTAGTATGGAATAGATTTTCCCTTTGACTCGGGTCATCTATCGCCTTACTAATCATGACACGTCTAACCACAAAGTTTGGAACCACACACTCCCCTTCTTGTGGATAGACATCTTTACTACCATCTAATTCATCATTATTCGGCCCATTTTCAGCTCCCTCTCCATCTTGAGGCTCGGCCTCATCCTCCCCTTTTTCGGAAACCACCTCCTCACCAAGGTAGTACACTTTCCCTTCTCGTAGGATCACATTGCGCCGGTTCGTACATTCATTGGCCTTATGCCCCCAACCTTGGCACTTGAAGCATTGGAACCCCTTTGGGTTGGGATATTTGTGAGCCTCCGGTTTCGGAGGGAATTTAGGGACTATTTTGGACTCGGGCAGCTTCGTAGGGGCGGGTTGGTCCTTGTTTTTGGGCCAACCCGAGGGGGTTTGTACCCTTTCCTTGAAGGATGATCTCTCCTTAAGTTCCCTTTCAATCTCAAGGGCCGCTTGGAATATACCGTCAATGGTTTCAAACCGGTGAAGGGTCAAATGAGTGGAGATCTCTTTGTTCAACCCACACTTGAACCGGATGATGTCGTGACTGATTTGCTCCCCACGATGATCAAGTTTCAACATGAGTTGTTGGAACTCGTCAAAATAGGCCATCACACTCTTGCCTCCTTGCCGCAAGACATATAATCTAGCAAGCAACTCATGACGATATCTCTCGGAAAGGTATCGTTGTCTCATCAAATACCTCAACCGATACCAAGGTGGTGGCTGCCCATCAACTAATTCATTACCAAATCGTTTAACATACTCCCACCAAGTGTTAGCATAGCCCTCGAGGTGAGCTATAGCATAGCAACTCTTCTTTTCTTCCGAGATGTCATTAACTTGGAAAACTTTGTCACAAGCCGATTCCCAAGTTAAGTAGGTCTCGGGGTCACTTTCACCCTTAAAGATGGGTAGGCTCAACTTGATGGTGTTGATGCCTACGTCTCTCTCTTGGTGTCGGTTTCCCCTATCTCCATACCCCCGGTATCTCCAAGGTTCTCCTCGACCCCCTCTTAACTCCTCCTCCCTCATATAAGCATCATCAAAGGCTCCATCTCCTTCATACTCCTCTCTACCATATCCTTCAAAGTGGGCTGGTCGGCCTTGGCCGTTTTGATTCGGAGAATTTGGAATTTGTGGTCTTTGGGTTAATGGAGGGTTCGGATTTAGTGGAGGTACTTGGCGTCCAAATCCCTCTTGTGGAATTGGAGGGGCTTGGAAATGTAGTGGTCTAGTGGGGTCTCGGTTTGGAGGAAAATAGGTAGTTTGGCTTGCGGTATTTAGTGGAGCTTGGGGTGCATTTAGCATTTGGTGGACTGTTTCGGGGGTGATGGTTGCGGAGGAGGTCCTATCATGACCATTGGTAGATACATGTAGAGGAGTAGAAGGACAAGAGTTCCTTTGACTCTCCACTTGTTCTAATCTCCCACTAATAGTCGATACTTCCCCCTTTATTGCTGCCAAGTCCCCTCTCACGGCCCCAAATTCCGAATTCAACCTTTCAAGTGTCCGGGTAACGGCCTCAAGAGTGACCCTCATAGAATCAAGGGCATTAGTATCCACATTATGAGACGTAGCTCCTTCCATTGTCAAGATATTATCCGCTTTAGTTCACCACAAGTTCGTGTTCCACAAGTGTTGTATAATTGGCTAGTAACCGTGAAATTTTAAAGGTATGAGTAAGCTCTTATCCGGAATGGATTCTTGTTTGAAGACTCAAAGAATTCTTGTCGGACTAGAGTCAAAAATCAGCAATTCATTCAAACGAATAAAAGCATTCAAATAATCGTTGACACGAACAAACGGTTCAAGGAACTAGTTGACAACCTAGTAGGAACGTACTAGCTTGTTAATTAGTTCTAGGACCAAGTAAGGGAAACCAAGGATCAACAATTAGCAACCAAAGAATATCCTAAGTTGAGCTTATAGTGACGTGGCAGCATGTAATGGTTCCACACGTTCTTCTTCTCTCTCTTTTTTTTTGTTAATATTCACACAACATGTTATAGTTTGCAAAGTGTTTTGGTGGGAAAAATAAAATCTTGTAGTATTTCACCCTTTTCAAACTCAAGAAAGTGAGGTTTGGTTGACTAATCCCACAAAACAAGGCTCCTTGAATTAGGGAAAAGTGATTGACAAGACTAGAAGGTGATGGGTGCAAGTCTTTCACAACAACTTTATAGCTTGTCTTACAACTTGAGCACACAACAAGATGAGCAAGATGAACAAGTTCAAAAGATGAACACCTCAACAAACTTCATCAACTTCTTTAGCACATAAACACACAACCACCGATTTTTCTTTTGGTTATCAACAACATACAACGTTCGGCCACTTCAAGTCACTACACAATGTTCAAGTTTTCAAGCTCAACTTTTGGATCTAGACACCTTAGTGTTGGTGAGAAAGAAACCAACACTAGAAACTCACCAAACAAGGAAAATAACTCCTAGATCTAAACATACAACATCATTCTTGGTTTCAACTTTTAATGGACAGATTTTCAGAATTTCTTTTTGGTGTTGTTTGTTTAAGCCGTGAACTAGCCCAAGATGGGTTATGTTGGAACACAACCGGTCTTGCTCTGATACCAAATGATACAAAATCAAACCAACAACACCAAGAGCTTCAAGTAGGCTCGGATTTCAGTCCAACAACACAAGAACAACAAGATAGATAACAATGCTAGTGAATCGAAAAGAGCCCCACACGGCTTCACTAGACTTTAAGATAACAAAAATCAACAACAACAACAAGATAAAGAAAGATAGATAACTTGACATATAACATTCAAGAAACTAAGAACCCTAACATCAAGAGAGGACCCTAAGTCTAATGAATATAAACACCAAGTTCTTACGAGGACCAAGAGGCACTCAACGACCTCAAAACCCTTGTTTCTAGCCAAAGATACAACACAAGTATCCCTCTACTTGTGAGATAATAGGGGCGGCTTCTAAGAGTAGAGAGAGAGAGAAATGTTTAGTGTTTTTAGGTTACAAAAATCAGCATTCAAAAACTAAGGAATAACTCTCTAACTTGTTTTATTTATACTACAAACAAAAGGGGTAAAATGACCCATCCGCCATTGCTTCTTGTGCCAACCTTGGAGAGTAGTTTATTACACATTAAGACCTCTCTTCACACATAGAAACGTTTAGGTCCTTGGTTGGTTCAATCACCAACTCACACACGGCCATTTGCATGAACAAAGCTTGGAGTTTTTATAATTCCCGAGCTTGGCTTCGTGTGAAAGGCCGTGTACCTGTGGAGGCTGCCCCAACCGTATCAAAACTGGAGCTGATGTTGCTACTGTCTTCAACTTCCTCCTCGGACGAGGAGAATGAAGAAACCACTTGATGACTTCACCGAGTGTTATGGGCAGTGCATCAGACCTAGCTGTTTGGCCTCTACCCCGGCCTCTGATTTGTTGTAACTTGGGAGCCATGATACCTGCAATTGATATGTTATTAGTTCACAGACTTAAACTAGAAAAAAAAACAATCAGGGACCAGCAACGGTTAGGTCGACGGTCCGTCGGTACTGTGATGATTCGTCGACCCATACTGTCGAGGTCATTCCAGTTAGATTGATTCTAAAGAAGTGGCGACGGTTCAGGCGATGGGTCGTCGAGTATCCGATGGTCTATCGCACTGATCGTTGCCTGCCATTTTTCTTTTTCAGGCTTCATTTCGACATTTTGTCGAACAACTTGAATGCTTTCAGGTCAAGCACATATTTTCATGGCATTTTCAATATTAATCCACTATTCATTTTGCTTTTCTTGATCCATGGGCTATTCAGACTTCACCCAAGATGTTTATCAAGTTTTAACTCAGTTCAGCACCACACATGAAAATTTCAAGATGAAAGAAATTTTTTTTTTTTACCATTAAAACCTTCTCATGATTTCTTGATTATTGAAATTGTGAAGCATAAAGAGTAAAGAAGATTTCATACCTTAGCGTTGCTGCACTTGAGTCTAACCTTGACTTGCACTCAAAACACAAGACACAGTATGACAATTTACTTTTGTGGAGAATTTTTGTTGTTTGCAAGTGAAAGAATAATGAGGGGATGAAGTTTAAATATAAGAGGGAAAAGGGAAGTAGAAGGACTTCAGAGAGAATGAAAGTTTGCAGGTGCTTTGAATAATACGGGGGTTACTCAATTGCTTCAAATTATCTATTTAAAATCGTTTGGGTCGAATAAGAATGAACGAGTTGGCAATTTAAATCGATCTGATCTGATTCGCTGAAATAAGGTTAAATACGACAGTTCATTCGATGGTCCATCGAATATGCGACTGTCCGTCGGTCGACCTGTCATCCCAATCCAGTGAACATACCTTGTGACTCATTAGCGACAGTTCACTCAACGGTCCATCGGTTAAACCGTCGCTCCTTTTCCAGTTTCCTGGTTTCTGGACATTATCGCGACGATAACCACGATGGTATATCGCTCCTACGATGGTCTGTTGGGTGACCCATCCATCACCTGAAACTTCATCTGCTTCTGTTTTTCTTGCTTTGTTATACCTGCACACTTCCACACACCCTTCAGCTTGCATAAATAAACAAAACCAATAGCAAAATAACCTAAATTAATGGTACACAACAACATAATGTGGGTTGCCTCCCACTAGTGCCTGATTTATCGTTGCGGCATGACTTAGTTATCTTGATTACTCAGACTTCATCGAGATAGAGAGTAGCAATACTTTTTATCGAGTCTTTTGGACCGATGTAAAGTTTGACTCGTTGCTCGTTGACTTTGAAGACACCATCTTCATTTTCAAGTTCAACCACTCTAGATGAGTAGACTTGACTCACTTTAAATGGGACTGACCACTTGGACTTAAGTTTACCTGGGAACAGTTTGAGTCTGGAGTTGAACAGGCACCAAGTCACCTTTCTAGAAATCTCATTTTTTAATCCTCTCATCATGATACTTCTGTTTCTTCTCCTTGTATAGGTCTGCTCTCTCATAATCTCCAACACAGAATTCATCCATCTCATTAAGCTACCCTAGTGTCATATTTGTTGCCTCATTCCAGTTCAGATTATGATGCTTCAGCACCTACAATGCTTTATGCTCTAGCTCAATTGGCAAATGGCATGCCTTGCCATAAACCAATTGATATGGCGACATGCCAATAGGTGTCTTAAAACCTTTTCGATATGCCCATAATGCATTGTCCAGCTTCCTAGACCAATCCTTCCTGCTCGCATTCACAGTCTTGGCAAGGATAGCCTTGATTTCTCGATTGGAGATTTCCACTTGCCCACTTATTTGCGGGAGATATGGTGTAGCTACCTTATGTTGCTTAACTCCATATTTTGCTAATGCGGCTCGTAACATCTTGTTGCAAAAGTGTGATCCTTCATTGCTTATGATAGTACGTGGTACCCCAAAGCGAGAGAAGATATTTCTCTTTAAAAATGCAACAACCCGCTTTCCTTTATTATCCCCACCAGAGCCACAGCCTCGACCCACTTTGACACATAGTCAACAACAACTAGTATGTACTTCATTCCAAATGGGCTCACGAAGGGCCCCATAAAGTCAATACCCCAGACATCGAATAGTTCTACCTCCAACATCTTTGACATTGGCATCTCATGGAACTTTTAGATAGACCCTTGCCTTTGACATTGGTCACATCTCTTTACGAACTCATAAGCATCCTTGAACAAAGTGGGCGAATAGTAGCCGCTTTGAAGCACTTTTATGGAAGTATGATCACCAGCATGGTGACCTCCAACTGGGGAAGCATGGCTTGATTCCAATACACTCAGCATTTCTACTTCTGGGACACACCGTCTAATAATACCATCTGCACATCATGGAGAGACTTTTTCCTTTGATGAAAGGAAAGATTCTCTGGTACCACCTCACTTACCACATAATTCGTGAAGTAAGCATACCAAGGTACTTTTTCGAGCACTGCAGCCAATACTTTCTCATCGGAAAAGGAATCATCAATCTCAAGGATATCCTTGATTTCTCAATTGGAGATTTCCACTTGCCCACTTGTTTGCGGGAGATATGGCGTAGCTACCTTATGTTGCTTAACTCCATATTTTGCTAATGCGGCTCGTAACATCTTGTTGCAAAAGTGTGATCCTTCATTGCTTATGATAGTACGTGGTACCCCAAAGCGAGAGAAGATATTTCTCTTTAAAAATGCAACAACCCGCTTTCCTTTATTATCCCCACCAGAGCCACAGCCTCGACCCACTTTGACACATAGTCAACAACAACTAGTATGTACTTCATTCCAAATGGGCTCACGAAGGGCCCCATAAAGTCAATACCCCAGACATCGAATAGTTCTACCTCCAACATCTTTGACATTGGCATCTCATGGATCTTTTAGATAGACCCTTGCCTTTGACATTGGTCACATCTCTTTACGAACTCATAAGCATCCTTGAACAAAGTGGGCGAATAGTAGCCGCTTTGAAGCACTTTTATGGAAGTATGATCACCAGCATGGTGACCTCCAACTGGGGAAGCATGGCTTGCTTCCAATACACTCAGCATTTCTACTTTTGGGACACACCGTCTAATAATACCATCTGCACATCATGGAGAGACTTTTTCCTTTGATGAAAGGAAAGATTCTCTGGTACCACCTCACTTACCACATAATTCGCGAAGTAAGCATACCAAGGTACTTTTTCGAGCACTGCAGCCAATACTTTCTCATCAGAAAAGGAATCATCAATCTCAAGGATATCCTTGATTTCTCAATTGGAGATTTCCACTTGCCCACTTGTTTGCGGGAGATATGGCGTAGCTACCTTATGTTGCTTAACTCCATATTTTGCTAATGTGGCTCGTAACATCTTGTTGCAAAAGTGTGATCCTCCATCTCTTATGATGGTACGTGGTACTCCAAAGCAAGAGAAGATATTTCTCTTTAAAAATACAACAACCCGCTTTCCTTCATTATCCGCCAGAGCCACGCCTCGACCCACTTTGATACGTAGTCAACAACAACTAGTATGTACTTCATTCTAAATGGGCTCACGAAGGGCCCCATAAAGTTAATACCCCCGACATCGAATAGTTCTACCTCCAACATATTTGACATTGGCATCTCATGGAACTTTTAGATAGACCCTTGCCTTTCACATTGGTCACATCTCTTTACGAACTCGTAAGCATCCTTGAACAAAGTGGGCGAATAGTAGCCACTTTGAAGAACTTTTCTGGCAGTATGATCACCAGCATGGTGACCTCCAACTGGGAAAGCATGGCTTGCTTTCAATACACTCAGCATTTCTACTTCTGGGACACACCGTCTAATAATACCATCTGCACATCATGGAGAAACTTTTTCCTTTGATAAAAGGACAGATTCTCTGGTACCACCTCACTTTCCACATAATTCGTGAAGTCAGCATACCAAGGTACTTTTTCGAGCACTGCAGCTAAAACTTTCTCATCAGGAAAGGAATCATCAATCTCAAGATCGTCTTTTACAGCCTACTCGCCTTCGAGTCTAGATAAGTGATCGGCCACCAGATTCTCACATCTTGTACGATCCTTGACCTCAAAGTCAAATTCCTGAAGTAGAAATACCCACCAGATCAACCTTGGTTTAGCGTCCTTCTTCGCCATTAGGTACCTCAAGGCAGCATGGTTAGTGTGTACCACCCACTACCTTGGTACCTAGAAAATATGCCCTAAACTTCTCAAAAGTGTACACCACTGCTAGAGGTTACTGCTCTAGAATGTTGTAGTTTTTCTGAGCTTCATTCAATGCTTTGCTGGTATAATAAACTGGATGAAATAATTTGTCCTTCTTTTGGCCCAACACAGATCCAAGGGTAACACCGTTTGCATCACACATTATCTCAAATGGTTTTGACCAGTCTGGTGCAATAATGATAGAGGCCTCAACCAGTTTCCTCTTAAGGAATTCAAATGCCTTAAAGCAATCAGCGTCAAAGAAGAACTTAGTTTCCTTCTCCAAAAGTTTGCAAAGTGGATTTTCAATTTTAGAGAAGTCTTTTATAAACCTACGGTAAAAGCCAGCGTGCCCAAGGGAACTCCACACCCCTTTCACTAAGATAGGAGGTGGTAGCTTCTCAATAACCTCTACCTTGGCTCAATCTACCTCTATCTCTTTTGCTAAAATTTTGTGCCCAAGAACAATTTCGTCCTTCACCATGAAGTGGCATTTTTTCCAATTAAGCACAAGATTGAATTCCATACACCTCTACAAAACCCGACTCAAGTTCTCCAGATACAACTCAAATGAATCTCTAACCACAGAAAAAATCATCCATGAATAAAATGGGGGTTACTCAATTGCTTCAAATTATCTATTTAAAACCGTTTGGGTCGGATAAGAATTAAAGATTTGGCTATTTGAATCGATCTGACCCGATTCGCTGAAATAGGGTTGAATGCGATGGTTCGTTCGACGGTCCGTCAAATATGCGACGGTTCATCGATCGACCCGCCGTCCCAATCCAGTGAACATACCTTGTGACTCATTAGCAACGGTTCGCTCAACGGTCCGTCAAACTTTTGACGGTTCATCGGTTAAACCGTCGCTTCTTTTCTAGTTTCCTGGTTTCTGGACATTGTTGCGACGATAACCACGATGTTACATCGAGCCCACGATGGTCCGTCGAGTGACCCATCGGTCACTTAAGACTTCATCTGCTTCTGCTTTTCTTGCTCTGTTATACATGCACACTTCTACACACCCTTCAGCTTGCATAAATAAACCAAACCAATAGCAAAATAACCTAAATTAATGGTACACAAAAACACAATGTGGGTTTCCTCCCACTAGCGCCTGATTTATCATCGTGGCATGACTTAGTTATCTCGATTACTCAGACTTCATCGAGATAGAGAGTAGCAATACTTTTTATCGAGTCTTTTAGACCGATGTAAAGTTTGACTCGTTGCCCGTTGACTTTGAAGACACTTCCATCTTCATTTTCAAGTTCAACCACTCTAGATGAGTAGACTTGACTCACTATAAACGGGCCTGACCACTTGGACTTCAGTTTACCTGGGAATAATTTGAGTCTGGAGTTGAACAGAAACACCAAGTCACCTTTTTGGAAATCTCATTTTTCAATCCTCCAATCATGATACTTCTTCATCTTCTTCTTGTATAGGTCTGCTCTCTCATATGCTCCAAGATGGAATTCATCCATCACATTAAGCTGCCCCAGTCTTATATTTGCTGCCTCATTCCAGTTCAGATTAAGACGTTTCAACGCCCACAGTGCTTTATGCTCTAGCTCAATCGACGAATGACATGTCTTTCCATAAACCAATTGGTATGGCGATATGGCAATAGGTGTCTTGAAAGCTGTTCGATATGACCCATAATGATTGTCCAGCTTCCTAGACCAATCTTTCCTGCTCGCATTCACAGTCTTGGAAAGAATAGCCTTGATTTCCCGGTTGGAGATTTCCACTTGCCCACTTGTTTACGGGAGTTATGGCGTAGCTACCTTATGCTGCTTAACTCTATATTTTGTTAATGCGGCTTAGAACATCTTATTGCAAAAGTGTGATCCTCCATCGCTTATGATGGTACGTGATACCCCAAAGCGAGAGATGATGTTTCTCTTTAAAAATGCAACAACCCGCTTTCCTTCATTATCCGCCACAGCCACAGCCTCGACCCACTCTGACACGTAGTCAACAACAACTAGTATGTACTTCATTCCAAATGAGCTCATGAAGGGCCCCATAAAGTCAATACCCCATACATCGAAAAATTCTACCTCCAACATCTTTGATTGAGATAGACCCTTGCCTTTGTCATTAGTCATATCTCTTTACGAACTCGTAAGCATCCTTGAACAAAGTGGGCCAATAGTAGCCGCTTTGAAGCACTTTTCTGGCTGTACGATCACCAGCATGGTGACCTCCAACTGAGGAAGCATAGCTTTCTTCCAATACACTCAGTATTTCTACTTCTGGGACACACTGTCTAATAATACCATCTGCACATCGCCGAAAAAGATACGGCTCATCCCAGAAGTAATGGGTCACATCATGGAGAAACTTTTTCCTTTGATGAAAGAAAAGATTCTCTTGTACCACCTCACTTACCATATAATTCGTGAAGTATGCATGCTAAGGTACTTTTTTAAGCATTGAAGCTAATACTTTCTTATCAGGAAAGAAATCATCAATCTCAAGCTCATCTTTTACTGCCTGCTCGCCTTCGAGTCTGGATAAGTGATCAGCCACCTGATTTTCACATCCTTTACGATCCTTGACCTCGAAGTCAAATTCTTGAAGTAGCAATACCCACTGGATCAATCGTGATTTAGCATCCTTCTTCGCCATTAGGTACCTCAAGGCAGCATGGTAAGTGTGTTCTACTACCTTGGTACCTAGCAAATATGCCCCAAACTTCTCAAAAACGTACACCACTGCTAGAAGTTCCTTCTCTGTAATGCTTTAGTTTTTCTGAGCTTACTCAATGCTTTGCTGGCATAATAAACTGGATGAAATAATTTGTCCTTCTTTTGGCCCAACACAGCTCTAAGGGCAACCCGCTTGCATCACACATTATCTCAAATAGTTTTGACCAGTCTGGTGCAACAATGATAGAGGCCTTAACCAACTTCCTCTTAAGGCATTCAAATGCCTTAATGCAATCAGCGTCAAAGAAGAACTTAGTTTTCTTCTCCAAAAGTTTGCAAAGTGGATTTACAATTTTAGAGAAGTCTTTTATAAACCTCCGATAAAAGCCAGTGTGCCCAAGAAAACTACGCACCCCTTTCACTGAGATGGGAGGTGGTAGCTTCTCAATAACCTCCACCTTGGCTCAATCTACCTCTATCTCTTTTACTAAAATTTTATGCCCGAGAACAATGCCCTCCTTCACCATGAAGTGGCATTTTTCCCGATTAAGTACAAGATTGAATTACACACTCCTCTATAAAGCCCGACTCAAGTTCTCCATACACAACTCAAATAAATCTCTAACCACAAAAAAAATCATCCATGAACACCTCCACGGTGTCCTCGACCATATCTGAGAAAATAGACATCATACACCTGTGGAAGGTAGCGGGTGCATTACATAACCCAAACGGCATCTGCTTGAATACAAAAGTGCCATACGGGCATTTGAACGTCGTGTTCTCATGATCTTCAAGAGCAATACAGATCTGATTGTAGCCAGAATATCCATCCAAGAAATAATACCACCCCCTTCTTACTAACTGATCAAGCATTTGATCCATGAAGGACATTAGGAAGTGGTCCTTTAAAGTACATGAGTTTAGAGTGCAGTAGTCCATGCAAACTCTCCAACCAGTCATAGGCCTGAGAGGAATCAACTCGTTCTTTTCATTTGCAACAACAATCAAGCCATCTTTCTTGGGCACACACTGAACTGGGCTTACTCATTTGCTGTCTGAAATAGGATAAACCACTCCTGCATCTAGCCACTTAATAATTTCCTTATTAACCATCTCTTGCATCAGTGGGTTAAGTCGGTATTGATGCTCAATGGTAGGAGTACATTTCTCCTTAAGTTGTATCTTATGAGTGCAGATGTAGGAGGAATGCCAATAATGTCACCAATAGTCCAGCCTATTGCTCTTTTGTATCTTTGAAGCACTGAAATAAGTGCTTCCACCTGCTGCTAACCCAGGTCAGCCGGAATAATAACAGGTAATAAATTCCCACTGCCCAGGAACACATACCTCAAATGACTGGGTAACTATATCACCTCCAAGATAGGTGGTTCTTCTATAGAGTGCTTAGCAGGTGGACTTGGACGATTTTCTAAGTCCAAGTCCAACTTTTTGGGTGCATATGAGTAAGACCCCATGCCCGTTAAGTCACATACAGTCTCCTCATAATCCTCTATACCATCCTGATCAAAATTTATCAACACGGCAACTAGTGTTTCAACAGCAAATTTCTCTTCAATCGGCACTTCCTGCTCCTCCTCATAATAGACATCCACAATAGAAAACACATTCATTTCTTTCTTCTACTTCATTGATTGGCACATATCAAATCACATCCCTTCATCATTCAGCCTAAATAAGATCTCATTAGCTCGTAAATAAATCAGCACACTTTTGGTTGTGAGGAAAGGTCGACCCAAGATTATGGGCACCTCAAAATCCATCTCGCAATCCAGAATAACGAAATCCACAGAAAATATAAAACTAGCAACCTTCACCAACACATCATACAAAATACTAGCAGGTCATTTGACCGACCTATCCGCCATCACAAGCCGCATGTCAGTGGGTATGGGATCTCCCAAACCCAACTTTTTGTAAATAGCTAATGGCATCAGATTGATGCTAGCTCCTAAGTCGCACAGAGATTTTGCAAAGTCAAGAGGTCCAATAATGCATAGGATAGTAAATGCTCTCAGATCTGTCTTTTTCTGCACCAGAGACCTTGTGGAAATAGCACCACTATGATAAAGATTATCCATCAGCTCAAAACTAACCGACCACTTCTTTGTGATGAGGTCTTTTATGAACTTCGCGTACCCGAGCATTTGCTCTAATGCCTTCACCAGTGGTAGATTAATCGTCAGCTACTTCAGCATAGCCATGAATTTGCTGAACTTAGTGTCATCGACCTTCTTCTTCAACCGATGAGGAAATGGAGGAGGTGGCTTTGGTCAAATGGTAATCACCACTTCAGCCTCCTTTCTCTTATTCTTCTCCAACTAATCAACTTGTTGACTGTTGGATGGTTGTCATCAATAACCTCATCCTATTTCTCAGACTTCACCAAATGATAAATCTCTACTTTTTCAACATCATTAGCTATAATATCAACCACAGGCTTACCCATAGAAGGGCCTGCCAATACCTTACCATTTCTAGTAGTGATAGCCATGAAAGAACCATCTTTCACACATTCTAAATGGTATCACTTGGCAATGTTCCAGTCTTTCTATGATTCAACATTGTCGAGATCTGGCTCATTTGTTTCTCTAACTACTTGATAGAGGTAGAGTGCGAGTTTACCAACTGATTCATAGAAGATAAATCACTCTTCATGGTAGTCACTTTAGAGTTGGTAGCTTCAACACCCTTTAATAATTTTTCTCCATCATGTCCTCCATGGAATTTTGCCAGAGCTAGTTGCAGTACTATCTCTGCTTTCGGGAGGTACATATAGCCCACTCCTATCATTCTTACTTTTCCAATTTCATTGATCCCTATCCTTGTAACCAGCCTTGTCGTAGTAGTTCCGACCTTGATTTCCTTGGCTATTGCCTCAGAAACCCCCTGATTATTCAAATATTTATCCTCTTCTTCCAAATCAGAATCATCTCTACCTTTGACTGTAATAGCTTTCACTTTTTCAGACTTTGCAGATAATAAATGCTTGGTCAACAGATCCATCTGCGTCTTCAAGTGTGTCATGTCTTGATCGTGTTCTTCCTCTTTCTTACGTTGTTCTGTAGTCATGCCAATAGATACAACTGGGCTTGCTACCACAGAATCCCTGGTATGCCAAGCTCTTTTTTGTTTGGTCATCCGATTAAGCACCTCCGAGGCCTCCTGAAAAGTGAGATCCAAATGATCCCCCTGCAACATTATCAACAACTATCTTCATAATAGAGTTCAAAGCCCGATAAAGAGTCTCCATTAGATGAATATCTATCATATTATGGTTCGGACACTACATCAGCTTCTTTTTTAACCTCTCCCATGTCTCATGAAGGGCTTCAGTTAGGAGCTGCCTAAAATTGCTGATCTCATCCCTCAACTGTACCCTTCTGGAAGGCTGAAAGAACATTTCTAGGAAAACCTCTTTCAATTGCCTCCAGTTGGTTATGGAATCGGGAGTTAGCTCATTAAGCCACAATGTTGCCTCCTCAGACAGAGACATTAGAAATAAATGTCATCGAATGGCATTCTATCCCACTCCCGGGTTATCAAAGGACTTATAAATAGTGACAAAATTCACTAAATGCATATTGGGATCATCTCCCGGGAGTCCACCAAACAACCCCTTCAGATGAAGGAGATGAATCATTGTACTGGTAATATTGAACTTTTCTCCTGGTGTTAAAGGTGAAGGAATAATAGCTCCAGTGGAACCAGCTCTGTCCATTCCATCTTCATCATCATTAAGATCAAATTGAACAGCTTGACGATCAGGTCTCGCCCTGAAAGGAAGGTTTCTGTTCACTGGTGCAGCTATATTCTCTGCACGCCTTTGATTAGTAGGATCTAAAAAGTCATCATCCCCCAAATCATCATTATCAGGATTAGGATGACGTGCCTACTGGCCATCATTCTGCTAATTTAGTTAAGCTCTAGCCAACGCGGCTAGTCTCTTAAAATCTTGGTAATAACGGTGCACCCAATTTTCATGTACTTGGAATACACAACAACTCTCCTACACAAACAAAAACAACAAACAAAAGTAAAATTTAGGAAACTTAACCAAAGATCAATTAACAAACACAAACTTAATTGACAATCGTATTCCCTGGCAACGGCGTCAAAATTTGATACGCCCAAATTACACCTCTCTTATGAAAGAGTAAGCAGTAGCTGTCAAATATAGAACCTAACTGGATTGGGTGTCGAATCCCATAGGGAATACAGTGTGATCACTAAGTATTGTGATTATTATTAGACTGTTGATCTAAGGTTCTGAAATAGAGGAGGTTTGGAAATATTAACGGTGCTCTTTTGTATTTGTGTTACACAAAAGTCCAGCTACTAAGAGTAAATGTAGATGCAATTTCAATGAGAATGAATTAACTAGAGTTATGCTCACCAAGATGTTCAAACAATTAGGGTTGTGAGTTTGTGTTCGAAATCTAACTTATGTATCCAATTGCAAGAATTATTGAATTCTAAGGATTACCCATGTGTTTCTCAACCTAATGAGTATTTCACCCTTTACTTCTCTCTAACTTAAAGGATTCATGCATTATTCAATAACACTCTCATGAGGGTTGATCCTATTAAGGCATCAACCCATTAAACCAAAGGGTAAACCTATGGAGTTCATGTGAATCACTTCTTTTCCCAACATCCACTTTCTTGTCAGACAAGTGGAGTTTATGGGCTCACTTTTCAAGTTTGCAACCAAGAGATGTCATTAAGATGAATAAAGATTAATGCAATTTCAATAGATGTTAGATATCAAACCCATTCATAACCCCAAAATAGTTCTGTACATCAAGGCTCCCATAACCCCTAGTTATGGGAGTTTAGCCACTCATCTCCATATAAGAAATCAAAGTTATATTGATGTTCATAAATAACTTTAGAAAAGCACTTACAAATGTCACAATATTGTTCTTCTCAATCTTTGATGGAAAATATGAAAACTAAAATCAACTCTCAATTTCTAGATTCAAATCCTAATGATAAAGTAGTACAAGGCTCTCAATAGAGGACAAAGTACGAAACTAAAGATAGAAGATGCAGAATCTCAGATTCTCTGCGTTTTGGTCGGCGGATCAAGCGACGGTTCATCGCAGGTACGACGATCTATCGCCTGCACCATCGCTGGGTGTCCAGTGACTCCATGTTCTACTTCTGGACGACGGGTAGTGTGACGGCCCATCGCAAGGTCGACAGTCCATTGCCTGGACCATCGTAGGCCTTCCAGTGATGATGTTTTTTATATAATAATGATGGTTTAGATCGACGGTTCATCGCAGGTCCGACGGTCCATCGCCTAGACCATCGCGTGATGTCCAGAGGCTATGTCTTTTGCTCTTGGTCGATGGTTTAAACCGACGGATCTTCGCAAGGTTGACGGTCTACCACCCAAACCATCGATGCTCATTTTCTTTTGTTTTGTTCAGATTGTCCGAGTTACCCTTTACACTCAGTCCTAACCCTGAAAACACTAAAATACCATGTTAAATACAACAGTGGCTTCTTGAAAACACACAATTATCCTAAGAAAAAGGCTTAAAATATTTCGTCAAAAGCCGAAACATCAATAAGCCAATAAGTGTAGAAAAGTAAACAACTTAACGTAGGCTCCCATAAGCCTAGAGGGTACAATCATGGAACTACACGGGCAAAAAGCTATAAATCAACAATTTTTCATGCCATAATGATACCAAACTCCCCAAGAACACAACAACACAAACACCAAAATCAGTCCATTAGTTCAAGAACTATGGACCCTTTTGATGACCTCTCTCGGATTCGCAAGAAGAACAAGAAAGGAAGTGATATCAAGAGTTAAACACACTAAAAACAGAAACAACACGTATTGAACAAGATTAACACAAGAACACAACTTTCGGATTCAACAAGACACAAAAACAGTCCACTACAAACATACAAAGTGCAATAAGATAAAAGATAGATAGATAGACCAATGAAGAGGTAATATTAACAACCCAAAAGCTTATTCCACTTTTGGACCTTTTATATCACACGCAACCTAAACCTATCTCTTACGTGACCGCAAAGGAACTGGAATCCCCAAGCAATCTCCGTTTCTAAGTGATTCATCAACACAAGGATTCTACCTTGCCCAAGGATTCCACCTTGCTAAGAGGCTCTCAAAAGAGGCTACAAATATCATCAAAAATCTGTCCAAAATGACCTAATGAGGTGCTATTTATAGCTAGATTAACTTAGTTTAAATGACTAAAAAGTCCTTGCAAAGGGGCGGATGAACAGTGATGGATGAACAGTAACAGCTTTGGAGTGTGGGACTTGTTCTCTACACTTCAAAGCTTGTTCCTTGGATGGGAAGCCCCACAAGATTTGGTCTTCACTCACATCTTCATGTCCTTGAGTGTTAAGATGCCTCTTTGACCCGTATCATCCTACCCTCCTTAGAAAGGATTCGTCCTCAAATCCGAACCTTGCAAAACAATAGGAAGGACAAACAAACACAAGTTCCTCAAGGTATGAGGGTTAGGGTTAGTGTAATGAATCATAGCATTATGTCAAGGTGGCTCAACTTCACGTATACCCAAATATCCCTCGAGTTCTCAAAAATGATACACTAATCACGGGAAACTCAAATTACATACAAGACATGCTTAGCATTAACATAATCATGCTCACACAATCCACTTATGTCATTCCCGAATATGGTTTGAAATGAATCAATATCACACCTCAAGTGATCACCGGGTTCAAAGGGGTAGAGTATCCATGGACATGGGTGGAGGACATGCTTCCTTTCCCTGAGACTACCACCAATACAATCACATATCCCCTCTATACTAGGATGATCTACAATAAAAACAACTAGAGGGTCATCTTTAGTCAATCGGACAACTTGTTTAACATCACCATTTTCACACATAAGTTGGTTGTCATGACTTCCATAAGACAATGTATTAGCCACAATGGATTCAACACTAGGTGGATCAACTAGTATATCCACAATTTCAAGTTGTACATTATCATCACAAAATAAAGGCACATTCGGCTCACCTAAAGACAAACTATCATTCTCACTTAGTTGGTTATTAGCCTCATTTACTAGAGTGCAAGAGTTAGTTTGATTACCTTGTTGTAGCTCATTTGGAGCATAGCCACTCATAGGAATTGGATTAGGAAAGTTTGGATGCTCTATCAAGTTATCCAACTTCTTACAAAGAGAGTCTTCCATCCCTTCTAATCTTCCTTCCATTCTGGCCATTATTTGACTATCTATAGCATCAAGCCTTGCCATGATGGATTTAACCCAACTAGGCATTTCAGCTTCATTCGCCATTGTACCTATTAAGAGCTACTAAACAAAGAACACAAAAAATAGCAAACACATTAAAGGTTAGCAAAAATCAGTCCACAATTCGACACAAAATAGTCCACAATCCCTCACTTTCACACTTTGACATTTTCACTCTATTGGCCTCACAAGTGTTGATAACTCGCTTATACTCCAATGAGGTTACTTGGTCCCAATTGTGGCTCGAGGTCGGAGTAGATTCTTGTTTGAAACGACTCAAATAAGTAATGTATGAACTTGAACCAAAAAGATACTACAACTCAAAACGAGAAAAGTACACAACAAACAACGTTAACACGAAGAACGTACACAAAACTAACTTACAAGCTAGTAGGGTATTACTACCAACAAACGAAACTAGGAAACAATAAAATGAAACTAAGAAATCTAAAATTTGAACTAAAAAATGTTGCGTGAACAGTACTTTAGTGACATGGAATTCCACTATTGGCCTCGAGATTTATCAAAAGTTAATGTCCCAATTTCAAGTCTTGACCAATATACAATTTGGAATTGGTGGATTTGGTTAATGGAGGGAAAAGTGATCTTGGAGCTTTTTGTTCAAATTTCAAAAGCAAGACTTGACTTCTTTGAACTTTCTCCTTGAAACAAGGTCCTTAAATAAGGCAAAGTAGATGAAAAGTCTTTGAAGTGATAGGGACAAGTCTTTCACCAACAACTACTACAAGCTTGTCTTTCACCTTTTTAGATCTAGATTGCACTTTAAAGATTAATAAGATGATGAAAGGGTAAAGAACCTTAAGAACACAACAACTCCAAGAACAACAACAATTTCAGTCTACAACTCGACTTCAACAAGACCATCAAATCGACCAAGGTTTAGGCAACAACAACATCCAACTCGGCCACACTTTGTTCACATCAACAACTTCAACAAGTTCAAGTTTAACCTTAGATTTGGACACTTTTTAGTGTTGGTGAGAAAGAAACCAATAATAGAAACACTCTAAACAAAAAAAAGACTACAAGTTCTAAACACACAACAAGCAAATCTTGTCCAAGATAACAACAACACAATTTTTGGCCAAGAACACCAAAATGGACAGATTTCAATTTTCTGGATTTTTTTCAGTTTTCAGCTTCTTCTTTTTTTTTTTGAATTTTCGTCCAAGAGAACCCAAGATTGGTAGTGTAGGAACACAACCAGCCTTGCTTTGATACCAAATGATACCAAACTCCCTAAGAACACAACAACACAAACACCAAAATCAGTCCACTAGTTCAAGAACTATGGACCCTTTTGATGACCTCTCTCGGATTCGCAAGAAGAACAAGAAAGGAAGTGATATCAAGAGTAAAACACACTAAAAAACAGCAACAACACGTGATGATCAAGATGAACACAAGAACACAACTTTCGGATTCAACAAGACACAAAAACAGTCCACTACAAACATACAAAGTGCAATAAGATAAAAGATAGATAGACCAATGAAGAGGTAATATTAACAACCCAAAAGCTTATTCCACTTTTGGACCTTTAATATCACACGTAACCTAAACCTATCTCTTACGTGACCTCAAGGAAACTAGAATCCCCAAGCAATCTTCGTTTCTAAGCGATTCATCAACACAAGAATTCTACCTCGCCCAAGGATTCCACCTTGCTAAGAGGCTCTCAAAAGAGGCTACAAATATCATCAAAAATCTGTCCAAAATGACCTAATGAGGTTCTATTTATAGCTAGGTTAACTTAGTTCAAATGAATAAAAAGCCCTTGCAAAGGGGCAGATGAACAGTGACGGATGAACAGTAACAGCTTTGGAGTGTGAAACTTGTTCTCTACACTTCAAAGTTTGTTCCTTGGATGGGCAGCCCTACAAGCTTGGGTCTTCACTCACATCTTCATGTCCTTGAGTGATAAGATGCCTCTTTGACCCGTATCACATAACCTAGTATCCATATGATGCGTACCTATCATATAACAATCCTCAATTGTAAAACTTAAACTAGAGCTCATATCGTCAATAGCACAATCAATTGCCAAACTTGAATCGGTGCTCATACCATCAATGTCATTACCAATTATTAGACTTATACCAGTGCTCATGCCATCAATGTCATAATCAATTGTAATACTTGAAGCAATGCTCATACCATCAATAGTCAAGATCGTAAGTTATTTCAAAACTCATAGTTATAAGTCAACAAATTAGGTCTGAAAGCCATTACCCATATCTATAAGGCACATCATGGATGGGAGCCATTAATCATAATTACTAAATGTATAACATGCATAACCAAGCTCACAAGGCTAATCCAAGTCTTGGCCTAAGGTGGGCCGAAGGGCCCATACATAATCCTCAAAATCCTATTTAAGCAACTTCTTACCCGAGACTAGGCTAAGGTATCTAAGTTCACTCCTAGATGTCAAGTAAGCCTAATTAGTCAAAATATAGTGATCTTTCCCACACATGAGCAACTAAGGCAATCCTACCCAAAAAGGTGGCAACTAAGACATTTTTCTTAACTTAAACCACTACGGACAATATTACTATAACTAGATTAACTAGGTCAATTTCACCCACCTTGAGTAATTAAAGCATTTTCGTCCTAAATATACATCAAAATGGATCAATTCACCTAAGTCATGAATAACTAACTAATAAAGGACTATGATTTCAAGAGAGCTTAACGGTCCAATTAAACAAAATATTCTCATTTATATTTCCAATACCTAAATCCCACCCCACATCTGTATCATAATCACACTATGAAATAGCTTAATCTATGAAGAAGGTAGACCTAGCCTACCTACGAGCCAATGAAAAACCAAAGAATCTTAAAAATCACCAATTTCCCTTTTCGAGAAGCTTCCACAAAGTGTGTCATGCTATCAAAATCACAATCTACTCATCAAAATGAGAACAACGATACCTATATTATACTGTTGTGCTTTTGGTTCAAAATTACATAAAAGTCCCATATTGGACCCATTTACAGAAATTGTGTTTTCAAAACCAGCTCAACATCCCCCAATGCTATAGGAATATTTATCCTTTAAAATGGGTAAATTTCAAGCTATATTGGTGCTAAAATTAAGCCACAAATATTTTGGAGATTTTCACAAAACATGGAGAAATCAACTATGGAAATGATTAAATCTAACTTCCAATTCAAAGAAAACTTGGGTAAATCAATGATACTAAGGCTCGACAATCTCACACAATTGTTTCTCCTAAAACTCTTACTTTTTATGGTTTTAGATGCTAGAGAATAGTGGTAAAATTTGGCCAAGTAGGTATTTATACCATTCCTAGGAATTGGGTGCCACTAATGCGGTCAATTAGCCTCTTTAGTGGTCACCGTTAAAGTGCCTGGTGCCGCAAAAGTAGTACCCACCCCCATAGACAAGCCACTAAAGTGTACTATGGTTCGATTAAGTGATGGACGCTAAATCTCCCTGGCACTACTAACGTGGTACCTGTTGGCTGGAAAGGGACCCTAAAGTGCCCAAAGTGCCATTGTAGTGGTCGCACTAACTTTCAAGCACTAGCTAAAACATAGAGAATTTCCAAGTCCCGCCAACCCCTCGGGATTCATTTGGAATCCCATACACTCAAACAAACTTTGAAACCCTATCAAATTTGATGTTCTGGGTTTAATGGCACAGTTGAGATTTCCATCAGAGGTTTTTTTGATGAAAAGTGGGTCCACACCCACATAACATTTTCTTAGCTTCTGACCAATAGCTCAAAATGATCTTGGGTGTCTCAGAATCAGAACCAAGGGTTCACCAAGCCTAAATTTAATATTTCATTGCTATTGGAACAGCCAAATTTAGAATACATGATTGTTTGGCTAAATTTTTTGTTCGGTAGCAAATTTGAACCAATAAAGGCTTTAAAATAGGGAATTGGCTCTAAAATCCAAACAAACTACTTAGTAACCAAATTGTCAGTCCCAGGAAGTCATAAATGACTTGTGGCACTATAGTAAAGCTCTAAATGGCAAAAATGAGTGAAAATACAAATAATAACCTAGAGGGTCATTACATAATTGGTTGGACCATTGCAGATATTATCGGGATTCCACCTAGAATTTGTAGCCATAAGATTCAGCTAGAACCAAAGTATGTGCCTAGCATTGAGTATCAGCATCATCTAAATCCACCTATGGAAGAGGTGGTGAATAAGGAGATCATCAAGTGGTTCAATATATATATTATTTACCCTATTGCCAATAGCAAGTGGGTGAGCCCAATTTAGTATATGCCGAAGAAGAGTGGCATCACTGTGATCCCTAATTAGAAGAATGAGTTAGTGCTATAAGACCAGTTATGGGATGGTGAGTTTGCATAGACTTTTGAAAGCTAAATACGTGGACAGAAAAGGATCACTTTCCTATGCCATTCATGGATCAAATGTTAGATCGTCTTGCAGGTAGAGAATGGTACTATTTGTATGATGGTTATTCAGGGTATATTTAAATTTCTATTACCCTGAAGACCAATACAAAACCACTTTCACATGTCCATATGGTATGTTCACATTCAAGAGCATGTCTTTCGAACTTTGTAATACTTCTGCCACCTTTCAGCACTGCATGATGTCAATCTTTTCTTATATAGTGGAGGATAATATAGAGGTATTTATAGATGATCTCTACGTTGTTGGTGAATCTTTAGATGACTATTTGGTCTACTTGGCTAATGTACTTCAGAGATATGAGGAGTGTAACTTGGTGTTGAATTGGGAGAAGTGTCACTTCATGGTTGAAGAAGAATAGTTTTGGGGTAGAAGATCTTGAAGAAGGGAATAGAGGTTGACAGGGCTAAAATTAAGGTGATTAAGAAATTTCCTCCATCTATTTTTTTCAAAGGTTTTCAAAGTTTCTTAGGTCATGCGGGGTTCTATAGGAGATTCATCAAGGACTTCTATTAAATTGCAAATCCATTGTGTAAGTTATTAGAGTAAAAGGTGAAATTTGTGTTTGATGATGCTTGTATCAAGGCCTTTGAGTGCCTAAAAGAGAGGTTAATTTCTGCCACTATCATTATTTCTCCAGACTAGACTTTCCTATTTGAGGTGATGTGTGGCATCAGTAGTGTGGCCCTAAGAGCTATCCTAGGCCAAATACGTGAGAAAATACTTCATCCCATTTATTATGCCAGCAAAGCACTCAACCCCACATAAAATAGTTATACGATTACTGAACAGGAGTTACTTGCGGTGGTGTTTGCTTTTGAGAAATTTTGGTGCTACTTGATTGGGACCAAAGTCGTTGTGCATATTGATCATGCAATTTTGAGGTAACTTATGTAGAAGAAACATGTGAAGCCTAGATTAATTTGATGGGTACTATTACTACAAGTGTTTGACTTTGAGGTCAAGTACCAGAAGGGTATAAAAAATTAAGTTGCAGACCATCTATCCCGCCTAGAAGAGGGGACAATGCTAAAAATTAGGGGATAAGATTGGGATTGATGATATTTTTCCATATGACGGGTCTTTCCAGCATCACAAGACTTAATCCCCTGATTTGCTAATTTTGCCAAAAATTTGGTAAGTGATCTCGTCCCAAAAGGCATGTTATTTATGTAGTAAAAAAAATTTACTCATGAGGTACAAAAGTTCTTTTGGGATGATTCTTTCTTATTTTAGGTGTGTGTAGATGGTGTGATATGAAGGTGTATTTCCAAAGTTGAGATGATGAGCATTCTTGAGGCCTGCCATTCTTCTCCAGTTGGGGATCACTATAGAATTACACGAACAACCTATAAAATTCTATATTGTGATTATTACTAGACCATATTTATAAAGATGCACATGACTATGCACGGTCCTATGACCAATGCCAGCGTCTAAGGAAATATCTCACAGAAGCATGAGCTCCCCATGACACCAATTCTTGAGCTTGAGTTTTTTTATGTTTAGGGATTGACTTCATGCATCCATTTGTGAGTTCGCATGGTATGAAGTACTTCTTGGTAGTAGTCGACTATGTGACCAAGTGGGTGGAAGCAGTTGTGCTTCCTAATAATGAGGGTCGTAGTATCACAGTATTTCTTAAGAAGAATATTTTTCTCAGTTTGGTACTCTACGTGTTGTCATTAGTGATAGTGGGTCCCATTTTTGAAATTTTTTATTTAAGGTCCTACTTTATAAATATGGTATGAAAAATAAGGTGGAAACACCTTACCATCCATAAATAAGTGTGCATGATGAGGTCTTCAATTATCAAATCAAGTCCATTTTGGCGAAGACTATGAATGCCAAACGGACTAATTGGTCAAGAAAGATAGATGATGCATTTTGGGCCTACCATACAGTTTAAAAAACACCCATAGGTGCCTCCCCTTATTAGCTTGTGTATGGCAAGGCATGCCACTTGCAACTTAAACTTGAGCACAAGGCATTATAGGCTTTGAAAAAGCTAAATTTTAAGTGGAGTGATGCTACAAACTTGAGGATGGGTAAGATGAATGAGATAGATGAATTTCATCTCTGTTCTTATGAGAGTTATGCTTTTTACAAGGAGAAAATATATTTGTACCATGATGAAAATATCGAGAAAAAGGTATTCCAGGTTTTGTTGTATAATTTTAAACTTTGCTTGTTCCTTGACAAGTTGAAGTCGAGGTGGTCTAGACCTTTCATCGTGGTTAGAATATTTTTATGGTGCAATTGAGCTAAAAAGATATGGATATTCCCCATTCAAGTTGAACAGGCATTGTGTTAAGCATTATATAGGGAGTATGGAGGAGTTTAAGATTTTTGATGATGTAAGCCTTGGCGAAGTAGGAGGAAACAATCCAACTGAGTCGTAAGGTGATGTTAAATCAGACTCTTTAAAGCAGGTAACCCATAAGCTTGTTGGTGAAGTCTGAGGGTCCATCATAGCCATGTCATGCCGCGATGTTAAATAAAGCGCTACTTGGGAGGGACCTGAAGCATTCCAGGTTTGGACCCTTAGAAAATTTCCTGAAATCTCGTTCTTCAAACCCAATACAACTCATGGTACAAGCTGTATACTAGGGTATGAGTAGTGAAGTCCTATCATAAGCTAAGCAGTGTTAGTTGGGGGATGACTTTGGTCATTGGAACGGATATGACAAAGGGTGAGTGTCATATGGTTGGGTACGAGTCATATAGGAGACTCGTAAGATGGATAGTGTTTGATCCTCCTAGTGTTGCATTCTTCCAGGATACGGATCATGGGTCCGTATGTTGAGGTTACGACTTAGGTGGATGTCATATACTGGATAATGTTTGATCAATGTTGAGGCTTGGTTATGAATGAGTGGGTATCAACAGTAAGGGAGGTTACGACTCGTAAGGAAGTCAATCGTGAGCCTGCATCAATTTTTTATGGTATTTAAGTGGGGGTATTCTAGACATTTCCCTACTTGCCTTAATAGGGACCCTTGACTTCTAATACACTTAGGATGTTATTTACCCAATTAGTTTACTCTTAAACACTTAGAAACTCATCTTAAATATATTATAATTCTCTCAAGAGCTTTTGGGACAAAGAGCAAGGGTTTCAACTAAAGGATTACTTTGGGGCTTGTCTTGGTGAATTTATTCCATCAATCTTCTTAGTTTAAGGCATGATTCTCTTCCCTAATTATAATTTCAATTAAAGGCATGGTTACATTGTTCATTTCACAATTTTTCTCTTGCATGATTATGGCTTTCAACTATTGATTTAGGGGTTTTGATATTAAATGCTTGGTTATGATTTCCAATGGTTTTAATTATGTTTTCTATACACTAACCGTGGTTTTGGACAATTGAATTTCATGGTAATGGTTTAAGGTAATGGAATTTGGTTTTAGTTATATTATTCCCACATGGTGTTTGACAAAATGCTTATAAAGATATGTTCATTGCATTGACTTATTTTAATAGAACTTTTGCTTACTTTCGGCTTATATATGAAACCTTAAATGTTTTTCAATGGTTTACAAAGGTTAATGGGAAATTGGTTATGCTTGTGGAGAACATGGTAGTTCCAAAGAGGTTTAATATGGCTAATGATAGGGAACTTGAATGTCCCTTAATCTAAATAGTTTGGCTATGGATAATGCTTGCAAGTATGGTGATATGATGATACAACTAGTTTATTAAATATCCATGGTTAATAACTGGATAATTGGATTGTTTGTTAATGGTTTCAACTGGGCAATAATGGCAAGGAGTGTAAGCTAAGCCGTGGAAGGTGACGGTCCCTAGAGGATCAAAATTGGAAACTCATATTTATCGATATGGGGGTCTTCGATGGACACGTGTGAGTGTCATATTTATATTGGAGGGATATGCTAGTTATCCCAGGGATATTTCCTGGTCATTAAGCTACACACACTAGGACCCTTTCAGTAGGGAGAGCTGAACCCATCTGGACCATGGGTGGTAGGATGGCTAAGCTACACAACCAAGTAAAGGTTTTAATGGTATGCTAAACCCGTTCCCTTTTCCCAACACTTATATATATGTATGGTTGTTTGTATTGGATGGTTTTCACTTGGTTTTGATAACTGGCATTACTTTATCCTTATTCTGAGTTTCATGCTAGTGTTCATCCACTAACCCATCTACTAGCGGTTGTATACCCACGCTATGCAGGAATCGGGCATTTGACTCCTCTTTCATAGTACTTGATTTGGGGATTGCTTATTGTACTGAAGTTGTGAGCTTCCATCCTTTCGGAAGGCATTATTCATGTTGGACATTGGTAGACTTTTTTACTTTCTTTTCAGATATTGGTTTTGGCCATGGTTGGGTGCATGTCCCAATCAGATATTTGTATTCTTTCGGATAGAGGCTTTTTGGTACTTCTGGGGGTTGGTATGGGCGAGATCGATATTGGTGTCGGCCTTAGCATTGGCATTTGTGTTAGGGCTGACATCATTGGATGATATTGTTGGTTGTTCCATTATATTACATTTTGGGATTGATTATCTATTATGGTTGATATTTTCTAAATGGTTTGGTCTGGTATGGATGGTTGGTTTGGTATGGTTAGACTCGGTTGGGTCAGTCATGGTGGTGACCCTATCCCAGAGTCTTCATGAGAGCATTTCGCAATCTTGGTATATGCTTAAAATTCAGCTCATCCAAGTCTATATAAGGTGGTTGGGTTGGGTTAAGAGGGCGGTCCTCGGTCCTGGTTGGACTTGGTATGCCCATTACGACAAGGCCCCAGTTTGGGCCGCGTTAAGTTAGTATCAGAGCCTAGGTTCATGGTCAATTGGGAGTCCACAAAGCCGTGTCAAGTAGAGTCTTTTTTAGGGGTGTATAGTGTGCCACACTCATAAGGGATAGGCTACAAGACATTTAGGAATATTTTACTTTTTTGGTATTCTTTCTTCAAGCTTGACTTCTCAGTCTTGGAATCTCCTCTAATAGTTGTTTTTTCATATTTTAGATTATGCCTCCTAGATTTGGAACACAAGGAAACTCTTCTGTCCCATCTGGAAGTGATGCTGAGAGAGAACATTCTACTCCCGGCGTTTATCTTTGATCTCATGGTCCTATTCCTGATTGTACAAGAGCTCCTCTTATTCCTCCTATTGATCCTCAAGGCAACGTGATGAATGCCGAATTTTGTCAGTCTATGTATGTTATTGCCCAACTGGTTGTTGCTCAAGCCAAGCAGGGTACAACTAGGGTTGTAGTTGTTAAGGTCGCTAGGCTTGGACAGTTTGTGAAGATAAGTCCTCCAACTTTTATGAGAGTGAAGGAGTAGGAAGACCCACAGGGCTTTCTTTATGAGATAGAGAAAATATTTTGGGTAATGAGGGATACTAATGTTGAAGGAGTAAACATTGCATCTTATCATCTCAAAGAGGTTGTTTATCTATGGTATGAGGAGTGGGACAAAGATAAGGGTGATGTAGAAGAGGATGGTTCGTGGGAGACCTTTTCTAATACCTTCATGGATCGGTTCTTTCCTCAAGAGTTAAGGAAAGCTAAGATGGAGGAGTTTGTGAACCTCATGCAAAGGAGAATATCTGTGAAGGAGTATGCTTTGAAGTTCCTTCAGTTATCGAGGTATGCTCCTGATTTGGTGGCTGATACGAGGTCGAGAATGAGGAAGTTTGCTTCTGGGATGAACAGAGATCTAATTCTAGAAAGCAAGACTATTTTGCTCATAAAGGATATGGACATGTCGAGGCTGACTATTCATATGTAGCAGGTTAAGGATGAGAAGAGAAGGCAGGCAGAATATGGAGACAGGCAAGGTAAGCGGGGCAGGTTTTCTGATTAGGGAAGTACCTAGTTTCAGGGTGGTCGAGACAGTAAGAAGTGGAAGAAAATGAAGTGGAGGAGTTCTAGTTCCTTCTCTACTGCTAGAGCTCCTTACCCCAAGCAGTCGAGTGATAGGCGTCATCATGGTGGTTATAATTCTCGGGCACAGGAAGCCTAGTCTCAGGCAAGCGGAGGTCAGTCTATTTCTTTATGACCTCCTTGTTAGTTCTGTGGTCGTCCTCCTCGTGGATTCTATGAGGAAAGAAGGGATAAGTGTTTCAAGTATGGCAAAGTAGTCCATCGGCTCAGGGATTGTCTGTCCAACAAGGTTGCTACGGGGGCGAATAAGATTTTGGTGGCTTTATTTTCTGTTCCTAGACCCGGCGGTGGGGCATCTGCTTTTGTTATTGTGCTGGTCGAAATAGGTTGTATGTTTTAGCATCCCATTAGGAATCTGAGGTATCACCTGATGTTGTTATTGATACGTTAAGGCTTTTCTCTCGTGACGTATATTGTTTGCTAGATCTGGATTCTACTCTTTCTTATGTGACTCTTTATATAGTTGTGTCTTTTGGTTTCGATCTAGAGATTATTTTAGATCCATTTTTTGTTTCTACCCCAGTAGGAGATCCTATCATTGTTGAATGGGTTTATGGGGGGGGTATCTGTGAGTGGTAGGCAAACTTTGGCAGATCTATTTGAGTTGAGTATGGTAGATTTGGATGTAACCTTGGGTATGGATTGGTTGCATTCTTGTTATGCAAATTTGGATTGTCAAACCCGTAGGGTCATCTTTAGGTTCCCAGTGATTCAAAAATAGCATGGGAAGGTTGTTCCTTAGCACCAAGGGGAAGTTTATTTCTTATCTTAGAGCTCAGAGGTTAATCTCTAAGGGTTATCTTTATCACTTGGTCTGGGTTAAAGATTCTAACTCGGAAGGTCCTTCATTATAGTCAGTTTCAGTAGTTGATGAGTTTCCAGAGGTCTTTCTAGAAGATCTTCCAGGTGTTCCTCTGGATAGGAAAATAGAGTTTGGTATTGATTTGCTTTTGGACACTCGTCCAATTTCTATTGCTCCGTATATAATGGGTCTGGCTGAGTTAAGGGAACTCAAGGAGAAAATTAAGGATCTTCTGGACAAAGGGATTATTCGTCCTAGCATTTCTCCATGGGATGCACCAATGTTGTTCGTGCGCAAGAAGGATGGTTCTCTTTGTATGTGCGTCGACTATAGGCAGTTGAATAAGGTAATGGTCAAGAACAAATATCCTCTTTCTCAGATAGATGATCTGTTTGACCAGTTGTAAGGTGTCAAGTTCTTTTCTAAGATAGATCTTTGGTTTGGGTACCATCAGTTGAAGATTAGGGAGGTAGATATCCCTAAGATGTCTTTTCACACTCGGTATAGGCATTATGAGTTTTTGGTGATGTCATTTAGATTAAAAAATGCCCCAACAGCGTTTATGGATTTGATGAACAGGGTATTTTGGCAATATTTAGATCTCTTCATTATTGTGTTTATTGATAATATTTTGGTGTATTTGAAGAGTGAGGTGGATCATGCAAATCACCTCCGTGTGGTGTTGCATACCTTAAAGGAACAGTGGTTGTTTTCTAAGTTCTCTAAGTACAATTTTTGATTGAATATTATGACTTTGTTAGGGCATATCATTTCTAGTGAAGGGATCATGGTAGATCCGCAGAATGTAGTTGTGGTGAATAAGTGGCCTAGACCAACGACTCCATCTGATATTTGGAGCTTATTGGGTTTAGTCGGGTATTATAGATGGTTTATGGAGAGTTTTTCATTGATAGGTGCTCCTTTGACTAAGTTAACTTAGAAGAAGGTTAAGTTTTCTTGGACAGGTGCATGTGAGGGGTGTTTTGAGAAGTTGAAGGATAAGTTGACTTCGGCTCCAGTTCTGACCTTGCCAAAAGTCAATGATGGATTCGTGGTTTATTGTGATACATCTCGGGTTGGTCTTAGTTATGTGTTGATGCAACATGGAAAGGTGATAGACTTGCTTCCAGGCAGTTAGAGGTGCATGAGAGAAACTATATTACTCATGAATTGGAGTTATTGGTCGTTGTGTTTTCTTTAAAGATATGGCGGCACTATTTGTTTGGTGTTCACGAGGATATATTTTTTTATCACAAGAGAGTACAGTATGTATTCTCATAGAAAGAGCTTAATCTCAGGCAAAGGAAATGGCTTGAGCTTCTTAAAGACTATGATATGAGTCTTTACTACCACCCAGGTAAAGCTAACGTAGTTGTTGATGCTCTTAGTAGGTTGTCCATGGGTAGTTTGGCTCATGTGGAAGAAGGGAAGCGAGAATTGGTGAAGGATATTCATCGTTTGGCAAATCTTGGGGAACGTCTCTTGGACTCAAAGAAAGGTGGTGTAATGGTTTAAGAAGTGGTTAGATTGCAAGTGTTGGATTCTGCCTTGATGAAAATCAAGGGTAGCGATGGTTGGCAAAAGGTGGCGAATTTTGATATTAGCGACGATGGTACTTCGCGGTACCAAGGGAGGTTGTGTGTTCTTGATGTAGATGGTTTGCGGCAAAGGATACTGGCTGAGGCACATGAATCGGGCTATATTGTTTATCCCGGTTCTACTAAGATGTACCATGATCTCAAGGAGATCTATTGGTGGAGTGGCTAAAGCGGGACATGGTTGATTTCGTGTCCAAGTACATGGTGTGTCAACAAGTTAAGGTTAAGAACATGAGGCCTGGTGGGTTGTATCAAGAAATTGAGTTGCCTGAATGGAAGTGGGAGGAGATCAATATGGATTTTGTTACCAATTTTCCTCGGTCTCGAAACTAATTTGATTCAATATGGGTCATCGTAGATAGGATGACAAAGTCTGTGCATTTCTTGCCTGTGCGAACTAACTTTTCAGCAGAGGATTATGCAAAGCTTTATCTTTAACAGATTGTGAAACTACATGGGGTGCCTATTTCAATTATTTCTGATCGCGGTACGTAGTTTACGTCCCACTTTTTACGGTCTTTCCAGAAAGGGTTGGGGACTAAGGTGAGTTTGAGTACTGTTTTCTATCCGCAGTCGGATGGGCATGCGGAAAGAAATATTCAGACATTAGAAGATATGCTTCAAGCCTGTGTGATTAATTATGGTGGCAGTTGGGTGGAGCATCTACCTTTGGTATAATTTGCTTACAACAATAGCTATCATAAGAGTATTGGTATGGCTCCTTTTGAGGCGTTGTATGGTAGGAGGTGTAGATCACCTATTGATTGGTTTGAGCTCAGCGAGGCTGATTTGATTCGTCCAAATTTGGTTCATCAAGCTATGGAAAAAGTGAAGGTGATTCGGGATAGGCTCAAGGTTGTCTAGTTATCAAAAGTCCTATGCGGATGTTAGGCGTAGAGACTTGGAGTTTGATGTTAGGGATATGGTTTTCCTTAAGGTATCTCCTATCAAGGGAGTAGTGCGTTTTGGCAAAAAGTGAAAGCTTAGTCCTCGGTACATTGGTCCTTATGAGATTTTGTGGAGAGCGGGCAATATTGTGTATGAGTTGGAGTTGCCATCTATCTTGAGTTCGGTTCATCCGGTATTTCATGTTTCTATGTTGAGAAAGTGCGTTGGTGATCCGTCTTTGATTGTTCCTTTGGAGGGGTTAAACGTCTCGAATTCTCTATCTTATGAAGAGTTCTCGGTTGAGATATTGGATAGGCAAGCTCATCGGTACGGACCAAGGATGTGGCTTTAGTTAAAGTTCTATGGCAGAACCACAAGGTGGAAGAGGACACATTGGAAGCGGAGGAGGACATAAAGTCCAAGTATCCATATTTTTTTCTGCTCCTGGGATTCGTGCAGAAGGTATGAACACATATTTATTTTCAGAGTTTTTTAAAGAAAAGATTAATATTTTTGCCTCTTTGTTTTCAAACTTTGTTAAAGGGATGTTTGATAATGCAAATGACTCTATGGGTGGTTACCCCTATCTTACTCGTCATTCGGGGATGAATGTTCCAAGTGGGGGAGACTGAAGCATCCCAGGTTTGGACCCTTTGAAAATTTCCTGGAATCCCATTCTTCGGACCCAATTGACTCATGGTACGAGCTGTATGCTGGGGTATAACTAGTGAAGTCCTATCGTAAGCTGACCAGTGTTAGTTGGGGGGTGGCTTTGGTTACTGTAATGGATAAAACATGGGGGTGAGTGTCATATGGTTGGGTACGAGTCATATAGGTGACTCGTAAGGTGGGCAATGTTTGATCCTCCTTGTGTTGCATTCTACCAGGGATACGGATAATGGGTACGGATCGTATGCTAAGGTTACGACTTAGGTGGATGAGTGGTATACTAGACAGTGTCTGATCCATGGTTGAGGCTTGGTTACGATCGTATGTGTATCAACCATAAAGGAGGTTATGACTCGTAAGGAGGTCAGTCGTGACCCTGTGTCTGGTTTTTATGGGATTTAAGTAGGGTTATTTTAGATATTTCCCTACTTGCCCTAATAAGGACCCACTACTTCTAATATACTTAGGATGTTATTTACCCTATTATTTTACTCTTAAACACTTAGAAACTCACCCTAAACATATCATAATTCTCTCAAGAGCTTTTGGGACAAAGAGTTAGGGGTTCAACTGAGGGATTACTTTGGGGCTTATCTTGGTGAATTCATTCCATCAATCTTCTTAGTTTAGGGCATGATTCTCTTCCCTAATTGTAATTTCAATTAAAGGGCATGGTTACATGGTTGATTTCATGGTTTTCTCTTGTATGATTATGGCTTTCAACTATTGATTTAGGTGTTTTGATGTTAAATGCTTGGTTATGATTTCCTATGGTTTTAATTATGTTTTCTATGCATTAACGGTGGTTTTAGACAATAGAATTACTTGGTAATTATTTAATGGTAATGGAATTTGGTTTTGGTTATATTATGCCCCCAAGGTGTTTGGCAAAATGCTTATAAAGATATGTTCATTGCATTGACTTATTTTAATAGAACTCTTGCTTGTTTTTGGCTCATATATGAAACCTTAAATGTTTTTCAATGGTTTACAAAGGTTAATGGCTAATTGGTTATGCTTGTGAAGAACATGGTAGTCTCCTAAGAGGTTTAATATGGCTAATGATAGGGAACCTGAATGTCCCCTTAATCTAAATGGTTTGGCTATGGATAATGTTTGCAAGTATGGTAGTATGACGATACCACTGGTTTATTAAATAGCCTTGTTTAATAACTAGATAATTGGATTGTTTGTTAATGGTTTTAATTGGGCATTAATGGCGAAGAGCGTAAGCTAAGCTGTGGAAGGTGGCGGTTCTTGGGGGATCAAAACCGAAAATTCATATTTTTCGATATGAGGGGTCTTCGATGGCCACGTGTGAGTTTCATGTTTATATTGGAGGGATGTACTAGTCATCCCAGGGTTATTTCCTAGTCGTGCGGCTACACATACTAGGACCCTTTCAACAGGGGGAGCTGAACCCATCTGAACCGTGGGTAGTAGGATGGCTAAGCTACACAACCCAGGAAAAGGTTTTAATGGCATGCTAAACCCGGTCCCTTTTTCCAGCACTTATATAAATGTATGGTTGTTTGCATTGGATGGTTTTTACTTGGTTTTGATAACTGGCATTACTTTATCCTTATCCCAAGATTCATGCTAGTGTTCACGCACTAATCCATCTACTAGTGGTTGTATACCCATGTTATGCAAGAACCGTCCATTCGACTTCTCCTTCATAGTACTTGATTCAGGGATAGATTATTGGACTGAAGTGGTGAGCTTCCATCCTTTCGGAATGCATCATTTCATGTTAGACATTCTTAGACCTTTCTGCTTTCTTTTCATATATTAGTTTTGGCCATGGTTGGGGGCATGTCCCAACTAGATATTTGTATTCTTTTGGATAGAGGCTTTGTGGTACTTTTGGGGGTTGGTATGGGCGGGATCGGTATTGGTGTCAGCCATAACATTGGCATCGGTGTTGGGGCTGACAGCATTGGACGATATTGTTAGTTGTTCCATCGTATTACATTTTAGGTTTGATTATCATAGTATGTTTGATATTTTCTAAATGGTTTGGTATGGTAAGGAAGGTCGGTTTGGTATGGTTAGACAAGGTCGGGTCGGTCATGGTTGTGACCTTATCCCATAGTCTTCATGAGAGCATTTCTCAATCTTGTCATATGCTCGAAATTTAGCTCATCCAAGAATGTATAAAGTGGTTGGGTTGGGTTAAGGGGGCGGTCCCCGGTCCTGGTTGAACTTGGGATTCCCCTTATGATAAGGCCTCGGTTCGGGCTGCGTCAGCCACCCAAGGTGTTAGTGTTCACTTTATTTTTGTTTTGTAAGTTAAAAGCATGGAGAAAAATTTGGAGAATGATAAAAATTGCAAAATTTCAGACAAGTCCAGGTAAGTGGACCTACGACCCAACTTATAAGGGTCGTAGGTCCAACCCACAATACGTAAGTTAAAATCGTAGGTATCAGAAGAATTTTTGGGTCTTTAAAGTTGTACTTATGGACCTTACTTATAGGGGTTGTATGTATAACTTACAACCCTGTTAGTTGGGCCATAGAAATTAGAGAGAAATAAGTTGCAGAACAAACTTATGACCCCACTTACGGGAGTTGTAAATAGTACTTATAGCCCGTTAGTGGGTTAAAAATTTCTTGGTCCTATTTTTAAAATCTGGGTCGGGCTCATGTAACCCGACCTGTTCTAACACCCCTAGGGTTACTTAACCCTAAAAACCAACCCATCAACCCCTAAAATCTTCAAATACAATCTTCCCCCATCCATTAAAACTATCCAACTACATTCTACTACGATAAAAGGCAAATCCCACTCATAAACTCATCACTTGCATACACATTGTTAGAAAATTAAGGAAAAATATCTAGTGTTCAACTTTTACTTCCAAAATCTTCAATCCAAGTAATAATTCTTGGCTCTAACTTGGTTAAAAATTTTATCTTTATCATTGAACTTGAGATAGTCCTTGATATCACCCTGAAATTATGAAATTCACATAATTCTTGAAATATGTGGAGCCTAAAATTGGGTAAAATTAATTGGTTGCATGAATTATAGTTTGGGAAACCTGTGATCATAAATATAAATGGAAGTAGAAGTTTATTAGTGCAAATAATATGTGAAACACCTATTGAAATTGACTTGTTGCATGTTGTAGTATTCGAAATTGGTCTAAGAATTTAAATTATACCTGTGTGAGATGAAAATTTTAGGGAACACGAACTTACTCTCAGATTTGGTACTTACTAAGCTACTTACGAGATCGTAAGTAGTACCTATGGAGCCCATAAGTTGCCTCACAGGTATTAGACTTGAAACCTTAAGCTTCAAGGCTTTTTTAGTACCTATGATGGCTACCTATGGCCCCGTAGGTACTACCAACGACCTGTAGGTAAGGGGTCTTAGGTATCCCCTACCTTGGGTGGTTAACTGTTTTCCAAATTTTTGTCTGGTATTGTGTTTCAATCTCTAAGAACTACTTTTTTAGGTACTATGGCACCAAAGGCTGCTTAGAAGAAGGGAGTTCAGTCCAAGTTGCACGATGAGTCCCCTAAGAAAAGTGGTTCCATTGAAGAGTATCCCATGAGATCGGACAATACATCATTGGTCCCATGTCATACTCGGTGTCGTTCATAGAAGCAGGCTACAGGTGCAACACTTATTATGGTGAAGGAGAGGATGATTTAGCTGATGATTTAGATGAGGAGGTTAATTTAGGGTCAGGTTTTGGTTTTGGAGAGGAAGAGGATGCAACTAGCTCCCAATTTGGGAGGGGTCAGAGTCTGCATCCGGCATAATTAAGAGTGAGTCTACATCAGGCTCAATTGCACCCTAATCAGAGAAGGGTATTAATGCAGCTCAGGTTTCATAGGAGATTATGTCACCTTCGGCCTAGGGTACTCAGACTACAACTTCAGCACCGGTTGCTCATGAGTCGGACTTTACACATGTCTTTACAGTGCCCATAGCTCAGATTCATCCGAGATGGTGTGTGGAGGACATGCAAAAACTTTATGATATAGATATATTTATCACTGAGTTGGGTTGATCATGATGCAGTATTTTGGGGAAGTTCAGGATAGAGTTGGCAGTTTAGTAGGAGCACCAAAAGTGTAGGCTTCATTTGATAGATATCGGCTTGGGTGAATGATGATACGGGACAAATGGCCATCTTATCTTTTGATGACATTGTTGGAGGCCAACACATAGAGACTCAAGACTTGGTCACCTCGGGAAAACAAGAACATGCATGGAGGACCCGTTTTGAGTGCTACTTAAAGCAATCTCGCGTGTGGAAGATTGCTTGGAGAATTTAAGGTTGAGGACTCACGGTTTTGGACCCTAATTAAGGGTATTTTGGACATTACACATGGTGTATTTACACACCATGGCCGCCCCTCTCATTAAGGGCAAAGTGGTCTTTTGTCTTCTTTGTAATACACTATAAAAAGGCCCCCTTAGTCTTATTTTCATTAGTTTTTCAGATTTTAAAAAGATGAAGTATTGAAAAGAAATATCTTCTCTCTTTTGAGAGTGTACACACTTAGTGGTAGGACTTGGAAAAGTCATCTTTAGCATAGGGCTTGGAAAAGCCAATATTGATTCTTGCTTGGAAACGGTAGATCTTGAGGCGAGTTCATTCCCTTGGTGGTCACCGTAAGAGTGTGGTGTTGCTATCGTAAGTTCTAGGGGTCTTTAGATTTAATATATCTTTGGGTTCTTGGATCTTATTGTAGTTTATGTCTCACTATCTATCTTTATTTTTCTTGCAAATCGTGGACTGTTTTGGGGTCTTTGTTGAATCCGAAACTTGTGTTATTGTTGTTCATCTTGTTCATCACGTTTTGTGGCTGTTTTGGGTGTCAAATACACCATTGTTATCTCGTATTGTTGTTGTTGTAGTGAATCCGAGAGTGGTCTCCATCTTGGTCCTCAAATCCTTAAGATTGTGGACTGTTTTTGGAGTGTGTGTGGACTGTTTTGAGACAAGTCTTGTGTTCCTTGGAATTCTTGTATCATTTGGTATCAAAGCCATCTTTGATTTTGTTCTAACAAGATCAATCTTGGGCTTGAGACTTGAAAACTACAAAAAAAAAAAAAAGTTGAAATCTGAAAATTTCAGAAAATTGCAATCTGTCCATTGTTGTTGTCTTGGCCGAAATTGTGTTCTTGTGGTGTTCTTGGCCGAGATTTGTTCTTGAGTCTAGGTCTAGGAGTATTTTACTTGTCTTGTGTGTTTGTAGTGTTAGATTTGTTCCTCACTAACACTTTGAGTCGATCCAAACTTGAGCTTGAATTGTTAATATTATTGTTGTGAACAAGTGTGGCCGATTGGATGTTGTTGTTGTTCTAGCCTTGACCGAGTTGAAGGCCTTGTGTTGTGGTGGTGTTGTAGATCTTGAAAGGTTGTTGTTGTATTCTTGTTGTTCATCACACCTTTCACCATTTGTAAAATCGAAAACACAACACAAAGGGGACTTAGTCGATTGATGTTGCTATCCTTGTGGTCTTAGCCGTGAGATTGTTGACCTTGTTGTGGTGAACTGTTTTGGCCTTGTGGTTTTCATCTTGTTGTTGTTATAAGCTTGGCCACGTGATATTGTTGTTAATTGGTGGATTGAAAACCCTTTTGTTGAAGTTGTAGTTGTCTTGGCCAAGTGTTGGAGATATTGTTATTGTGGATTGGAGTTGGCCGTGTGAAAAATTGTTGGTGTTCTTGAAGATTATTGTTGTAGTTCTTGTTGTTGTTGTTGTTGTTCTTGATGTTCATCACCACCTTCATATATTGTTGAAGATAAAGTGAATGCTAAATCCAAAAAGTTGAAGGAAAAAGGTGTATTATTTGTTAGTCTTGAAAGACACTACAACCAACAAAGACCTATCAATCAAGTCTCAACCACTTTCCAACACTTTTCCATGATTTACGGATCCATGTTTTAAGGAGAAGTACAATAAAGTCAAGTCTTGAAAACTTGAAATTGAAAAGGGCTCCAAGACTTGTTTGAATTTCCCTCCTTAAACAAATTCCACCAAAGTCCAAATTGAAAAATTGACCAAGACTTGAAATTGGACAACAAAAGTTGTGTGGGGCCGAAACCAATACGTGACTGCCATGTCATCACGGATACTGTTCACGCAATATTTCCGAGCTCAAAAATTTTAGATTCTTAGTTTCATCTTATTGTTTCATTAGTTTCATGTCTTGATTCTAGAATTAATTAACAACTAGTAATCACCTACTTAGTTGTAGATTAATTATTGAATCCGTTTCTTCGTGTCTTCGTTGTTTGTGTGCTTTTCTCATTTTTAACTCGTAGTAACTTCTTTGTCTCAAGTTCGTAAGTGAATTTTATTTTTGTGTCTTGAGTCGATCAAACAAGAATCTATTCCGGCCGCCAAGTAGAATTGACATCCTATTGACTACCGGAGTATAAGCAACTTTCAATATTCGCCGCTCCAATTGTGAGAATCACAAAGGTGAGTGTATACGAGTGTTGGTGAGGAGCTTTACTACTAATCTTGTTTGTTCATTTTGTAGGTTTAAAGGGTGATATAAGGGGAACATGTCTTCGATAGCCGGGGATTATTGTGACTACAACATGGGAGACTATGATTGTAGTGAAGGGTTTTATGGCTACGAAGTTGAGGGAGATTGCGGAGGCTATGAAAATAGCCATGATCGAGACTTGGGCAGATTTGAAAGTTACTGTTTTAAGGGAGAAAATGAGGTGAATGAAGTGCCTAGTGCTTATAGTAACTTTGGAGATGACGTAGGACCTCGTGATGGATCTTATGATGATGTTGGGGCATGTGAGGAGTCTTACACTTCTTACTCCGAACCTAGATTTGGTGTTAGGTATAACCCTTTTGTTTGCAAAGCCTATGAGAACTATGATGAGGGTACACGTGAGGAGTATGAAGATCCATATTCTCCACCTTGTAGTACTTCTTATCAAAGTCGATATAGTGTGAATGGTTATACTAGCTCTAGTGGAGGTTGTCCAATGAGAAGAAGAGGATATGCATCTCCAAAACTAAGGGGTACTCGTATGCCTTACAATGTAGATCCAAGAAGGAGTGTACACTCCGGAAAGGTGACTATTTGTGGGATACCGGGCTGCCTTATGGTGTTGAATGATAGGTACTATGGAAACTACATTTTTCCGTCCATGGTTGATCACTTGGGGTTATTGCGAGAACCTTTACTTGTTCCATACTACTTGGGCGAGTTCAAGGTTACCGAGAGGGTAAAAGTTGTCTTCTCCCAATTTGATTACCATGAGGAGGTGTGGTGCGATGTTTTCTCCTTAACCTACGGTCATATGAGCTTGGGTGACGATTGGTTTGCACGACATCAAGTTCCTAACGTGAAAAATTGGCCTAATATTGTAAGAGACCGATGGGGAAATTGCCTCGAGACGTACATTCTGCCCGGGCCGCAAAAAGAAGTTCCTACCTACTCCAATTCAAGTTATTATGAGAGACAAAAGATTGAGAGGAGTAAGGGAGTGAAAGGTGGTAATCCGAGAGTGGAAAAAGGAGAGGTTGTGTTGAGCGAAGTGAGGGGATTACCACCAAACCGTGCTAACATTGGTTGTCCTTCCATTTCTAAGGACATTTGTGTAGGTACCAACATGGCAAGCGAAGGCGAACAATGCCAAAAGAAAGTTGCTGCCCAAGCTTGTGGAGGACCTTCACCTCACGGCAAGGAAGAGTCTACTCAAGATCTTAAAGGTAAAATAGCTAACTCTTACACTTTAGTGCATGTGAATGACAATTGTGTGGCTAGTAAGCCATTGAGTGTGAGTAGTAGCTTACTTATTTATGAGTCTAATGATTCCTTGCCTCTTGTTGATGATGTACATATTGAGAGTTTGGATACACTAGTTGATCCTATTGATGACGAAATTGACTCTTCTTGTAAGATCAATTTATGTCCACCTAGTGTTGAAGCTTATATGTTGAACGGAAGTACATCGTCTTGTGTAATTGGTGTTGATCAACTTGTTGGTGAGAATTGTTCCCCACTTGAGTATGTGTGTGATGTGCTTAATAGGACTCAAGTGAGTGAAGTATTTAAAAATGTTGGTCAACAAAGTGGGGGTGAACCCGAGATCTCTTCTTGGGGTAATCTTGTGTTTGGAACATCCTTGAAACTTGATATTGATCATTTAGAGTGCGAGGAACTTGCTTATTCCAAATCTGTCCGTGAGGTAGATCACACTCTCTTTAGGTGTAATGTCTTGTTTGAAGATGATTTAAACACTTCTAATGAACCTAGTGGTGAAATGACGGTATAGCTTGCCTTGGAAGCTATAGCCTATATGCTAACCCACTATGGTGTGACAACATTCCTCCTAAAGAGGGAAATCTCTTCTTGGAAGATGAGAGTACTCTTAAGGGTAAGGAATGTGTAGTTGCGGAAGCTACTCCTTCTTCTACTTTGTGTGATTTCTTTGTTGAGAGTACTCATAGTGATTATTGGGAAACTAGTAGTGAGTACACACATGAGAGCACCCTAGTAGAAGTCGATTTGAGTGATACCTTTCTCTACTCTCTATTTGATTTGGATGATATGTATGTTATTGTAGAGAGTATGTCATTTAGTTTAGGTGTAGACCACGGGAAAGGGAAGTGTTGTCGAGACCCGTGTCTATGGCCACTTTTCCCATTTGACCCCGGTGCCAAATTTAGAAATGGTGATGTTGGTGCACCAAACTTGTTGCTTGGTCAACATGACAAGCAAAGTGTTACTTTTGATGTATCCTATAACCAAATCCTTTGCACATCTTTTATTGAGTTTTTAATATTCATTTCAAAGGATTCTTGGTTATATTGCAAATATGTGCAACCTTGGCATGTTGAGATGATTTGTAATGCTAACCCTAACCCTCATGCCATGAGGAATTTGTATTTGTTTGTCCTCTCTTCGGTTTTGCAAGGTTTGGATTCGAGGTCGAATCCTTTTCAAGAAGGGGAGGATGATACGGGACAAATGGCCATCTTATCTTTTGATGACATTGTTGGAGGCCAACACATAGAGACTCAAGACTTGGTCACCTCGGGAAAACAAGAACATGCATGGAGGACCCGTTTTGAGTGCTACTTAAAGCAATCTCGCGTGTGGAAGATTGCTTGGAGAATTTAAGGTTGAGGACTCACGGTTTTGGACCCTAATTAAGGGTATTTTGGACATTACACATGGTGTATTTACACACCATGGCCGCCCCTCTCATTAAGGGCAAAGTGGTCTTTTGTCTTCTTTGTAATACACTATAAAAAGGCCCCCTTAGTCTTATTTTCATTAGTTTTTCAGATTTTAAAAAGATGAAGTATTGAAAAGAAATATCTTCTCTCTTTTGAGAGTGTACACACTTAGTGGTAGGACTTGGAAAAGTCATCTTTAGCATAGGGCTTGGAAAAGCCAATATTGATTCTTGCTTGGAAACGGTAGATCTTGAGGCGAGTTCATTCCCTTGGTGGTCACCGTAAGAGTGTGGTGTTGCTATCGTAAGTTCTAGGGGTCTTTAGATTTAATATATCTTTGGGTTCTTGGATCTTATTGTAGTTTATGTCTCACTATCTATCTTTATTTTTCTTGCAAATCGTGGACTGTTTTGGGGTCTTTGTTGAATCCGAAACTTGTGTTATTGTTGTTCATCTTGTTCATCACGTTTTGTGGCTGTTTTGGGTGTCAAATACACCATTGTTATCTCGTATTGTTGTTGTTGTAGTGAATCCGAGAGTGGTCTCCATCTTGGTCCTCAAATCCTTAAGATTGTGGACTGTTTTTGGAGTGTGTGTGGACTGTTTTGAGACAAGTCTTGTGTTCCTTGGAATTCTTGTATCAAATGACCCAACCTTCTGATTCATATAGCCCAATGATTTTTTAGGAATTTATGCCTCCTATGCATTATCAGTATACTTGGTTACCCCAGTCAAGGTAGAGTAGTTGACCAGCCCCAGCTGACCCTCATATTAGTTAGAGGGGTTAGGGTTGATATTTCAGTGAAGATAGTCAAGCGAGTGTTGTTTGGGCTGAAGTATGTGAGGCCGGCCACCACAGATGAGTTTGACTATCGTATAAAGATAGCATAGAGTAGGCATACTATGAAGATGCTGATCATAAAGCACTAACAGTAGACTTAGCTAGATGGGTAGCCACGCAGAGAGTAAAACTGGGCACTGATTCTCCTTGGGTTGAGGAAAAGGGTGAGATCAAGAAGGTGTTCCTACACATCACAGCAAAGATTTTTTGGACAGTGGTGAGACAAAGATAGAGTCTGACATCTGCAAATAACATTCTCACCTGGGATGGATCATTGTTGATTTCCATCTTGATTGTTTGTTATGATATTGGTTTTGCTAGGTGGATTCGTACTAAGATCCACAAGAGAGTGTTTAGTAAGTTCACCACCTTCCTCTTCCCAGGTTTGATATAGCAGCTATGTGATGTGGCTGGAGTGCGGCCTATTTCAGAGGTGTATCAGCTAATTAGGGTGACCCGCATAGAAAATGTTGGCATGATTAAGGATACAGCTAACTCGATCCTTGCACATCGAGCATATCCACCTTCTACTTCTAGTACAACCCATTTTGAGGGATATTTTATTTCGGCCAAGCCTATTGAGAGACCAAGAGAGAGTATTTATGTTAATATGGGTAATCAAAGAGATGAGCCCATGACTACTATAGGTGATGAGGGGCCACGGGCACATCTGCACCAGCCTTGACTTATACTTTAACACTGGTCGTAACTTTCACTATTCCCCCTCACCCGATAGCTGTTGGGTTTGTGAGTGTACCCCAAGAGTTCCTGCAGTAGATGGTAGAGTGCCAGAAGGAGGTGACTGACCACCTCACACATATAGAAACCCAACTGGCCATACTATTCAACCAAATTTGGCCATAGGCTCAGACCATATTAGAGGCCTCTGAGGCTAGATTTGAGGTGATGATGATGGCAGCCATGGAGGGGTACACTAGAGAGTTGCATGTTCATATATAAAGTTTTGAGACGCGGATGAGTGCATGACTATGCAAAGTCCAAGTGCCTGACTTTTTGGGCCTACACAAAGAGATGGCTACATTGCGCTCAGAGTTACGATCACTACCCTGTCATCTGCTTCATAATCAAGAACAACAAAGTGAGCAGGAATATTGAACTTACCAACCTTAATGAAACATCCTCAATGATTCCCTTGTGGGCCACTTTAGTTCTGTCTTCCATTTATAACTCAATTAAATAGGGTCTTGTCTTTCATAACCCAATGTTTAAGCTTAGAAAGAGGCATCAATTTGGTGCATGCTCTAAAATCACTCAAATCTTGAACAACATCACTTCTACTAATTTGTATGGGGAGGGTAAAACTCCTAACATTCTTAAGTTTTTTGGGTATCTTGCTTATAACCAATGAACTGCACTCTTCTATAAGTTTTATAGAGTCAATACCACTGAGCCTTAATTTTTTCATCACTATATCCTTCAGGTACTTAGTATATTTGGGAATTTCCTACAAAATACCTAATAAAGGAAGATTAATGTGAAGTTCCCTGAATGTGTCAAAGAACTTTTTAAAACAATCATCCTCTTTGGCTTTCTTAAGATTTTTAAGGGATGGTGGTAGTGCTCTGTGTTGAGATTGCTCAACCAACTTCTCATTTGCGTACTTAGACATCCCTTTTTTGTCAGCTTATTTTCATTCTACTAATATTTTTTGTTTACTTAGGTGTGATCAACTTTACTTGCACTTCATGAATTTTCTATGGAGGTGCATCAAGCAAATCTCCATCACTCCTCAAGGTGATTTCCATAACTTGTTGTGAATTTTGTTCTATATCACTAAGCAAACCCCTTTGAGGTCTTATGTTTTGTGCCTAAGCTAACAGACCCATCTGCGTCTCTAAAATATTTTAAGCCAATTGTTGATTTTATTCTCTGAATTCATTTGTTCTTGGTTGGAAAGAATTTTTTTCAAAGTCTCTTCTATATTGTTGGCCTGAGCATTGTTCTAAATACCTTATTGTTGTTGAAACTACTGTAGTTGGACCTAATTATTGCCCCAAGAGTAGTTGGGTTGACTCTGCCAGTTACGATTGTTGGTATTACCATAGTTCTAATTTCCCTTTAGTGCATTGCCCACAAAATTCAGGTATTTTGGATTTGCTCCACATAAGTCTGCAGATTGGCCACCACTACCACAAATTTCACACCAAGTATATGTTTTTTGAACTACACTAACCTAGTCCTAAGGTTGAGCCGCACTCAACTTGTTAAATTGAGTCATCATCTGGTTCTGAAAAGAGGCCAACTATACAACCAATGTTATAATACTATCTACCTCAAACAAAACTGTAGACTTCCTCACCATACTTTAGGATACATCACCATTCCACTCTAAACTACCTTGTGCAACATAGTTGAGAAGAGTATACAGCTCATCATATGTTTTCTCCAAACCTTGACTATCTGCTACTAAATATAGAAAAATCTTTGTGTTATGGTCAAGAATTTCAACAAAAGTATGAGCTACTACCTCATTTATATGTTGGTTATACTGTCAATCTCTAAGAAGAGACTTGAATCTTTTTCATTATGATAGAGATTTTCATCTGGGTTCTACTTGAAACTTAAGATCTTATTTCTCAACCTTGCAGTTTTCCCATATGGAAAGGATTGAACGAGGAACTCCAAGCCATCCCAAGTTGTGACTGAATTTGAAGGTTCTGATTTAAATCATTTCTTTGATTCTCCCAAGAGTAAAAATGGGAAAAGAGTGAGCCTCGCATAATCTGTGAAGACACTTGCGGGAATGATTTGTCATTGATCTCCAAAAAAATCTAAAAATAAACGTGCAAATCCTTATGTGGCAGGCTTGTGAACTGCCTGCTTGTGTGCGAAAATTTCACCATGTTCTTTTTAATCTCAAATCTACCTCCTACGTCTGGTTTTTGGATATTGGAGGTCACATTGTTTGCGAGTGGGATTGCCACTTTATACACTATTTTGTGGAATAGTTTTTCATCACTTCTTGCTGCATGAATGGTCTCACCTTGTTTAACTTATAGGATTATATAGAGAAGTGTTACTTTTCTCTTCAATTAGTGTAAGCATCACTCATGTTTGGGATGTGGTTCAACCAATCCCCTCTCCCTTGCCATCTTTCTTAAGATTCAACTTGTACCTGTAAATTCAGTAGTTAAGACCAAGTTTTTAGCAATTATCAAACAAAATAGAAAGACTGGAAATTAGATTTTTTCTAATTTTTCAAGTTCCCGGCAATGACGCCAAAAACTTATTGCGTCCAACTACACACACAGGTGTACATGGCCTTGCAATTCATAAAGTTGCTCCTGCGAGCCACATATCAATCCCATAGTGACTTAGCATTGAGTAAACAGTCCAATTCAAGTATTACTACAAAAGTTAAATGAGTGAGATTTGTAACAAAGGAGAGTTTAAGTTTTATTAAGCTAAAAGTAATAATAAACAATAACAAAAACTAAAAGTGTTGTGAAAAATAACTAAAGGAGTTCTAGGGTCAAGACATCTTAAACAATCATGTAAAGTTATACAATTGCATAGGTTAAGTTATCTATGTTGATGTTGGTTCAGGGGGTTAATATCATGATTATGGTCTCTCAAGCCTCTACTAGTCTATTTAAATTAGCCTTACAACTGCATCATTGAGTGGAGAAGTGGGAACTAATTCAAATACATTTATATTTTGTCACATATTTGAGCCAAATGGGGCAATTAAGTATATTCCTATCCTAACTTTGAATCATATTTTTAATTTATCTAAAAGACAAGAACCTATTTGTTCCATGTTCTAATATAATATTACTCCTTTCGGGATCATAAAAGAAATACAAATTTATTCTAAAGGGCACGAATTAATAGAATAGTAAGTACAAGAACATAAGAATAATCAAATACGATAATTAACTTGAACTAACTGAAGGTAAGCTAAGCAATTATGTTTATCACCTAAACCCTAGAAAGAGGGTGTTTATCAACTAAAAGTCATACAAAGAATTACCATTAATGAATTCATAAGTAAAACTACAAGAAAATGAGAAGTTAAAGAAAGAAAAATCCTAACGTAAAGCCCTTAATGTCTTCTCCTCTCTCGATACGTGTGTTGTTCCAAAGATGTCACATAAATATGAATAATTTCTCTTTATATAGTCCTTTAGTCCTTCCATATTCTTCTCCATACTAAACATAAGCATTGACTACTTTGCCCTCAACTTAAACCATGACCTATAGCATTACCTAGGAGGTTGTGGTGCATGGATATAGCATGGATTAGGTAGTATAACATAGACCTAGTGGTTGAAGTGCATGCACCCCTCCCATGCTCTAGAAGGTTCGGTGCATGGCTTCCTCCACAAGGTGAAATCTCTCTCAAATTTTGCTCTCTTCTTCTTGTCTACTTGTTCCTTATTTCCCCTCTCCTTTTAGCTTGTGTGTAGGATTCACTTAGCTTCTATAGCTGCTCCAAATTTCTCCTATAACAACTCATAACAAACATCACTCCATACAACACAATAAAGCTCATCAAAGTAAACTAGAATAAGCATAGCTTAGGCTAGCCTAACTAATTTTCTCGTCTAAACTTTTTTTTATCATTTTGACTCTTGACTTGTTTTCAATGCAACTTAAATATTATAAACATAAAACTTAGCATAAAAATAAATAACACTTTATACTTCATTAAGCACATCATGTTATCCTCAAAACTAAGTTAAATGTACCTAGATAATGACACTTAGGCGTAGAAATACGTCTAAGATTAGTAACTCACAATATCAATCAAACAACAACATTAAGGAATTCTCACTAATCATAAAAAAATTCTACTAACTCGTTACATGAATCAAATAGCAACATTAAAGAATTCTCACTAATCATAATAAGATTTCCTATTATAAAGGTCAAAGAAATAAATTTACCAGCCCAAAAATAAGCACAAGTCATTCAAACAAATTATTCTTGAATTTAGAATACAAAGAAACCTCAAATCTTTTTGTATCTGAAGAAGATGCCTCAAAGTATCTTACCTCGTTCTAGATCCTCTCTAGATGGGGTTTAACTAGTTAATCAACAAGGTTAATAAACTCATCAAAATCAAGATTATCACATTTATACCTATGAATATTTGGCAATGATTCTAATGGATCATATCTACATTTTTTTTATAAAAGCATTCGAAAAATTTACCCAAAGTATATCATTCAAAAAATTTACCCAAAGTATATCTTCAAAGGCAAGACTAAAATAAGTTGACAAAAAAATTATCATCTATTAATTTACTACTATTATCACTTGTGTCTCTCTCATTCTCTAAAAGAAGTTCTTCCATTTTGAGGACTTTCCAACATAATAAATGTTTTCAACAAATATTTTTGAAGTTAGATTGCTAACATCCAAATAATTAGCACCCTTAATAAAGACACACGAATTATTTTCATAAGTCATGCACTCTTTAAATTTTATATCATCACTTTCATCAAGTGCATACAAGTCACCAAGAAACGAGTCATTTGATTAGACTTCATCAATAATATTCACACTTTCAAATTATGATCATTGTGAATCACACAATCAAGATTAGGACAACTCCAAAAATGACTCACATTATCAACACAAATATTACTTTTCAAAAAAAATTAAATATTTTTTCCAAATAAAGGATAATCAAATATTTTAAAAATTTGACATTCTTTAGGCTCAAAAAGAATATCATCACACTTTATATGTTTCATTTAAAGATTATTACGCCAAAGCATATCCATGTCCTTACAAGATAAAGAACTGATACAATAAAATTCACTTGAAAAAAGAAATTCATCGTCAATCAAATATTTAGTACTTTTGGTAGCTAAAGAGGAAATATATTCATCTTTATCCCAAAAATTTAAGGAAATATTTTGTATCTCATATTTTTTCATAGTTGATATAACACTTGCTTGAAACCCTTTAAGCTCACAATCAATAATTATTTTATCTCCGTAATTATACTCAACAAGTGTACGGTCACCTTCCATTTGCATATTAGCACAAAGTAAATAATTATCAATGTCATCAAAGAATGGTATAATATTCACACTCAAATCACTATCAAGTTCATTTGAAGTAACTAGAGCGTAGAATTAGCTTTTTTACCTTGACGAACACTTAAGGAACCTTTTTTGCCTTGGCTGTCTAATATTAAGCTCACTTGTTCATTTGAAGAATTAGTCCCAACTTGACTTGCTTCTTTCAATTCTTGAATTTCCTTCCATGTTGAGTCTCCTTCCATGTTGAGTCGTCTTGTTTGTTCTCTTCATTGATAATACCTACACAATAAATGGAAACAACACTACAAGAACACAAATTCAAAAGGTTAGAGTTACAAAAATAAAATCTCTCACTCACACTTCTATCTCATCTTCTTTCCTCACACTTATAGCTCACCTTTATTCTTTTCTTCTCTTGACAATTCACTCTCTTTTCTTTTGTGCTTGTAGCCACTCACTGACTTCATTCAGAATAATTTTTCTTTTTCAGTTTTTGAGTTGCTACTATTCACTCTTTCACTCTTCTCTTTATTTTCTCTTTCACCCATTCCATTAGGAGTGCAGTAGGTTCCAAGTATCCCCTTTGAATCATTGGGATGATTCTTCACATCTAGTTTTAACTTGGTGCTTTTAGAAGTTTCAAAGACTTACTTGAATTGTTTGAATAACTTTGTGTATCAAATTTCAAATTAGTAATTTCCACTTTCACTTTCTTGACTTTCTCATTTGTTTTTGAAGATTCCTCAGTGGTCATGGGATTTAAGACATGCTTGTGTTCCATCGAATATACAACAATAATTTTTTTCAACTTTATATCAAATCAAAAGTTATTACGATTGAACCAAGGATCTCCTAAACACACCAAATAAGTAATAAAGGATAGACATCATACCAAATTCCCCCTTGATATCTTCCATAGTAAACAATGATCTACACCTCATTTGGTTTTTGTCTTTTCTTCTTATTCTCAACCGTCCACATTAATTATTTAGGATATACCCATTAGAACTGGAGTACAGACTGCAGAGGTAACAACTTCAAATTTTTGTTTTTTGAAACAGTAAGCAAACATTATGACTGATGATACAAATGTGAACTACTAAATGATAGGCATATTGAACGGAATGCTCAGTTAGTAGTTATCAGAAATATGGGGCATGCAGTCAACTTGGAGACACCAAAGGAGTTTACTAAATAGTTGAAGGCATTTCTTGTTGATAATTGTTAACCTGATTAATTTGGACTACAATTTTGTAGCTAGTGGCGAATTTTGAGTGGATTCTAAGTTGAGAGATTGAAATTTAAAATATATATATATATATATAACTTCATATGCGCTTTGTTTTTGAACATATATGTTTTATTCAACCCCAAAATACTGGATTTTATCGAATCCGTTGTTGAATCGGTCATTGTACGTAACTGACGGATAATAATCAAAAAGTTTAAAGGAGAAATAGAAAAGGGAAAAAAGGTCCATGTAAGAGAACTGTACATTTGTGCCATAAAAGTCTTTGCGTTGTAATTTCACCTGGTGTCAGAGCAAGAAGTTCCAAACTATTTTTTATTTTTCATTTCAACTTTAGGGCATCTCCAACGACACAATATTTTTACTCCAAATAGAGAAAATCTCTATATTTAGACAACACCAACTCTAACCCACAATTCAATTTTTTTTTTCACTCTAAAAAGAATTTCACTCTCTTCAATAGTATATTACTTATTTTAATTTCATTTATATTTACTTATTTCATAAAACAAACTCTTTCTTTTTTATTTGTATAATCACTGCATAAATTTCATATTCTTTTTAAAATATTCAGGTAACAGAAAATTACTTTTACCCCAAATTTTTAAAGATTATAAATTGCAAGCAAATATTATATATTATTCATATTAATGGAGAATTCAAAAAAAAAAGTGAAATCATTGATAATATACAATTAAATAAATATTACATCATAGTAAAATTTATTTAATTACTACACAATTTTAATAGAACTAACTTATATCGTAAATAAAAATATTATATACGGAAACTAATTTAATAAAATTTTAAATTGATATAATTTAAAGTTTATATAATAAAGATATTACATTAAAAAATAATTATGAATATTATGAACCTAATTAATGGCCATATATTTATAATATGTTAAATTAAAGATGTTATATAACATAGTAGATTCATAGAGCCCGTGCTTCCAACATAGATTATTTTTTGTATTAATTTATGTGATATCGTTAAATTTTTAAGAGTCAATTAAATCTCTTGAATGATTTTTAAATATTTTAAATTATTAATTATTGTGATATATAATACTTTATAATTTTGTAGATAATATGTGTTACTTTTGTTATTTCAATTTATGCAACATCGATGAAATTTGGAGTCAATGAAATTTTTAATATAATTCTTAAATTGTCGTGTTGTTTTTAAATATTTTAAATTGTTAATTATTGTAATTGCTTATAATCATTTTACATAATTTTCAGATAATATATTTTTTTGTTTCTATTTCAATTTATATGCATTGATAAAATTCAGAGAGTCAACTAAATTTTTTATATAAAGTTTCTACACATTTTGATTTTTTTAATTATTGTAATTTATAGTACTTTCTACTATTTTTCAAATAATATACGTTACTCCCTCTGTCCCAATATATGTGAGTGTGATAGTATTTAACGAATCAATTAAATTTTTCATATGTCGTTAAATAATTTAAGTTGTACATCTTTTAAATTTTTTAAGTTGTTAATTATTATGATTTATAATATTTTTACGTAGTCTTTTAAAATATATAACAGATTAATTTTTTTAGACATTTTAAATTGTTAACTATTATTTATAATATTTTTCATGTAATTTGCGATTAATATATATCACTCTCCTTATCCAAACTTTTATGGTATTGATAGTCAATTATATATTTAAAATAATTTATGTTTTTAATTATTGTGATTTATAATATTTTTCCTTCCATTCCAATTTAAGTGACACTGGTATAATTTTAAGAGTCTGTCAAATATTTTAGAACTTTAATTTTATTTTAAAGTTATTAATTATTGTGATTTATAGTATTTTTTACATATTCATTTGATCTCAATTTATGTGACATAAATAAAATTTAGATAATCAATTATATTTTAATATATTTTTTTAGATATTTTAAGTTGTTGATATTGTAATTTATAATACTCTATCCTTGTCCAAACTTTTGTGGCGTTGATTGTCAATTATATTTTTAAAAGCAATTTATGTTTTAAATTATTGTGATTTATAATATTTTTTCTTTTATTTATATTTAAGTGGCACTGATATAATTTTGAGTCAACCAAATATTATAATTGAAGTAGCGAAACAGACATGTCTTAAATGGGTCTCTTATAAAACGTCAAGTTAATATAAAACATCAAGAATTAATTTACCATTTTATGACTATTTTTTTTTTATTAAATATTATTAATTTTTAATACTTAAATGACTTATAATAATTAATTAGGGTGATATAGTAAAATAGCGGTTTAAGCAGCTAAAACAAACATGTCATAAATGTCTATTTTTATTTTTCTTACTAAATATTATTAATTTTCTAATAAGTAAATGTCTTATAAAAAATAATTTGGGATGATATACTAAAATCACGAATAAAAGCAGTTGAAACAGACATGTTATAAAAAAAAATTTATTACATATTATTAATTTTTTAATATGTTAATGATTTATAATAATTAATTTGGGGTGATATAAGAAAATAACGAGTTAAAGCAGTTGAAATAGACCTGTCATAAATGATTATTTATTTTTTATATTAAATATTATTAATTTTTGAATGTGTAAATGATTTATAATATTTAATTAAGGGTGATATAGTAAAATTACGGGTTGAAGCAGCTGAAATAGAAATATCATAAATTTGTTATTTACTTCTTTTTATTAAATATATTAATTTTTTATTATAATAATTATTACTTTTTTTATTAAATAATATTAATATTTAAATAATTTATAATAATTAATTAGGAGTGATATAGTAAAATCATTGATTGAAGCAGCTGATACAGGTTAAAGCAAGGAGGACAACCAAGAGGTGCATGTTGATGGCACTTATATAATACTAGTCGGCTTATGCCCTGCTACGCATGACTCAATGTTGATTCTTAAAAAATCTACGTTACACATAATTCTATCATTTAATTAAAACCTCCATTTGGTTGGTTGTTAAATTCTAAGTTAGACATATATTATTATATTTAGATGGATGAAGTTTGTAGAATAATATTTTAAGTTGTTCAAACTTTTGTGTCATTGATAGTCAATTATATTTTTTAAATAATTTAAGTTTTTAACTATTGTGATTTATAATATTTTTCCTTCTATTCTACTAATTAGAAGTGTCATCGTAAAATTATAATAACAAATACTTATGAATTTTTTTAAGTGGTCCCATATACAACGTCAAATTAATTTAAAACATTAAAAAATAATTTATCATTTTATTTTTATTTTATTTTTTATTAAATATATGAGTGATATAGTAAAATCACAATTTAAACCGCTGAAGTAGTAATCTCATAAATGTCTATTTTAAATTTTTTATATTTAATACGTAAATGACTTATAATAATTAATTAGGAGCAATATAGTAAAATCACGATTGAAGCAGCTGAAGCAGACATGTCGACCATGTGCAGCCTACTTCGGCTACTTATTGTGACTTATTATATAGGATATTACTACTATTAATAAGAGTGAAGAAGCAAGCAGCTCTTCGTCAACGCTCGGTGATTTTATTATATTATCACTAATTAAATATTTCAAGATACACTATTCACCCGAGAGTATAGAGGGTAATATAGTGTGTGGTTGGAGATGGCCTTACTTTGATCTCATTCTTTGATTCTCTTTCTCTACATGCCTGCATGAAGCGTGCAAACATAAAACCATTCTATTAAATGCTTCAGGACAGAAACCTACAAAAGGAAAAGTTAAAACAGTGGCCACCTGATAACCTTATTTTGAACCTCTAAATATACTTAAACTGCATTTTCAGTACCCCACCAATTTATTGGCCAGATAACTACCAAAAGTTGATCGGTACAACAGGCTACTAGTAACATCGAAGCAGCAGTTCAATTTAACAGGGATTCTGTCCCTGAATCTACAACAGTCATACTCAAACTAATTCAGTTTATATTGAGGTCCCGAACTACTAGTGTATCTCATCTTATCTGTATCAACCAGAATCAGTAGCTCCAAATTCAAACTGATCTAGCCAATTCAATGGAGGTGAATAGAGATCCTACAGCAGCCGATAAATTATTCCAACCAACCAATTTCACCCCAAAGTCACGTGTTAACATTTCTGTCCTGCTCAGATCTCCTTCTAATTTGCTTAGCTCCAGCACTAATCTTCGGGAGGTCAGGCAGTATAAATGTAAAGATTTCTCCCCATGCAATTCAACTCGTATTAAGCAATTAGACTCCAGGTCAGTTGACATAGGATCATACAACACAGAGAAATTTCCAAATTTAAGGTCTGGAGTATCGAAGAACTTATCAACAACACTAACATTTTCTTGACTAGAAGTGTTTGATTTCTCAGCTGGAGATACCCTCCTATCAGCAACTCTCAGTATGTGAGCAGCCTCTCTCATCCCACTGAGAAAAGCCCCGTGCATTGTTGCAGGATACTGTTTATTAGTTGCTTCGCCTGCAAAGAAAACTCGGTCTCCAACACTCTCAGCAAGGATATCGTAGTCATCCCCTGAGGCTCCAATTGCAACATAGGAATAAGAACCATAACTGAACTGATCCTGTCCCCAACGAGTACAAACTGCTTGAAGTGGATCAGGAACAGCAATTCCTTTAGGACTGAATATGCCCTTCAGAATTTCCAGAACCCTTACAACAGATTCAAGAGGAGACATCTTTTCAAATTTTACTGCTGCTTCTCCAGCTACAAGGGCAATAAGAAGTGGTCCACCTGAAACCGAAGAATAACTATAAAACAGAAAAAACTCACCCCTCATATTCGGGTCCTCAGTCAAGTGCCCAAAAGTATCAATCTCTCCACCCCAAAAGTCATAGGGAAACAGAATTGCAACCTTATTCAACAATCCAAATCCTAATCTGTCAATTGCATCTTTCTTGCGCTGAGGAAGCTCTGGTACAAACTCAATGTTACCCTTCTTAAGCACTCCCAAGGGAACCGTGCATAGAACCATATCCCCTTGATATTCCTGCCTACCAGCATACACTAAAACCCCGTCAGTAGCATATCTTACACTTTCAACCATCCTATCATAGAAAATAGGAATGTCCTCTGCTAAAGCCCGAATTAACCTCTCATTTCCTCCAGGGATGAAACAATGATCACCCCCCATTTCATAAGGATCATCCTGGTCCCAAAACGCCATAGACAAATTAGACATTAACGAGGCATTAGCATATTCCAAATTGGCTAAATGCCAATCTAGAAGCATTTGCTCTTGTGGATCCTCAGCCACTCTATACACATGCCTAAATGCCTCTAATGCAGTACCTAATGAAACATCTACACTTTTAACCTCATCCAACATTGCCTGCCTAAGTTTACACACCCTATCTAATAATTTATTAAACGAAGCTTCAACTTTGGAATCAATATCCGGATTGACAGTTCTACCATTTGGCAAATACAAAGGGCATATATCTCTCACCTTATGAAGTGGAACGCCTAGCTGCCTTGCGAGAACACCCAAAGGATTACCATTTATTCCAGTTAACACACTTCCACCTAAATCTGCAGCAGCAGCAACCCCATTTTGTCCACCTGTCATTTTCTTGGATCGTACTCTACCACCAGGTCTAGCCCTTCCTTCAAGAACTACAACTTTAAACCCTAGAGAAATCAATTGCCTGGCAGCAACTAAACCCGACAGCCCGGCGCCAATAACGATGACATTCCCCTTGGAGAACCCTTCCGGTGGCTTAAATTTGACTTCTTTTATCGCTGGAGCTACACCAAAATTGATATACCCATGTTGTAGGAGAAAAGTGTAAGCAGAATGCACAAGATTTTTGTGTTCAGCTCGTATAGATTCCAACGCATGATCTTTTGTGAGCCAAACAGTGACATTGGACCGCCAACGTGCCAGAATGTGGTTACGTACGACAATGTAATTCGCTTGTTCAACGCTGCCTATTTGAGAAACAACATTAGCTTCAATTTCTTCCTCTGTAAGAGAATCGACAGGGAAACCAACAGAGATAGCAATTAGGGCTTCAACGTCGACTTCTTTAGCAAGATCCGACATCCTTCTACGGCGATTGTGGTGATGCTTAAATAGGTCGTCTCCAGTGGCCAGTTCCGTCTCGGAATATGAATAGGCGGTGGAGGGTTTAGGGTTAGGGCGGAGAACACGGAGTCCCGTAACGGCGGCGGCGGAAACCGACGTGGGAATCATGTCAGTGAAGAATCGCTTTCTACGACGACGCCTTTTCACCTGGGGTGGGGTGGTTCCGGTTGGGGGTGGCAAGTCGGAGGATATTTTCGGAAGGTCTGAAAAGGCAACCTGAGGAGGACAAGAATTGCCATTGTGCTGGTTGCCTTGTCCGAGTATTTCGTCAGAATTAACAGTGTCGGATGTTTCCGCTGGACGTCCGCTGGACGTTTCCATTGAGGAGGAATAAAATTAGTGTGTGTGTGTGTTGGAGAGAGAATAAATGAAAAAACCAACAAATTGGACACTTTGATAATGATACAATTTGTTGTTTATTGTGATGATTATAAGAATTTAAATATTTTATCTTACTTATTACTTAGGGGAACGAACGTATTTCTTATTTTCAATTTCAGATTTCAGTCTTTACATCTATTTCTTTTCTATTAAAGTCTTGCTTTATTTTTCCTTCAATGATTTATCAATTTCTGCATTGAATTCTTTGATCAATATTGTTGTAAATATAAATGGCAAAATTGTGAGTTAGAGGACGTACATTCTATCAACACAAGATGATAATGTTTGTATTCTCATGAGCTTTGACAAACAGGATTATGAGTAAGCTCTACATAATTGAATAAGAAAATGCTCAACTAATTAGTTATTTATAGTCAGGGCGGATTTAGGGTGTAAGGTGAGGGTACCCGGGAACCTAGTAACTATTGTGCGGATCTTGTATTTATATTGAGAAATCTAGTAAATATATAAATAATTATAAGTTGGGAACCTACAATGAAGTGTGTTATTGATCTAGCGGCAATGAAGGTGCCTATTGAAGCATTGTTTCCCTCTTAGTTGTGGGTTCTAACCCCATTTGTCACCTTTTTTTGAATTTTTATTTTGCCCAAGAAACCCACAAAATTAAAATTCTAGATTCGCCTTTGTTTATAGTCATGTGCCTAAATTTATAAAAATAACATTTGGGCATTGAATTTTTATTTTGCCCAAGAAACCCACAAAATTAAAATTCTAGATTCGCCTTTGTTTATAGTCATGTGTGTAAATTTATAATAACTGTAGGAACAATAACATTTGGGCAACTTTTTGGAGTGACTTTATTTAACAGATCAAAAAAATGGCAGCTCGGTGCACTAAAGCTCCCGTTATGTGCAGAATCTGAGAAAGGACCACAAGGGTGTATTGTACGCAACTACATTTGAATGAATCCAATGCAAAGCCTGTTGTTGTCATGCAGTTGATTAGAGAACCTTTATTTTTGAGGTTATCAAATTCTCTACTTACCCGAATTGTTACAAATATAATTGTGTGCCGTCAAATATTCAGTGAGGAGCATTTGGCACACTTCCAATCTTTTGATCAATTCAATTCTTCCTCAAATTGATTACTTTTGTTATAGGTTTCTATCAATTATATAATACATTCGTCGTTATTACAAATTAAAACTTTATTCTTTATTTTATTAACTTATCTCGTGATAACAACTGAAACAGAATTCTTTCTGTGCATGGACAGACCTAACAAAGAATTACTCAATTTTTTTCTCAAAGCACTCGATCTGTTGCTAAAGAGATAGCATCTGGAAATATTAAGAGTTAAATATAATGATGATTTAATCGACTTTAAGCATTTAAGTACCAAATTTTAAATACTTTAATTCAACACAACTTCTAGAATATATTTTTGTACATAACAGGTGGATATCCAATTTCTATACCCATAAAAACAAATTATATTGTAGCAAAGATTGTTTACCTACAATAAGAACATGGATGGTCTTATTTAGCATGAAAACAGTGCACAAAGAAGATTGACAAAGAGTTCTATTGTAAAAAAATGCAAGCAAATACAATGTCACACATAGGACCATAATGCATACTTATTTAAAAATTTCGTAAGCAAACTAAAAAAGCTTACAACTAATAACTCTTTCAAGGTATAAACTACAAGTTAAAGTATTGGATGACATCAGCATAATTTCTTTGATGATTTGGGATCGGGATGCAACAAAGATGATTGAAAAGTTAGCAACTGACTTAACTAAAGCTGTATTTGAGATATAATACAAACTCTTGATTATCAATATAAGACCATCGACGTTTAAAATGTTAACTTTGTTTATTCTATAGGAATAAGACTATTGTGGCCTAAAAGCTGATAAGATCAACCAAGGTACTACAAAGGTATGTTTTCTGAATTAATTTATGGTGAAATTTTGTTGTCTTATACTTCTTCATTTTATATAAATTATCATTTGCTGAATTTAGGACTGATTAGCGAGATGGAAGCTGCAAGTCTAAAGTGCAGCAGAAGGGGGACAACATTATTTTTTAGCTAAGCACATAAAATAAGTTAGAACTACAAGCATTATAGGTACAAAGATCCTGACCTTGTAGGAGGAGGTGGTATCATCAGAGACCATTGTAGGTACTATGTCGTGTAGTTTGTCTGAATTCTATAGTTAGTATAGCAACAACCCAGTAGAAGCAAATGCTATCCTAAGAGGCATTACATTATGTCTTGAAAGGGGCCTTGCTAATGTTGTTGTGAATTTTGTTTTTGCGAATTAGAAAACAACCTTGGCGGCTCAGTCATATTATAGAGCAGATTTTGACAATGATCATCGATCAGAAATGGCAACTTCACTTTTAGTAACACCTTGAGAGAGGGCAATAAACAGTCGGTATCCTTGCCAGTGTGGGTGTAGGGACCAAGAACACATCTATCTTTGATGTGGTTGTTTCTATCCCTTCGAATACTAGAGACTCAGTGAAGTTGGAAACAAATGGACATCCAAATTTTCAATCCAGAAGAATAAAAACAAATGCTCTATCAGAATAAATGGTTAAATCTTTTGGGGCTCATGTACATAGCTACTAATATTGGGTACTTTACTTTCTCAGATTCAGCCAACTATGACTTGGGTCAAGCTGGATATTTTTGTACAACTATGCATAATATGATAGTTTATGCCAACACTCATCATGTAAAAGAGGCTATGGTTTATGGTCTAAGTGCTCCTCAGTGTAATCTTTATTTTGGACAGTTTTTGATGAATATACAAGTTAGAGTCACGCCTACGCGTAACTCCTATATCGATATATGAATCATTAAAGAAAAAAATTAAGATCAGTAATAAGAAAAATTTACATTTTCAAAGTGTTCAAAAGAAGTAGAGAATTATTCTGGAAAAAGTTTGTGTAATATATTTGTAATTGGCCTTCTTGTGAAGATGTTAGGTCCCAAATATAACAGAGCTACAAAAATCAAAAAATAAATTTCGATGCATAAATCCATCAACAGACACTTCATAGTCAGAATAACTAGTGAGTTTTTAACCCCAATTGATTAGAAAGTACACGGATAGACAATATAAGCATCTATTCAGAATTAGATATGAATATAATGCTATCAAGGTCCTTGAATGCCAAATTTTGTAGATGTTACTATCACAATGAGATTCAAATTGACTCATTTTCTATCACAAGGTCATAGTAGTTTAAACCGTAACTTAAGGTATATTTATATTGGACTGATTAACGAAATGGATGGTCCAAGTCTAATGAATAGCAAACGAGACAAGCAAAGTTCATAGAGGTGTGAATAGCAAGAAAGGAAGATGATCGAAAGAACTTACCTTAGTTTTGGACAATCAACAGAGACAATGTGTTAGAGTATAGATCTTAAAGTGCATTCGGAAAATGAAGCTTCTAAATTCGAAAGTGATAAACTGCAGTGGTGGACACACAAGCTCTCCAGATTAGTTCACCAATGATCTATACATCGTAACAAGGATATACACATATGAGACACATGCATGCATCAGAAAAAAGGGTCACCCACAATTTTGTTAAATCGATGAGCACAGAAACACAAAAAAACTCATTTAAGAGATACATGGAGTTACACATCAAGAAATTCCCAATCGTAGTTAATCGAAGTTCAGATAGCTGTAAATAGCAAATTAGGAAAAAGAAAAGGAAGAGCTTACCTCAGAGCTGGATAATCAAGAGATACAATGGGTTCCTCGATAATAGATGTACGTAGAAGCTCATCGAAAAAATGAGACTCTAAATCTAAAAGTGACTAATTCTTTCACCAATGAACACAAGAGCTCCAAAATAGCTCACCATTCATACACATGACGCATAAAAAATTATGAACAGCGTAACAAAATGTCCGAATAAGCAAAGACAAGAATGGAACAACAAAGAAAAATATAATTTTTGCCAAAGAAATGGACATAAACGAATCACTCACTCAAGAGATTTTCTTCTGTCTTATTAGAAGAGAAAAGCAAATGGAGACTCTTGACAGATTTTGCCCGTTTGATATACTGAAAAAAAAAGTGGCTGAAAAAATCTTTTAGATAAAAGTGCTGAAATTGAACAATATTATTATAATATGTTTGGTAAATAATGTTTTTAAGCACTTTTTTTTGTCAAAATATCTGAAATACCCTTATAGTTGTTAATAATATATAGAGTTGATTATTATTAATTTTTATTGCTAAAATGATTCAAATTAAAATTAATATATAGTTTAATATATATATATATATATATATATATATATATATAATATTTTCATGAATGACTATTAATTTGTGCGCTAAAAACTTTTTTTTTTTTTAAGTTTAAGTTTTGAATGTTTGTGTTTGAAAAATATAGTTACATCCAATTTTGACTAATAAATTTAACACATCATTATTTCTTTGTGAATATATATAGGGGGGATTCATGTATACAATCTTGGTAATGAGTTTTATGAGATTGATAATACAAAACTAATAGTAATTTTATAGTGATTACTAATATTATTTTCAAATTTGTCGATATATGGACCGGCTGACATGAATACCTCCATTTTTTTATTTTTTTTTAAATGGGTGAGAATATATATTATTGAATACAAGATTATATGTATAGGATCAAAAAGAAAAAATAGTATCTTTCAATTGTCTGCTTAAGTCTAATAATATAATATTTTGATTCATGTTTTTCCTTTCCGTAATCCGTATAGATAATACTTGCATAAATTATATGTTGATCTATGTATTATAAGTATGGTAAAATATGGAACAAAAATGGGTGTATAAAAGTGTGTTGTGAAGTAGTGAAGAATTAGGGCTACAAGGGTAAGTTTGGAATAAGAAATAATTATAAGGGACATAAATGTAATTTACTTGGTCAACTCTAATAACTTATAATTTTCTAAAAAAAAAAAGTTAGGAATGTCAGCTTCTTATTTTTTGCTTAAAAAAAATTAAAATTAATTTTTTTTAAGCACTTATAAAATTTGTCAAACACTTTTTTAAGCAAAAAATAGCTTATAAGCTATTTTAACCAACTTAAAAGCTAAGTCAAACACCCACTTTAGCTTTATACAATTTGTCCCTTGATTACCCTAAGAATTTTTCACTTTTTATGAAAAATTATTTCACTTGTACAAAATATTATTTGTCCATAAAAATCATAAATACAATTTAAAATTATATTTGAATATATGAAAATAATTTAATAAATTTAGGGTCAACAATAAATTTTATCAGTGCCACATAAATGATTATTATTGTGTTTTATATTACTTTTCATAAAAAAAATTAATTTATATATCCCAATTTGTGTTGCACTGATAAAATTTTGAGTTAACAATTTTTTTATGTCTCCTAATAATTGAAATTATTAATTACAGTAATTATATAATACTTTTTATGTAATTTGTAAATATATAACAGATTAAAGATAAAAATACAATAATTAAATTAAAATAAAAATTATAAAATTACAAAAATAACTTCGATCAAAAGCAGACAGCTGAAAGCAGACATGACAACCGTCATCTACTTGCTTGAGCTGTATGCTCACTGATGCTTATATATAACAGTAATATTGGCCTCCGAAGCATAAACAATTTTATATTGTTTAAATAAATTGGACTAATGAAGCAAAGCATAATATATATCATAAAAAATTCATACGTGCGTGTGATTATAAATCATCTCACTAGGATTGGAATTGCATTTTAAAGTTAATATTTATAAAATATAATAATGTATAATTATTTTTGAGACCGATTAAAAAAAATGTGTCAATATAAATTGAGGTAAAAAAAGTAAAACATCATAGATTAAAATTAAAGTTTTTTTAAAAAATGAGAAAAGAATTTCCAAGGATGATGATGAAGGTATTATATATGCGCAAATTATTTTAAAAAAAATTATACATTAGTCGAACTTTAAATCTACATGATGGAATTTTATTGTCAGATTTCCTTAGAAAGTAAGGCAACTAACAGCATTGCTTTGCAAATGATTTTTACAATATGTCTATAATAATCATTAAAGTTGAGTTGTACCTTTTTATTTAGTTATCATTTGCTCCTAAAATTTAAACGATTATATAGTGTTTAAAGAAAAATGACAACATTGAAGTAATAGATACTATATATCATTCAAAATGTTAGTTAGTATTAAAAATGATCTATAAAAAAAAGTTGAAAAGAAATATTTATAATATAAAACATCTTTTGTATATACACATATTTGTGTTATTTCTCTTTGATCATGAACAATTCATACATCGCGTGAGAACGAATACTAGTTACATCTAAAGAAAGAATAAAAAAATGTACACAGTCAAAACTTCAATATTTTTTGTTATTTTTTTCATTTGGTTAAAAGAATACAAATAAATAATCATTACATCGACAAGAAAAATTAAAGAAAATATAAAATAAAAATAAAATATACATTGTATTATTAAGAAAAAACAAGATGAAATATAAATTTGAAACAGGGAAATTAATGTAAAATGGCTACGTAACACTAACCAACCAATAATTGAAAAATGCTTCACTTAGAAGCTGATTTTTGTTCTCGATTTTTTTCAACCCACATACTTAATAAGTGTGCATTCCATTGCATGCTCTTTGCCATGTTGGCATCTTATTAAAGATGGCCAAAGTTATCAAACTGCTACGTTCGGGAGGATATTTGTTAAGCTACACTAAGTACTAAAATGTCTCAAACTTAGATCGAGGGGTCCAAGCTATTCCATTTGTGTGCGTAGCAATTTGTAAAAATAGAACTAAAAAAAGGAATATTTAGGCCAAGTTTTGGGGCCCTCTTTCCATTTGAATAGAAGAAATGATTTTTGTAAATCTCTTTTGCAAAAAAATGGATAATCTCTTAGGTGTAAAAATGAAGATCTCATAAAAAAAAAGTTAAATTTTTTTTATAAAGGATTAAAAAATTATTTCTCTGTCGTTCAAGCCATTATGCTGGTTTTAACATTAATAAGCAAAAATAAATAAAAACGGATGATTGTTTAATTAATTAAAATGAATAGGGTGAATACTTGTTCAATTTGTTGGGTTCAAAATCGAGAGGGCGTCATGCGGAAGCTTATATTTTGCAAACCATCAAGACGACAAATCAAATGACACAAAAAATATACTAAAACATAATATTATTAATATGATTCGGCCAATTGGCCTACTTATTAAAACTAATATTGAAAAAATATAAAAACTAATTGAGAGAATATCTTTCCCTAAATAAAATTCTTAAACGACTACATAGTGGATGCTACTGTGTTATTGTATGAGACAGGAGTCTTCTATTTATAGAGTTTCAAAACCTTTACTCCAAGAAAGAGGTTAGCCAAATATGAAAAAAAATTATATTTTACTTTCAGGAAAAGTAAAAGTAATTATGGTAAATTGCGACTTTCTTCTCTCTCATGCAAACCCTAGACACCATCGTATAGCCTGACCATGGCCAATCCGGTCACTGGCCAGTCTATTCGTCGGCTGGCCAGTCCTTACCAATATTTTCTAATTCTGAATTTCCTACAATTCCTACTTCACCTTCCACCTCTAATAATATAATTTTGACAACTTTGAAAAGAATCCTTCTGTAATTATTAAGACTAATCAAGGTAATGCTCAGGCTACATCAACAGGACAGGAAGCCAAATTTGTTGATTTATTAAAACCTTCAAATATAAATCTCCCAAAGAATACGATGAAACCTAGAGTGGAGCCAATCTCAAACAAAAAGCCTACTTACAATGATGGAATACCCAGGATAACATGGACTGAAGAAGAAGTTAAGCGTATGAACACCATTGAGAATTTGCAATATGCTGTGATTGGCAAATTTTCATATGGATTGCCTGATTTAGAGGAACTTCGATATCAAATTCCTAAACAGTGCAATGTAAAGGGTGAGTGCACAATTGGTTTGTTGAGAAATAGACATGTTCTAATTTGCTTTGAGTTAGTTGAAGATTTTGTGAACATGATGTCCAAAAGTGCATATTATATATCTGCTAAGGATGGATCTTCATATCAGATGAGATCTCTTATTTATGATGCAACATTTAAAGTTGGTGAGGAAACAACACAAGCCATGACCTGGATTTCATTCCCTGATCTATGGCCTATCTTTTTTGTTAAGGAATCTTTATTTTCTTTAGCGTCTGTGGTGGGTAAACCAATTCATCTGAACATGGCAGTAATTAATAAAACCAGGCCAAGTTGTGCCAGAGTCAAAGTACAGGTGGATTTAATGGCTGATTTACCAAAATTTATTGAGCTAGAAATAGAGGATCCTATAACAAAAGTGTCTAGAGTAAAGAAAATAAAGATTCAATATGATATGCTCCCAAAATATTGTAAGAAGTGCAAACTTCAAGGTCATAATGAGGAGAAATGCAGAATCCTTCAACTGAAATTAAGAAAGAACAAAAGTGAAGATAATGTGGAGGAAATAGAAGACAATAGTAACAAGGAAGAGTATCCAAGAAACGTTTCCCAAAGATTTCCCATATGGAATTCAACTGACAAATTGTTTCCTAGGAATAAAAATGTTGAAGAGTTAGAGAAAAACAATGTGGATAGCATTAATAAGGACAAATTACAAGAAGGGATTGTTACAAATAACACTTTTGCAGCATTAGAAGACAAAAGCAATGAAGAACAAGAAGGGGAAAACAGTAAGAACATGAGCATCATGGATGTACAATCCAAGAGGGAGAGTCATAGTAAAGACATACAAAAATAGAATACTATCAAGAGCTGGGTTCATAGTTCTTTTTACCAGAAGGATTCACAAGTTGTAAATATGCAGGATAAAGGTTGTACAATAGATTTGGGCATATGTATAAATGAACAATTAGATGATGGTGTAGTTAAGGAGAAGCAGGGTGCAAATATCACTGATGTAAATAAGAAAGAAAAACTTCTACTAGAAGCAAGTAATGGTGATATGCACACAACAAATACAGTGGAGAATAAGCAGTCAAAGAAAGGTGATGCAGTCATCTTTTCAACTAATTTAATTATCAGGGAACCAGCACAGGGGCAAACCATAGTATCAAAAGTACTATAGAAAGAGGAATAGAAGAAGAAGAAGAAGAAACTGCAAAAGTCCAAGAAATATCACCACTTACAATAGGGGGTAAAATACATGAACATACTATTCAAGATATTAAGGCGGCAAGGAACTCATCAATGAAGATATCCCCTATCAATAATTTACAGAAGATAGTTTCTCATAAATACATAGAAGAGATTCCTGCAAAAATATAAGCAATAAAAGAGTCAGTAGGTGTGAAGAATAATGATGATAATATGAAAACAGGAGGAAAAATGAAAGAACAGGGGTCAATACAAGTAGTGCAGTCAGAAAAGCAAACAAAAATTAATGATGAAGGTTTTCATATGGAATATAAGATCAGTGAGAACCCAAAAAGCTTTTCACAGGGTTCAAATGCTTAATAACCATCACAAATTTTTCATTATATCTCTATTAAAACCTTTTCAGAGAGCTAAACATATTCACAAATATGAGAGAAGATTAAGAATGGATCAAGCTAGTGCAAATTACAATGGAAAATTTGGTTCTTTGTCAAGGATCAAATACAGGTGGAGATCTTGAGGGACATAGAACAACAAATTACTTTAAAATTATTCTTCCAAGAATTTAACAGCCATTATATAGTTACATTGGTGTATGCTAAATGTTCTAAAAATGACAAACTGGCTTTGTGGAACGATATTTATCAAATTTTTGAAGACATGAATCAACCTTGGATTGTGGGAGGTGACTTTAATTCCATTCTAAATGAGGAAGAAAAAATGGGAGGTTTACCTGTAGTACCTCGGCAATGTGAGGACTTTTCCTTTGGTGTGAATTCCTGTGAATTAGAAGAAGTTTCATTCAAAGAAAATCCTTTTACTTGGTGGAATGGTAGAGCTGGATCAGATTGTATATTTGAAAGATTAGATAGAGTATTCATAAATCAATACATGCAGGATTGGGTTTCAGAAAGAAAAGTAGAACATTTAGTAAGGTTTGGATCTGATCATGCCCCCTAACTGATTTCTATGACCCAGAGGACTCATGAGTATAAAAAATCTTTCAAATTTCTATAATTTTGGACTAAACATGAAGATTTTTTAGACATTGTGAGAGATAATTGGCAAACTGATGTGGAAGGCAACTATTTTTATAAGTTTAAACACTAGATTAAACATATAAAACAAGTGCTTTCAAACTGGAGTAGGGAGAATTTTGGTGACATTTTCCAACAGATTATCATCAAGGAAGAAGTACTGAAATTAAAAAAAATAATTGTTTCTAGAAGATCCATCTTTTGAAAACAGATGTATCCTTCAAAAGGCTCAAGCAGAACTTAAACAATAGTTGCATTATGAAGAAGAGTTTTGGAGACAAAAAGTTGGTCTCACTTGGTTTTCAGAGGGAGACAGAAATACTAAGTTTTTTCATAACTTAGTAAAAGGAAGAAGAAGTAGGCTAAAAATTAAAAGGATACAAGGAACTAATGGTAATTGGTTAGAAGAAGAAGATATTATGGCTTTTGAAGCAGTAGTTTTCTATAAAAAAACAATTCCATCAGGAAGAAGAAAAAATGGATTTCTCTATTCTACAACATATTCCTAAGATTGTTGATGAAGAAGAAAATGAAGTTCTTACTGAATTACCCGATGAAGAAGAAGTAAAACATGTTGTTTTCAATCTTAAGGGAGAAAGTGCTTTTGGGCCAAATGGTTTGTCAGGGTTATTTTATCAAGTTTGTTGGGAAATTGTTGGACCAGATGTAGTGGAACTAGTAAGAGTTTTCTTTGAAGGAAGCACTCTTCCAAAAGCTATCACTCACACTAATCTTATTTTGCTCCCTAAAAATGCTAATCCAACTAGCTTTGCTGATCTAAGGCAAATTAGTTTGAGCAACTTTATCAATAAAGTTTTCTCTAGAGTGGTTCATGATAAATTAGAGAAATTGCTACCAAAACTTATTTCTATCAATCAATCAAGCTTTGTGAAAGGAAGACGTATAATTGAGAATGTTATACTTACTTAGGAGATTATTACAGACATAAGGAAAAGGGGTAAACCAGCTAATGTTGTTATTAAGCTGGATATGGCCAAAGCCTATAACAGAGTATCTTGGTTGTTTCTCACCAAAGTATTGAGAAAAATAGGGTTTTCAGAGAGATATATAGAGTTGATTTAGAGATTAATTTCAAATAACTGGTATTCAGTTCTCTTTAATGGGAAAACTCATGGTTTTTTTCACTCTACAAGAGAATTCAAGCAAGGGGATCCACTCTCACCAGCTTTATTCATTCTATCAGCAGAAGTTCTTTTTAGGGCACTGAACAATCCTTTTTAGCAGGATAATTATCAGGGATTTGAATTCCCTAAGTGGAGTGCAAAAATTAACCACTTAGCTTATGCTGATGACACTATAATTTTTGCCTCTGCAGAAAATACTTCTCTTCAGATGACTATGAATGTACTTAAAGATTATGAGTAAACTTCAGGTCAGCTAGTGAATAGAGAAAGAAGTGTATTTTATATGCACAGAAACACTTCTAAAGAACTGAGACAGGTTGTGTCTATCATAACTGGTTTTAACTGTGGTTCTTTCCCTTTTAAATATATTGGGTGCCCTATTTTTCATACTAATAAGAAGAAGGTGTTCTATAATGAGTTAATAAAGAAAATTAAGGAGAGGTTGCAGCACTGGAAAGGAAAGTTACTATCTTTTGGTGGTAAAGTATGTTAATCAACAATGTACTTCAGAGTATGCCACTATACTTGTTGTCAGCTATGGCTCCAACAAAATTCACCATTAATGAAATTCACAAAGTCTTTGCAAGATTTTTTTGGAGCAACAAAGAGGAAGAAAGAAGTAGACATTAGTCTAAATGGTTAAATATTTGCTTGCCTAAGGAAGAAGGAGGGTTAGGGTTCAGATCTCTATTTGATGTTTTAAAAACCCTGTTTGCTAAACTCGTGGAAGTTTAGAGTTACAAATACATCGTGGTCCATTTTTATGTGGAACAAATATTGCGAAAAAACTAACCCAACACAGGTTGTATGGAAATGAGGCTCACAGTTGTGGAAGTTTATGTTGGAAGCAAGAGACTTCAGTGAAAAAACATATTTGGTGGGAAACAAGGTGTGGTAATGCAAGTTTTGGGCATGACAATTGGACTGGATTATGAACAATGACAAGTATTTTATATCCCAATAATCCTACAGATTTGCATATTGATGAAGTTAGTGAATTAATGTCTAATGATGGTCAGTGGAATTTCCCACTTTTGAATTAGAAACTCCTCTCACAAGTGGTCAACCAAATTAGAGATTTCTTACCTTTGAATAGCAACACTACCAGTAGTGATAAACCTTGGTGGATGTTGTCTAAAAGTGGTGATTTTACTATCAAAATAGCTTGGGAAGAAGTCAGAAACAGAAAAGATAAATCTTGTTTTTTCACTAAAGTGTGGAAAAAAATGTTGCCTTTTAAAATTATTTTTTGCCTTTGGAGAATTTGGAGAGAAAAGATCCCTGTTGATGATATAGTGGCTAGATGTGGAATTCCTATAGTCTCAAGATGTAGATGTTATATCAACCCACAACTTGAAACTATAGAGCACTTATTTCTCACAAGATAAATTGTCTCTAATATATGGACAAGATTTGCTTTGGCTGCAGGTATTCAAGGTTCTTTTGTGCAAATTAAGCAAAAAATTGTTAAATGGTGGAAAGTAAAATGCCCATATAAATTAAAATCCTTAATTAGGGTGGCTCTTGCTTTTATAGTGTGGCATATTTGGAAATAGAGAAATAGTAAGATTCATAAAGGTAATATGAGTATAAATAGAGTTATCTATGATATTGATGGTGGTTTACCCCTGGATATCGGAAATACCAAAGACATGGGTGCTGATGGTGCAATTCTTTGAAGAATTTAAATCTCAGCTATCTTGTCAAACTGTAAAGTGGCAATTCCCACCTAGAGGGGACTATAAGTGCAATACTGATGGCTCCTTTAAAGGGAATCCAGGCCATGCATCATGGGACTTTTGTGTAAGAAATGATTCAGGTTTTTTTTTATATATGTTGCTGCTAATAGGATCCACAATTCAACAAGTGTTTATGCTGAAGCTAAAGCAATTGAACAAGGCATAGATTTTTGTATTAAACACAATCTATTGCCTCTAGTGGTGGAAACTGATTCTCTAGCTATGAAAAACTTTATTAAAGATGGATGGAAGATCCTATGAACATTAGTATGGAAGTTAGGAGGATACAAGAATGAAAGAAAAAGGAAGAGATCAGGTTTCAACACACCAAGAGAGAGGGGAATCAAGTGGAAGATTTTTTAGCTAACTTTGTTTTCTATTTTGCAGGACCTTTAAGTTACACTCAATTTGCAGAATTACCTACTGGAGCAAGGAAATTACTAAATATAGATAAACAAAGCATTCCAAGGCTTTATTTCCAGAAGGTAAAAAACACAAGGCATAACAATAGTAGGTAATCAAGGAAGGCAAGAAGAACATTCAAAATTTTTCAACAATTAGACTACTACAAGAGCAGTACGGTACCTTAAGAGCATCATAAATAAAAAGGTATAAGTAAAATAGCTTGTTCGACTGAGTTTTTTTCTAAATTTAAGCAGTGGTATTAATCTCTTATGAGGCTCAACCTGCGTAAAAGATGAAGAAACTCTTAGTAAAACAGGTTATCATGGAAAATTCATCGGAGATATGAAGAGGGTACAAATCTAACTAAAACATTACCTTGACATCTGAGTTGATTTTATAAATCCACATCTTGAAGAAATCTTCATTTAGGAATGGTTAGCATAGCATCTGGTGAGAGCTTATGGGATGTATTGTGATGGAACCTACCCAAAAGATATGGAAATTACAGCTCAAATTTAAATCAAGGAAATGGTGCTTAGATTTGATAACTTCACTATTGGTTTAGTGATTTAGAGGTTACCTGGGATGACAGTAAAGGTCATCAGCCATGCGATCTTCAAATCAGTTGAACCATACTTTCCCTTTAGTCGATTAGGATGCTTTGATGTTACTTTCCTTTTTCTTTTGTTTTTGTTTACTTTGGATTGGACCAGTATTTGGGCCTGTTTTTTTTTATTTTGAATTTTGTGTACATATTATATCAATAAAATGAGACTCATGGGTCTCACAAAAAAGTTATTTTAAAAAAGAAAGTAATTATGGTACAATTACTTTTATTTTTCTTCTAAGAAAAGTAAAAATTAAATTTGGTAATAAAATCAGGACAAAAACATTAACAATTCTCTCCTTTTTGGCTTGATTTTCTTAATCTAATTTTATCCGCCTTCTTCGCATATCATGGTTAAAAATAATGCTTAAAATATCATGATTAAAAATGGGTTAAAAAATAATATTTTATTTTTATTTTTAAAGATGCAGCAGCAGGAATATTGAAAATATGATTGACACTTCTTCTACATGTAGTTAGACAAAAATTTTCATTATCATCAGATTGGTTGCATCTTGATTTGAAACCGCTTGAACCGGTCTTTAATCTCGTTTCACCAAACAATTGGATATTTTAATCGTATCCTCTGATACCATTTGTTGGGTTCAAAATCGAGAGGGCACTTAAATTTTCAAACCGTAGAGATGATAAATCAAATGACAAAGAAAACAATATTAAAAGGACATATTATTAATATGATTCGGTCAAACGACCTACAAAAAACTAATATTGAAAAACATAAAACCTATTGGAGAAATCTTTCCCTAAACAAGACTCTTTAATGACTACATTGTGGATACTACTGTGCTATTGTATGTGAAGGCAGGGTCTTCTATTTACAGAATTTCAAAACTTTTCCTCTTTGTTAGCCAAATATGGTAAAGTTCTATATTTTCCTTTTAGGAAAAGTAAAAGTAATTATAATGTTATTTTTATTTTTCTTGTAAGAAAAAGTAAAACTTAAATTTAATAAGAAAACGAGAACAAAAATCCTAACACACATTTAGCTGAAGGCTCTTTGCTTTCCATAACCATGAGGACATTTCTTGTAACTGTATAAAGGGGAATCCTACTTATTAAACCAAGAGAAATACGCGGAAACTAGAAGAAAAAATACATTGAAAGAATTTTGTCACTATTATTAATTATTGTTATTATTATCACAGCATGGTGCTTCAAAGGTTGGAGTTATGCATAGAGATGGTGAAAATGGCATAGAGTTTGTGGCAGTGGGTGTAGATGCAATCGTATCTAAAGATAATTTTTCATCATCTTCAACACAGTCCAATATTCTTCCAACACCCTATATGTTGGTTTTTGAGTTTTGATAGCTAGCTTGAGATCTCTACTATGTATTAGCCGTGATGAATTAGGAATTTAAATGTGTCATGAGAGTTGAAAGAGTGAATTCTAAAATATATAGTATTATGAAACAGAAGTCAGGATTTTTGAAGTTCCACCGTTGTGTGCTGTAAAAGCAATGTGGGAGGACAATGCAGGAACTTTTTTTTAGAGTAGGATTAAATCTTGTAACTAAAATAATGTTATGCCTCACCCTAATTTCTCTATTTTGGATCCTAGCTGACACAACAGGAATGTTTTGTATTAAAACTACCTTTAGTTTTTATTGAATGCATGTCTTCTTAACAAAAAAAAAAGAGAAACATAGGAAGTATAGCATTTTTACTATAATGGATTTGCCAGTTAATTATATGTGCTAAACTTTATTGTTGAAGTTGTACTGTGTTAACTATATAGTTGTCGAAATTTAACTCATAGTGCTTAGTGGCTTTATCTTCTTGTTGTTTTTGTCTTCATTATTGTTGTTACTCTCTCCATTCCATTTTAATTGGACACATTTCATTTTATACGATGATTAAACAATTATAAATTGAATAATGAATTTTATTATTTTACTCTTTACAATATTAATGATATTTATCGGGCATAAGAATGGACATTGTAATTATTCACATTTAATGTATACAATTAATTTTAGGGGTAAAATGATAAAAAATTAATTAATTCATCCTGATTTGGTAAATGATCAATTAATATAGGGCATTTATTTTTAGTAAGATGATTAATCAAAATGGAACGCATATAGTATGTCATTTAATAGTTCGGTTCAATTTTTGCATATCTAAGTTTGGAGAAGAGTTAAATACTGCAAATTGGACAATAAAGACTTATATGAATTTCTATAAGAGAAAAAATTAAAGAGTTAAATACTGCAAATTGGACAATAAAGATGTATATGAATTGCTATGAGAAAAAAAAAATAAGGGGAATGTGAAAATAGAGAAGGGGAAATCATGAGATAGTTAAATTTGAGATTAGAAAAGTGAAGATTTTGTTTAATTTTAGATTAATTATTCCTTACACAAGATAACATCCCTGTTTTCTGGACCTAATACGTATGTGATTACCTTTTCAGGTAAAGGGTTTTTAATTAGGGTAAAAATTAGGTTTCAATGTCTTTCTATATGTGGGGAATGAATTTTTTATTAAATTTAAATTCGTATGAAATTCGAATTAGAATAAATTCAAAATATATATTAGTTCCAAATAAATATTGCGGATTAATATAATTAAATTAATTATTTAAGTCCAAACATGTATGGATTTAAATAAAGTCCAATATTTATTTAGAAAATTGCATGTCATAGACCCAAATATGGGTGGCTTTAGATATTTGACCCTAAATAAGAATGTCTTTGAAGAATAGCCTTCCTTACTTTTTAATATACTAAAAGTACCATTTTACCTCTCCACACCTCAAATATATTTTTAACCTTTCCATACTCATTTATTTGTCAAATTTTATTTTTTATTATTTTCATTTTTTATTTTTTTTCTTTACTTTTATTATTCTACTTTTTTCACTCTTTTTTTCCTTTAAATTTATTATTGTGATTTTTATTATTTTCAATTTTTATTTTTCCTTTAACTTTATTTTTCAGGTTTTAATTTATTTGTCTCAACCTTTATTTTTTTCTCTTTTTTTTTCAACCATTATCTATTTCTTCATTTTTTTTCTTTTTTAAAATTTATTTATCTTTAACCTTCATTTAGAATTTTTTAAATTTCTCTTTTTCTTCCCAGAATAGACGTCAATTATTCCTTCTCGTTCAATTTTTTTCCTCATTTCTCAAAACCCTTTCTCTTGCTCCTCTTCTCCTTCATCCGATTTCTCTTAAAATTTCAAACTTCATTAACAAAAAAATGGATGTTGCTTCTGATGAAGAAATAGAGCGCCTCTTAGTGGATGTTTCTTCCAACTCTTCGGGACTTTTGCCTTCAAATTTAATTGGCATCATTTTTTATGTAAGTTGCTTTTAAATTCAGTTTGTCATTTACATGTATTTTATCTTTTTTTGCTGTGTTATTTTTGAATTAGGTATTTAAATCTCTTTATGTTATTTACGTTTAAATTTTTAACTCATAATACGAAGTTGTTGTATTTTTGGGAGTTATGTTTAGGGATTTGTCAGATTGGTGGCTATATAGTTAAGAAGTTTTAATTTTGTTAGTTGTGTGTTCCTAAGTGAATTTTGAATAATCCCACATTCTTGATTTCATGGAAAAAGTAAATCTTGATTGAAATTAGAAGTTTTATGTTACTAAAAATTCTAGGACAGTTAGCCAAATCTCCATATGTGGCAGATTTTGATTCGGGTGCTTCCCAATCCATTTTTTATCAGAAGCATCCTTTCATCTATGACATTGAAGCATTTGATAATCTGTCGAGCTTGAATACTGATTTTTGGGCGTTCATCGAGTGTGGATTAAATACGTCTAAATGGTGGTTTACTATCTTTAAGCTTTTTATTTTTCCATTTTTGTACTTATGGTAACGTATATATTATGATTGTATTCATTTTTCATGTATTTTAAGTTCCAAAAATATATATACTAAAGGAAAAGATGTGCTGCCCGAACGTTTAATGTTTGGCTCTTGTGTTGTAGATTCGAAGGAGTGATTTTATGCACTTGCAACCTGTGGTCGACCTTTGAATGACATGGTATTATCACTTGCTATCCTAATCTATATTTGTAATGTGCTTTTGACTTGTCCTTTGTTTTGTTCCTCCCTTTCTTCTAGTAGATAATCTATATTTATAATCTATATTTGCAAGCCAACAGCTTACTCAAGGATATTCAAGACTGCTTTCCCTAACGCTTTCTCATATACTTACAATGATCCCACTAGTATTGCCACTTGCACTGGTAGCAGCTACTTGCTCACTTTCTTTCCTCACCACTAGTCTTGTCACTTGTTCTTTTCACTGTCTGTTAGTATTATATTATTAGTAGTATTAAATCAAATACATAGTAATCGTGATTTTGGACTTCACTTTATCTCCTCTCAGTTAGATCCCTTGCTACGTCTAGTATATTGTGTTATCATCATCATTAGTAGTATTATCACTAGTGGTGGACTCTATTTAATTGGAAGCAGTAATCATATTTAGTTATGTATAAGTTGTGATATCATTGGTGCAGTTATTCTTGGACCTTAAATTTCGGATTAATATTTGGAGCATCAATAATTTTTAACTCTTGTCACACTAATATAAAATAAAATATCAAATCAAATTAAATCGAGATAAATAGGTAGTTGCTTTACTTGTGCCAAAGATCTTCATGAACAACTTTTATACTTCTTAAGATAGGCATAAGATTGCTACATAAACATCTTCTTCAGATCTCTCTTGTAGACCTACATTGGATTTGTATCGGTAGTTGTAAAATCTGTTCATAGTAATAGTGGTGTCTAGATTAGCTACTGTATTTCTTGAAAATTCTCTTTGTTGTGTATATACTGAAGATAATGAAAATTTGGCCTCCACCCATTTGAACGGTGTTGTTTCATCAGTTGATTGGCTAAATATCTAACTGCTACTTTGTATCTTTGGTGTAAAGCTGTAGACTTTTCTATATGTTCAATCCTTGGAGTTCTATTTCCTCTTGCTTATTCTATGCTCTGGTCAGAATTTTTCTTTTAAATCGTTCATCTAGGTAAATATATATATAGAATTGGCTACTCCAAAATATCACGAGTAAGTTTGAGTTGTATCATAACATGCCCGAGTGCTTCGCCAACTATATTCCACTGTTGGCGATCATCTTACTTTGGTTACTTCTTTATGTAATGAATGTGTTGTAATGCTCTTATTCAGTGTTCTTTTTATTTTGTCACAGAATTTGGACACAATATTCTACTACATGAGGAAGAAGGCAAAATATGAACCTAATATTGTTGTGAAGTTCACTACAACTGATTTTGTATTTAGAAACAAGATTGATGCTCTTTATCACGATTTTGTGGAAAATGGGAAAGATTTTTTTGCCATCCCCGAGAAACATGAGGTTGAGGAGTATATCAGAGGCTTCTATTGTGATGCAAACGTACCGTGGAACAAGGTTGACTATGTGTTATTTCCAATTTATGTTCCACGGGAAAAATCTGAACTTGGACACTGGATTTTGGGAGTTTTTAACTTACTGATTAGTGCATATATATATATTTATATATGACTCCAACCGTACCAGGCGCAGTGATAAAGTTGTTCAAAAAGTGATGTTATCTTACCAAACGTTGATACCTTATTTTTTGAAAAAGGTCAATTTCTATATTGAGAAGGGCATTGCCAAATCTGAAACTGACACTTTGCCGATAAAAATGGTTGTGATCTGCCACAACAAACTCAATGGTATCTCATTGCATTCATTTTTTAAATGTTCATTTTACTTTTTTTTTATTGTTTTTCATATATTCACACAATATATTTCTTTTGTATCACAGTGATTGTGGAGCATTTGTTTGTGCATTTGCTGAATATATCATTCATGGTAGAGATATTCCTAAAGAGATTGACATTGGTCATGTTCGCATGAGGTATGGAGCTTTGTTGTAGGATTATGGAAAGAGAAAACTAGAAGCTGGTATAAAAGACAACACTACAGAAAAAGTTGGCAAATTATTTGGAAAGGAAAAGAAGAAGAGGACGCACCACGAGTAGTAGTTTAGTTTTGTAGTTATTGAAACTCACTTCACATGAAGGATTTTTAGCTATTTTTAGTTTTGTAGTTATTGAAACTCACTGAACATGAAGGTTTTTTAGCTATTTTTATGCAATTATGTAAAGTTTAAACAATCTTTTCAAATTGAATCAGCTATTTTGATGCAATAACGTGAAATATACAATGTAGAATTGCTACTAATTTATTTGCTGGTATCTTTGTATATTTATGTTTTATTATCGAAGAATATTTTTTGCCTTTCCTTGTGGCAAGTCTTGCCCCTGAGACAAGAGTTATTGAGTATCTTCTAAATTAGTAAATAATGTGGCAGGGCCAATTCATGCCTATGAGGTATAACTTGTTCTGATGGGGGTTGTCTTATCATTAATTATGTGTGACTGCTATATGAGTATTTTGATCATTGTGAACTTTTCAATCACATTTGTCCTCGATTAAACAACATAAAATAAGAAACAGTTTAGACCTTGTAATCCAAGGGTTATCTCCTCCTCCTCAGTAGTTGGTTCTCCACTGTTATTTATTTGGTTAGATGCTTAGTTTTGTAGATTGGTATCATTTTATTTTCTACTCGCAATTGAATACTCCCTCGTGTTTTCTTTTTGTAGTTTTTAATGTTTATTTCGTTTGTTCTTGACTTATAGTATTTTAGTTTTTGGTCTAGAAGATTGATTCTAATATGGTTGTAAGATTGTAATATTCCTATAAACATATTTTGTATGGTAGAGGAAGAATGTTCTTTGAAAAAATTATGAGTTGAACCACCTTTGATGTCTAAGTCTAGCCTCCAGGGCAAGTGTTGTAGATCATTTGTCAAATCATTACAGAATAAGCTAGTGTCAACTCTGGCCCATGAGGCATAACTTGTTCCTTTGAGGTCTAAAAATATTGTCTCTTGGGTAAGACTTATAAATTATCCGCTAAATCATCACATACTAATCTAGTATCAACGTTTGGCCATGGGACATAACTTGTTCGTTTGTTGTATTATGTTTTGCCTCTAGGGCATAAGTTGCAGATCATCTGCCAAGTTATTACATGCTAAGTTAGTGTCAACTCTTGCCCATAGGGCATAACTTGTTTCTTTGGGGCTTAAGTCTTGCCTCTAGGGAAAGTGTTGTAGATCATCTACCGAATCATTCCAGAATAAGGTAGTGTCAACTTTTGCCCATGGGGCACAACTTGTTCTGCATCTTGCCTTCAAGGAAAATTTTAAAGTGTATCCCGTGGAATTATTCACATCACATCTCTTGGGGGTGTAGTCTTTCCCCGAATTCTATAAATATGATATATTTTTACACATCAATATATAAGAAAATTTAACATGCTAAGTAATTTTTATAAATAATCAATAAGAAGGAATTGAGTTAAATACTTCACCATAAGTTAAAACTTCATATAAACAAGGAGACATTCGTGATTGAAAGTCAAAAGTACTTGTTAGTAACTAAAATAGGGATAAAAAAATCCTATTATAAATGCTATTTTGATCCAACTTTAAAAAGTAAAACTAATCATGTTTTCTTATTTTTCTTTCTGTATTTTCTTGCATATGGATGAAGGATAAGAGTATAGTGACAATTTGATCTGTTATGCTCGGTCCTTTTGCATCTCGAACATCTGTAATTGTTTCTTGAAGATTTTTTTCTGTAAGGATATCTGGATGTTTGTCTTCTCCCAAGCAGAACCTCCTTATCTGAGGGGTTTGTGACCAGTTCCTTTATGACATCGGGGATAATCCATGATGTTGTGCTTCCAACTGGTAGGATTTATCCCTGGTATGTTTGTAGCCAAGACTGTCTTGAGAACCAATGAGAATAATAGCTAAACTTGTTCATATGTCTACTCTTTATCGCTGCAATTGCATGGGTGCATGGTATCTCATCTATTTGAAATACCAAGCATTGACAAGTCCTGCTTTTCAGGTCTACAATATATTTGAACTCCTTCTTCTCTTACAACAAATCTTGTTGCATCAATGGGGTCTTTCTGTAAATAAAATGATAAATAAATAACAACTTATAGTGAAACATCTAGTATACAAGCAGAATCGAGCATACAGAGCAATCAACCATACATTGTTGGTGAATCTTGAGGTAACCAAAAAACAGCTACAATCAAGCATATAACATCAAATCACAATCTAATATTGAACTAATAAAAAATCTAATAATAAGTGACCAATAATAAGGAGTAACAATTAAGGTTCTATTTCAAAATGGAAGAGAAGGGCCAATATAGGGATAGTTAGAGTTTTGATGCTTGGCTTGGTCAGAGAAAGTGCAGGAGAAGGATCTGTCATCCAAGGAATGAGCTTTCAAAGTCAAATTTCCTGTATTATATGGAAAAGACAGAACCTTTCTAAGGAATAGCAACGGATTCAATAGTGATGCTTCCAATATATGAGCAAGAGAATCAGCTACAAATAAACTGACATAAAACAGATATTGCATCTAATCTAGGAGTAAAATCAACTATGATAGTGAAACATCTAGTATATGACCAGAATCAGCCATACCGAGCAATCAAACATACATAGGGGATGAATCTTGAGGCAACCAAAACATAGCAACAATTAAGCATACAACATCAAATCACAAACGATTATGCAACTATGAGCAGAAGCAACAAAACACATATTTCACGTGCAAATCTCAAGAAAATAAAAAAACTAGCAATAAATCACAAATAACAGTGAACCAGCTATGTATAATCTGCAATCAAAAAATAGTAACAGTATATTTCCCTATTATCAAAATACAATTTCAATTACTTACTTTTAATTTCAAGGCGACTTGAATCTTGTCAGTCACCTCCACTTCCACCCAGTGTGTGATGTCATGAAAGTTGCCTTGCGATTCCATTTTTCTTTCATAAAACCAACTTTGTAACTTGTTCTTAATGTAATCAATCAGTCCCAATATTGACAGTTGCCTGGTTTTTCTCAGTACCCACATTCATGGACTCTACGTTTTTAGTTGTAAGCATATTGTACCTTCTGTTGGTATGAAATAAACGAGCCCATCTTTCTGGTTCTTCTTCTTTTAAGTACACCACAACAACTTTGTTGACTTTCTCCATCTCATCCATAAAAGTATAAAATTCAGTTCGTTTGTATGGTGTTGTTGCGTTATAGAAGAGTGATAAAACCACATCTGAGAAGTATCTTTTTCTTAAATTCTTCTCCATGTGATAGATGCATATACAGTGCTGACACTCTAGATAGACATTTACAATTGCATTTGCAATGGTTGGGTGATGATCTGATATAATAGATAATTCTTCACGTACCCCAATTGCATGTCTTAACTGATTGAAGAACCAGTTATAAGACTCATTATTTTCTGAGTCTGCAATTCGAAAAGCCAAAGGAAATATGTTGTTGTTTCCGTCCTTTGACACTGCTATTGATACGGTTGGGGCAGCCTCCACAGGTACACGGCCTTTCACACGAAGCCAAGCTCGGGAATTACAAAAACTCCAAGCTTTGTTCATGCAAATGGCCGTGTGTGAGTTGGTGATTGAACCAACCAAGGACCTAAACGTTTTTATGTGTGAAGAGAGGTCTTAATGTGTAATAAACTACTCTCCAAGGTTGGCACAAGAAGCAAGGGCGGATGGGTCAATTTACCCCTTTTGTTTGTAGTATAAATAGAACATGTTAGAGAGTTATTCCTTAGTTTTTGAATGCTGATTTTGTAACCTAAAAACACTAAACATTTCGTCTCTCTTCCACTCTTAGAAGCCGTCCCTATTATCTCACAAGTAGAGGGATACTTGTGTTGTCTCTTTGGCTAGAAACAAGGGTTTTGAGGTCGTTGAGTGCCTCTTGGTCCTCGTAAGAACTTGGTGTTTATATTCATTAGACTTAGGGTCCTCTCTTGATGTAGGGTTCTTAGTTTCTTGAATGTTATATGTCAAGTTATCTATCTTTCTTTATCTTGTTGTTGTTGTTGATTTTGTTATCTTAAAGTCTAGTGAAGCCGTGTGGGGCTCTTTTCGATTCACTAGCATTGTTATCTATCTTGTTGTTCTTGTGTTGTTGGACTGAAAAACCGAAACTTAAACTTGTTGTTCTTGTGTTGTTGGACTGAAATCCGAGCCTACTTGAAGCTCTTGGTGTTGTTGGTTTGATTTCGTATCAGCTATCATGAGGACACCACGATATTTCGCCTTAAAAATATTATATCTACCATTATTACCGGTCTACAGTTGGTCCATCCAAAGATTGAAGCTCCATAAGAAAAAGAATGCATATTGAAACCTGCGTTGAGCAAAAGAATATTAGTAACAATTTGCATTTTATGTTTATAATCAGAGTACAACAATTTTCTAAACTAAGTCTTGCCTATGGGGCAAGAGTTGCATATATTTTAATAATCTAATCAGTGCAATTAAAGAATAAACTTTTGCCTCTTGGGCAAAAGTTTTCAACTTCGACAGGATAGTATTTGTACAACAATTTTCTAAACTAAGTCTTTCCCATGAGGCAAGAGTTCCATCTATGTTATTAATCTAATCAGTGCAAATAAAGGATAAACTGTTGCCTCTTGGGCAAAATTTTTCAATTTCAACAATTTTCTAAATCAAGTCTTGCCCATGAGGCAAGAGCTTCATCTATGTTAATAATCTAATCAGTGCAAATAAAGAATAAAGTTTTGTCTCTTTGACAAAAGTTTTCAATTTCAACACTATAGCATTTGTACAAAAAATTTCTAAACTAAGTCTTGCTCATGAGGCAAGAGTTGTATGTATGTTATTAATCTAATCAGTGCAATTAAAGAATAAATTATTGCCTCTTAGGCAAAAGTTTTCAATTTCAATAATTTTCTAAACCAAGGATAAACTGTTGCGTCTTGGACAAAAGTTTTCAATTTTAACAATTTTCTAAATCATGTTTTGCCCACGAGGTAAGAGTTTCATCTATGTTAATAATCTAATCAATGCAAATAAAGAATAAAGTTTTGCCTCTTGGACAAAAGTTTTTAATTTCAACACTATAGCATTTGTACAATAGTTTTGTAAACTAAGTCTTGCCCATGAGGCAAGAGTTGCATATATGTTATTAATCTAATCAGTGCAATTAAAGAATAAATTATTGCCTCTTGGGCAAAAGTTTTCAATTTCAATAATTTTCTAAACCAAGTCTTGCCCATGAGGCAAGAGTTCCATCTATGTTAATAATCTAATCAGTGCAAATAAAGGATAAACTGTTGCCTCTTGGGCAAAAGTTTTCAATTTCAACAATTTTCTAAACCAAGTCTTGCCCATGAGGCAAGAGTTTCATCTATGTTAATAATCTAATCAGTGCAAATAAGGGATAAATTGTTGCCTCTTGGGCAAAAGTTTTTAATTTCAATAATTTTCTAAACCAAAGTCTTGCCCATAAGGCAAGAGTTCCATCTATGTTAATAATCTAATCAGTGCAAATAAAGGATAAACTATTGCCTCTTAGGCAAAAGTTTTAAATTTCAACAATTTTCTAAACCCAAGTCTTGCCCATGAGGAAAGAGTTCCATCTATGTTAATAATCTAATCAGTGCAAATAAAGGATAAACTGTTGCCTCTTGGGCAAAAGTTTTCAATTTCAACAATTTTCTAAACAAAAGTCTTGCCAATGAGGACAGAGTTTCATCTATGTTAATAATCTAATCAGTGCAAATAAAGGATAAACTGTTGCCTCTTGGACAAAAGATTTCAATTTTAACAATTTTCTAAACCAAGTCTTGCCCATGAGGCAAGAGTTCTATCTATGTTAATAATCTAATCAGTGCAAATAAAGGATAAATTGTTGCCTCTTGGGCAAAAGTTTTCAATTTCAATAGTATAACATTTGTACTTGTTCTCATCATCCCTCTTTATGTTTGTGTACGTGCCTGGATTATTTTCTTTCATTATGTGAAGGGTTACCTGTTGTAGTTCTCTTCCGTGGTTCCTCTTATCACCGTATAGGCATGCTATATCGCTCGCCATCCTTTGTTGTAGGATATGATGATTTTGTATTTCCTTCTCATTTCATCTACCACAAAGTTGGGTGTGATTACATTACTAGAGTCACGCATGAGCTCTAGTATGTAGTCACAAATGACCTTTGATGTTGCATTCCTGTGGTCGGACGTTATGAAATCAATCGAGCAACTGTGACCCTTTTCATATGTAGTAACCTGAAAGAGCAAGGAATCGGGAATCTTCGAGGCATGAAACTGCCACACACAGTTGTCGTCCAAACATCGAACTGAATATCTTGTTGTGCTTGATAACCTTAAATTAGATGTTGTGTGTAATTGCAATGTTTGACATGCACGTCATCATATTTTTTTTTAATGTAGATCGACTTGACATTTACCTCTTTCAAAGAGACATTCTATCTCAAGAGAGTAGTCTCGACATTAAGTATCATCTTCTTCTTTTTGGCGTACCCTCTTAATCTTGGATGGCTCAGCTATTTCAGCCTCCAATATTTGTTCAATAACCTGTAACTCGTTATTTCTATCAATACTTTCAATACTTATTTCGTTTTCATCCATTCCAAGCACAACCCTTGTGAAAAATGAAACAATAAAAGATTAGTAACAATTTAATTTAGAATATATATCTTTAACAAGTAAAATCATTAAAGAGTAAGGCATAGTCAACTATTATCCATGGGGCATCTCTGTCAAAGTCTTGCCTCTAGGACAAGAGTTATAGGTCATCTTCCAAATCATTCCAGACTATTGCAGTGTCAACTTTTGCCTATGGGGCATAACTGTCTCAGTCTTGCATCTGAGGCAAGAGTTATAGGTTATCTGTCACATCATTACAAACCAAGGCAGTGTCAACTATTGCCCATGGGGCATAACTTGAAATGTATGGCAAAATCTAAAGATGCTAAAATCGCACTTGAAACTACTGAATAACACATACTATAGGGGTGATTCTGAGAGGGTTGTTTACTTCAAAGATACGTTGCAAGTGATACAACATAGTTTATCAACTCAATACTCTGATAGTATGGCCTTGAAAGAGAATGATGTACTGACTATTATTGAGAAGTGGAGCAATATTGAAGAGAGCATATTACAATAAAAATTCAGGGCTTTGGGTATAAGCAAGGTGATTCAAACCTCGTGTATTTTAGTGCAGTTAGACTTAAAAATAAGGCATCTAAACGCTGTGATAAATGCTTAATTATGCTAACATCTCATCGAAAGCTTCAGATGTTAGAGAGCAAACTTCGAATACTTCACTATATATTCTTAAGGAAACACAACAGGTCAAATTGATTTCACAGTATCAATTTGCATGTATACAAATTTTCTAATCATATTAATTTAACGTTGCAGGTCAAATGCATATAATTGTGGCATCGTAAGAGGTCATTATGGATACTTCAATCAGATGGGACATAGCTTCAACACCGATACATCAGATTGTGTTGACCATGTTTTTAAGGAGCAGAGCCACCATGTTCAACATTCTAGACAATCAAATCTCCATCTGTATGGAAATGATTTGTACGATGATACTGACAAGAACCACGCAATACATGATAAAGAAGATGACACACCAGCTCCTAATCAAGTTGGATTACTAAGCTTGTTCAAACACTCAATCAAGTTGGATATAGGACTACTGTTGTTGGGTTGTATTGGGGATCTAATAAAGGGAGGATCGCTTTCTTAGTATTCTTATCTTTTTGGTAATTTCGTAAACAAAATTGCTCTGGACAAAGAAAAAGACTAGATGGATAAAGGATGTGGGAGCGGTAATATATAGTTAGACTTTTATTGTGTGCTTCTAAAGCTCTCAGTTAATAACCCCTTACCCTTCCATACCGCGAGCAGTAAAAAGAGATGAATTCATGAACTACTATCTTAAAGTAGATACAACTTCTAACAGATGATACAACCTTCAGGTGTGTGTGCTTATGACTGGACTATCCGCAATAGTCATAATCAGAGCATACTGAGGTAATTTAGACATTTTTTATCCTCATCTTAGTCTGGATTTTAACGTTTGAAAGAGAGCAACGACAGTTGACACTTTATCATCTTATAATGCCAGAGACAACTTATTGGAGATTGGTCGGAGAAAGATCAGCTCACAAAATAAGAACTAAGTATCTAAGAGCTATTTTACGACAGGACATTGGATTTTTTGATACAGAACTGATTACTGGTGAAATTATGCATGGAATTTCCAGTGATGTGGCACAAATCCAAGAAGTAATGGGAGAAAAGGTACATTGGATTAAAACACAATTATATAACGAACAACACATCCACACAATTAAAACACAAACTGCCCACAACCTGTTTGATGGAATTCCTCATTGGTATATATGTTACTACAACAACAACATATCCCAAGTTCAGCTTACGTTCACCTCCCCAAAAATCAAATTAATATGCTAATTATATAATGAGCTAAAATACCACAATGCATCAATAAGCTAAAATTACCACAATGAATTTTGATGATGAAATTCATACCTGAAGAAACCTTACGGCTAAAGTCGATTTTATGAATGTTTGAAAGCCGATTCTCAAATTTGGAAGAAAGAGATTTAATAGTGAGTCGATTTTGGAATTTAGAAGAAACGGGTTATTCACAAATGTAAGCTGAAGTTAGAAGAAAGAGATTTAACGGTAGAAGGGTATTTTCGTCCAAGAATTATGCCTTAACAAGTTAAGGCTATTTTAACAAAGCCTTTTTATTTGGGGCTAAAATTTGAAAGTCACCCTAATTTGGGTCTATATTTGAGAATGTCCCATATTTATTGGATTAGTCCATTAATTTGAGCTATAAATGATTAACCCACTTTTCTAAGCCCAAGATGTTGTCACATTCTAGAGGCCCAAAGGAGTGCCACATGTCAAATAACGTGGCATGCCAAGTCAACTGAAGGAGCCAATAGGACCATGCCATATGTCAAAATGATGCAGCTGGCGTAGTGAAATCAAAAGCCCATAAAAGACGCCATGCCACTTGAATTTGATTGGCCAAAGAAAGTTCATCTTTTTCATGAATCTTCCCTTTCCACAACTATAAATAGGGGTCTCATAATTTAGAAAAAAAAAAGAAGAACTCTAACAAGAAGCAAGAGAAAGCTCGTGGATCAAACACCACAATTTATCTACAAAGTTGAAGCACTCATATCTAGTTCATCAAAATTCAAGATCAAGACCGCAAAATTCAAGAACAAGCTCAAAAGCCCTTGAATTCAGGTAAAAGTCAAGATCAAGTCCATCAAATCAACAAATAAGTTCAAATTCAAGATCAAACTTTAAGCCCTTGAATTTATATTTGAAAAAGGAGAATCAAAGGATTCATAGAGATTGTAACACTCACATTGAAATCAATAAAATGATTGTTGCAATATTTTTCTTGTCTCAATTATTATTTTTCGATCTCGAGAATTTTATTATCCAACAAACTCTGGCATGCCCAGTGGGACAATCTCTACCTCTCATCTTAACTTTTCCAACTTTAAAGATTAAGAACACTGAAATGACTTCCAAGAAGGTCAATTCTCAATCAATTGCTTTCAAGGTTGTTGATTCAAAGTTCTCTGTTGAAGTAGAAAGCATCCTTGGTGTTACTTTCGGAAGCTTAGGAGATGTCACAAGGAGCAAGGCCAACATGCTATGACAACAAACACATCCGGTGTCGTCCGCACCAACTCTAGTTTTTGGATCTTCAACCCCAAAATAAATGAAGTCCAATGCAAGTGCTTTTGAAGAAAGAAACACTTAAGAAGACTCTTACTCTACTTGAGCACTCTGGATCGAAATACTCTGGTGCAAAGAGTGATGGTCGTTCAACAAACACATCATCCCTACTTACACCGCATAAGCGGAGTACTTTAAAGATTAACTTATGCGATAATCCGTGTTACTCTCCAACGTCTCCAGTGAATGCAAGCAATGGTAACTGATGCTTTGTCTATGGAGGAGCATCTTGCAAATCTGACAAAGGCAATTGAGGGTCTGACCAAATATGTTTAGAATAAAGATGCTCGGATTGATAAGTTGATAGATAGGATGGATGGCCTGATAGATGGAGAGTCTAGCCATGCATCTGGAAAATCTCCAGAGGGTCATGAGACAGAACATCTTGTGAAACAAATACCACCGACTAAAGAGGTACAAGTTTCTTATGAGGGAATGATCCCAATTGATCAATTGAAGAAATTCATCGAAGGGACCCTCAAAGATGTCACTACTAAGTCTTCACTGACATACGCCAAGCCCTATACTGGAAGGATTGATAGCTTAAAAATGTCTACAGGCTATCAACCCCCTAATTTTCAACAATTTGAGGGATAAAGAAACCAAAAACAACATGTCACACACTTTGTTGAGACATGTAATAATGCTGTAACTTACAGTGACTATCTTTTCAAATAGTTTGTTCTTTCGTAAAGGGAAATGCCTTTGATTGGTATACAGAACTTGAGCCTAACTTCATCGATAATTGGGAGCAATTGGAGCATGAGTTTCTGAATCGCTTTTATAGCAAAAGGCGTGCAGTGAGCATGATAGAGCTCACAAATACTCGGCAAAGAAAAGACGATCCAGTCATTGACTTCATCAATCGATGGAGAAATGCCAGTCTAAACTGCAAAGACACGCTCAGTGAAAACTCCACAATAGACATGTGCATCCAAGGAATACACTGGGAGCTTCTCTATATCTTGCAAGTTATTAAGTCTAAATCTTTTGAAGAGTTATATACTCGTGCTCATGATATGGAATTGTGCATATCTTCTGCTGGAAAAGGAGTAACGCCTATCCATGAACCTCGAAGGAGAAATGATAAGCAAGAACCCAAATGATGGGGAAAGTTTATCCCCAAAAGTGATAACAAAGAATCCATGAATGTGAACATATCTCCTGTGAAGGTCACCACGAATGTGAGTAAGAAGCAAAGTATGAAGACGACTTCTGAAGCACATCTAAATCAGAAGTTAACTTTAAAGGAGATGCAAGAAAAGGAATATCCTTTCCTTGATTCTGATGTTGCTGAGATTTTTAATGAACTCCTTGAGCATAAGCTCATTGAACACCCAGAGATGAAGCGACCCAATAAAGATGGAAGGACCAATGACCTGAATTATTGCAATTATCATAGGCTTGTGAGTCACCCACTGAAAAAGTGCTTTATTTTTAAGAATAAAGTCATACAATTGGCAAACACGAAGAAGAATTTCTTCGATGATGAGACGACCAATGCTCATAATATCTCTATCACTTTTGGCTCACTCGATCCAGTACAAATATGTCTTGAAAAGCATAATGAGAAACTATTAGAGCATGACAGGTCTTCAGTTGATAAAGGTGATGATGAAAGTTGGACTCCACTAGTTGTAGATGCAAGAAGATAAATCTATGAAAGGAGTCATCCGAGTAGCCAACTAGAAGAAAGATAGTGAAGAAAGTAAGGAAAAAGAGGCCGGTTGAGCATTTGAAAAAGACAAGGGTAATGGAGCTTCACCACCAAAAACCACGACGTCAAGTAACTTTAGAAGAATTCTTACCAAGTTGGTTTCGTGCAAAGACTGCACAAGTCATCCTTGAGGTATCATGTTTTAATACTAGCAAAGAGCAGGAAAAGAGTGAAAACCCACCCATGGAAGTTCCTCTGCCTTATGAAAATTCTACTGAGCCATTTAGTCAAGAGACACATGTATGTGATACAAAATCACTAACAATCTTCTGCTTGGATAAACCCTACACAACCGTCCCTAGTACATGGTGGGTCAAGTTTAAGGAAATAAAATAAATAGAATCTTGATTGATGAGGGATCCGCAGTCAACATCCTGCCAATCTGCACAATAAAAGAACTTGGCATCGCTACTGATGAACTGGACAAAATCTGTTTAATGATCCAAGGCTTTAACCAAGGAGGCTAGTTGGCCATGGTATCTATCAATTAGGGGATTCGTATGGATGATTTTTGATCAAATGCATTGGTGCATGTGTTCGATGCCAGAACTTTATACAATATATTACTTGGTAGGCCTTGGGTACACGAGAACAAAATTATCTTGTGCTCTTACTATTAGTGCTTGAAGTACCTCAAAGGCGTAGTGGAAAGAAAGATAGTTGCTGATGATAAGCCTTGCACTGAAGTTGAGTCATACTTTGCCAATGAAAAATTCTAATTGAAGAATTATCTTGTGAATGAGAAAAGGGTTGTCAATGTCACTAAGACCAAGTGTGATGATCTTGCATCCAAGAAAGTTGTGGTGACTGCCAAAAAAGACACCACTAAGAAGCCTTTCTCCAATTTTATTAAAGAAAGCATTACACCTATGAAAAAAAAGGCAACTCATGTTCTTCACTACGTACCAAAGGTAAAGAAAGAAAAGGATCATTCATCCAATCCCAGAGATAATATGCTAGGAGGGCTGACTCTACCTATCAGTGGATTGATGTAATAAAACCATCTTCAATGTTACTAGGAGAATGTGTGGCTCAAAATCAGCCACAAGAGATAACACTCCCTATGAAGCATACAAAAGAGGGCTTCGACCCAAATGCATACAAGCTATTTGTAAGGCTGGATATAATTCTAATGAGCCATCAAGGTTGGGAAAACTTCCGTCGGATGGTATAACCAGGTGGCATGTGAAGGCCTAGGATACACACAACCACCTCTAATTTGCCTCTCCATAAGAAGGGTGGTTAGTAACTATATCACTGTAGAAGAAAAGACTACTTCATCCAATAAAAGGACTTATGTCTTTGACCGACTTAGAGAATCAACCGCAAGAACTTTAGTGTTTGAGAGGTTGGGCCCTCTAAATAAAAAGAGAAGTAACAAGCATCGAAGAAGTCATCGAAGTACAATAATACATTCTTTACCTAAGATCCAAAATGATTTCCAAAGTTTGATTCCTTCTAAAATAATATGGTAGACGAAAATGGTGGTTTCATGCAATGAGGTGTTAAAAGCTAAGGCGCATACTATGGTTTATACCAAGAAGTGTGAGGGAAAAAAAGAAAGTATTGGCTTTTCATATCCTATTACAACCCAAAATAAGAATAATATCCCATCTTAAATGAAGGTTGACGATGAGATAGAAGATACTTTCTGGTGTTACCACATATCCACTAACGATAATGATCCACAATAGGAGGAAGATGCTGGAGATGCTCCATTACAACTTGAAGGAGTGAAAGTCACAACATATCCTTTAAATGAAGTTAATCTTGGAACCAATGAAGATCCAAACCAACTTACGTGAATGCATTTTTAGAAATAGATGAGAAAATTGCTTATATGGATATACTCAAAGAATATATGGATGTCTTTGCTTGGAGTTATAAGGAAATTCTTGTCTTAGATCCAAAAGTAGCAATACATCAGTTAGCGGTCAAGAATGATGCTCGTCCTGTTAAGCAAGCCCAAAGGCGATTTAGGCCTGAGTTGGTTCCATTGATAAAAAATGAGGTCAATAAACTAATCGAAGCTGGATTTATTTATGAAGTTAAATACCCCACATAGATTTCAAGTATTGTTCCGATACAACAAAAGAATAGACAAATTCAAGTTTGTGTCGACTTTTAGGATCTCAACAATGTATGCCCTAAGGATGATTTTCCAATCCCCGTACCAGAGTTAATGAATAATTCCACCACAAGTTATGAGGCAATGTCATTTATGGATGGTTCATCCGGATACAACCAAATCTGTATGGCTCCAAAATATGAAGAGCTCACTGTATTTTGTACGTCCAAAGGTATTTATTGATACAAGGTGATGTCTTTCAGTTTGAAGAATGCTGGTGCCACTTATCAAAGGGCTATACAAATCGTCTTTAATGGCTAACTTGGATGACTTAGTGGTAAAGTCAATAAAATGGGATGACTACTTAAAAGACCTCAGAATGGTATTCAAATTGCTTCGAAGATATCAACTTAGGATGAATCCATTAAAATATGCCTTCAGATTTACTTCTGAAAAGTTCCTTGGCTTCATCGCACGAGACTAAGAAATTAAAATTGATCATGCCAAGGTCGATGTGATTTTGAAGATGCTCGAGCCTAAAAACATTCATGAGTTAAAAATCCTTCAATAAAGTCTAGCATATTTAAGGAGGTTCATCTCAAACCTGACCGGAAAATGTCAACCATTTAGTCGTCTCATGAAAAAGGACTCTCCCATAGAATGGGACCAAGCTTGTGGTAATGCTTTTGATAGTATCAAATCCTACTTACTAAAGCCTCCGGTTCTTGCGGCACCCATAATTGGGAAACTGTTGATACTTTACATCGCGACACAAGATAGGTCGGTTGGAGCACTACTGGCTCAAGAAAATAGTGAAGGAAAAGAAAGCTCTCTTTGCAATTTGAGCAGAATGATAACACTAAATGAGCTAAAGTATTCTCCAATTGAAAAGTTATGTTTGGCATTGGCCTTCTCAATTCAAAAAATGAAACACTACTTTTATGCTCATTTTGTTCGTCTGTGTCTAGGGCAAATCCCATCAAGTTTTTAATGTCGAAACCAGCCCTTAGTGATCAAATTGCAAGATAGTACCTTCAATTTCAATAGTTTAAGATTGTGTAGATTCCCCAAAAGGCTGTAAAGGGACAAACATTGTCCGACTTCTTGGAGACAACCCGATACCTGATGATTGGGAACTGAATTATGAACTTTTTGATGAAGATGCAATGGTTATTGAAGTCAGACCCCCATGGAAGATATACTTTGATGGTGCCACACATAGAGATAAAGCTGGTGTTGGTGTGGTGTTCATCACTCCACAATGAAAGGTCATCCCATACTCTTCTACCCTAACAAACCATTGCTCTAATAATGTTGTTGAATATTAGGCATTAATACTCTGGATTAAGATGGCAGTTGATATAAAACAACTACAATTACTAGTCTTTGGTGACTCTCAATTAGTAATCAAACAACTATTAGGAAGTTATGAAGTTAGAAAGCCTGATCTACGGCCATATCATGATTATGCTCAAAATTTAATGGGATGGCTTGGAGAAGTAACCCTCTAGCATGTGCCAAGGAAAAAAATAAGCAAACTGATGCCCTAGTTGATTTGGCCTCAACTCTAACTCTTTTGAATTAGACATGAGTTACTATCCGCAAAAAATGGGTAATACCGCCACCGAATGAGGTTGAAGATCTATAAAATAAGGTTGAGCACCTCATCGTTGTGTCTGAAGCTGTGAAGAAATATTGGCGATAACCTATTTGATAGCCTAAAGGAAGGCTAAAACCCAAAATGGATACACAAGGAACAAAAAACAACAACTAGAAGAAAAGGAGATGAAGAAGAATGCATAAAATGTAAAGATATTAGAAAGACCTTTACTCCTACCAAGTGATTAACAAAAGATGGTGTATCAAACCATCAATAAAACCTCACCAATAGAATCTCAAGCCTTCCTCTTAGGTGGACCAAAGGAATCACACTTCCTCAATCACTCCTTTCTTTCCAAATGTTCAACACAAATGAAATCCATCAATTGTATTAAACTCTCAAGTTTTTTTATGTCTTTTCCAAGACCTACACTAAGATATATTATCCAAGCCCTACATTAAGGAAAGAAACTACACTAAGGGTAATACTCAATTTCAATTCATCAAAATCTAATGAAAAGAGAAGTAAAATGGTCTATTTATACTATTACATTCAATTGACAAAAATACCCTTAATGAGGGCTTAAAGGAGACTCCTCTTGAGTGTAATTTTGGAGTGTAAAATGTCTTCATTAACCTTCACTTGAGGCTCCTCTTGAGTGTGGGAACCCTCTTTCTTTCTTCACTTGGACAAGGTTTTGAAAAGGCTTCAAAAAGGTCTTCAATCACTTGAAAAATCTGAAACTTGAATTTCTACAAGACCTTGTACTCTTTGTGCTCTTCATTCTTGTATCATCCTCTCAATCTTGAAAGGAATTTGTCCTCAAATTCGCACCTTGCAAAACCAAGAGAGGGAAAACAAGCACACAACCCTCAAGGGAGAAGGGTTAGCATTAGTACCACAAGTTATATAGATAAGCCAAGGTTGGTCACATTTGACATATATCCACGGGTCCTTTGTTTGTGACATGAAAGACTTAGCATAAATAGCACAAAGAAAGTGAATAGGATCAATATAAAAAATGGATGGACATAATCCGAGGCTATCCCGCCTATACTTCAAGAATGCACCGAGATCAAAGGGTCGAAATAACCAAGGGCATAAGCCAAGACTAATTATCCCTTTTACTTGGGGATCCAACTCACAATCATCCAAGACATTACACACAACTATGCCATACACAAGGTCACTATGAACAAGGTTAATGTCACGGTTTTCAACACATAAGTTCAAAAAAACACTCCAAGGAGGTACACATTTGAAATACAACCAACTATCCTTCGTTAAGATCATGAAACACCTACCACAAACATCACTAAGGACAAAACTAAGGCAAGCATCAATAGGTAAGGCAACTACAAAGGTCCACAAAAGCCATATAGCATTGTAACTCTAGGTGGACCAACAAATAAATGTACTACCCCCACATAAAACAAATCCAAGACTTGCATGGTTATCATCATAAGCAATGAGGTAGTATAGGAAGGCATCAAGTGTAAAGGTATCATCCAAGGTGCTATCATCTATAAGAATGTCAATTGATTCAATAGGTTTAACACATAAGGTTGGAATCAAGTCATTTAAACACATATGGCTTCCTTCTTTTAAGTTAAACATCAACTTGGCATCCATAAGTTAGGATTCATTCAATTCAAGCACAAGTGTGTCAAGAAAGGATGCACATTTAGAAGCATTATCCCAAGACGACAATGACACATTTGCCCTCGGGTTTTTAAGAATAATACTTTGCTTTTCATGTAGACCAAGCAACAAGTTGGGTGGGACAGTATCATCATATCCATATTTGGCATCGGGGTCAATTAAAAGAGTGGCCTTAGACATGGATCTAGACAACACTCTTTTCCCCCATAGGCTTCGCCCAATTTAAAAGACATACTCTCTACATAGCATACATATCATCAAAGGTAATTAGAGAGTAGAGAAAGGTGTCACATAAATAAACTTCAACTATGGTGACCTTATACAAGTACTCACTAGTTCCAAGTTCATCACCACTAGGATGCTCAACATAGGAAACACTCAAAGAAGAAATAGATGGAATTTCTAAGCATGCACCACTTTCTATTTTAAGAGAGTAATCCCCACATAGATATAAATCAAAATGAGAAGAAAAGGGATCACACATAAAAATATGTTCACAAGAACAATCACAATTTGGGTTTCCTAAATATTCAAGCAATTCAAGGTCAACTCCACCTAATTGATCATTTTGCACACCCTCACTAGTTGTTGGAAACTCACATACTAACGTAGAATCACCTTGGTTTTCACAAGTGCCAAATAGTGTGTAAATACTCTTGTTAATTGGTAATGGAACCTTATTCAAGTTATAAGTGCTTGCACCTGGACACAAATCATTCTTACGAAAAGAATTGATTTTATCATCTAAAGGAACAACTAGTGTTTGCATACTCACAACAAGAGTTTGGTCCTTATGAAACCTAAAAAAACCAAGAGTATCACAAAAGTAAGATTCATACACTTCTTCACTAAGCAAATCCAAAACTACACCACTTTGGCCACTACTAGCCACATCATAACAATTCAAGTTTCTAGGGGTGTAGAAGATAACTTTGTTACCTTGTAGATCATGGGAAGTGTGTTATTCACTTGGTTTTGCATCATGTCAGCCTTCATTCTCCACATTACAAGGGAATATGTCAAGTTTTTCCTTTGGAATCACTTCTTCATCACTTATCCCAAAATTGGGACTTTCGGCCAAGGGCTTGAAGGGAACATCCTTGGGTTTGTCCTTGGGGATTCTAGGGTCTTGAACCTGCAAATGAGAAGAGAAAATACTATGCAAAATGATAGTATTTGAGTTAGTGAATATCAAGGATCCTTTGTGGACAAGATCCACAATCAAGTGTTCTTTTTCACTTCCAATTTCACTACCCGTGGCTTCCCTTTCCTTTTCCCTCCTCCCTTCACATCGTCCTTGTATCTCACCATCCATTTTGTATCCATATTGAGGCTTAGCCTCACCCTCTTGGGTTTATAACTCCTTCTCTTCTTCTATTTGGATGGGGAGATTTCGGTTTTGTGGCATTTGGAGAGAAGGATAAGATCTTTGGTTAATTGGGTTTGGGATTTGGTAGTTCAGATTTTGGGCTAGCATTTGAGTACCAAGTTTTTTTTGGACTTGGTTCAATTGTGTAGGGTTTGGTGGACATAGTCTATCAACCCCCATTTTCATTCTAGTCATGTCACCCCTCATTGATCCCATATAACCCTTCATATCTCTCCTAAAAGCATCCATATCACTCCTTAAAGCATCATTATTATCATCTATTTTTCGAGCCAAGGCCTCAAGACGAGCCATCAAGGCTCCAATAGCATCATTTCCCAAAGGTTGGAAAGTAGTACCTTCGGATCCCATGGAAAATGTACCTAAAAAGAGCAAAAAATAGCAAAGTCAAAAACCTACAAAATGAACAAACAAGTTAGTTCAAAAAAGGCCTCACCACTCTCACACATGGTTTCACAAGTGTTGAAAACTTAGAAATACTAGGCAAGTGAATGAGTGGTGAATATGCTTTGGTCCGGAATCAATTTTTGTTTGACATGACTCAAATAAAATGATGTACGAACTTGAACCAACAAACCACTACGAATTTCAAAATGAGAAAAGCACACAAAAAATCAAAGACGCGAAACAAACAGACTCTAACCTAATTACAAAACTAGTAGGTACTTACTAGTTGTTAATTAGGGATAGAACAAACAAAATTGAAACTAGAAACAACAATTAGAAACTAGGAAATCTACTTAGGAACTCAATTTGGTCATTTATATAAATGATGACGCGGTAGCTTGTAATTGGGATTCACTTTTCAAAATTTTCAACTTCCAAATTTTTGTTTTCAACCAAACACTCCTTTAGGGAAGAAGAATTTTGGTTTTAGAGGAAAAAATGAAGGTTTGAAGCCTTTTTGGGAGCTTCAAATGAATTCAAAATGGATTGGTCCCCTCAAGTGTACTTTCAATTATACTTGTTTGTCCCCTTGTCCCCTCTTCCTTTTTGGAGGACTTAGAATATACTAGGGAATATTCTTGTACAAACACTTAGTATACTCTCTTTCTTCTCCCTTTTTGGATCAAACAAGCTACTTGAATATTCTTCTTCAACAATATTTGAAGATGGTGGATGAACAATCTGAATATTCAAGAGTTGACCACGGTATGACCACTAAGGCAAAATGAACTCCAAATTTAAATTTTCTTTTAGATCTAGGTTTCCTTTGTCAAGATAAGCACAAACAACAATAAATCAGCAACAAAAACGCCACACACAAGGTATCCACCATGAGACCCACCTCAAAAGCTTCAAACAAGTCACAACAATGGTGGATCTAGCTCAAAAACAACCAAATCTTGTTCCAAACGTAGATCTAGACTTCCTAGGTTCTAGGGAACAACAATCTAACACTTGAAACCAACAAAACAACACAAAAACATGTAGATCTAAGATTTAAAATGCTGTCCAAGTACAAAAACGTGAAACACCTATTTTTTTTCTTGACTCTAGACTCTTTTTTTGTGGAGATTTTCTTAGATCCATGACTTAGAGTTGTGGGAACAAATCTAATACATGGATTTGATACCAAAATATAGTCTAAAGGAAGGCTAAAACCGAAAATGGATACACAAGGAACAAAAAACAGCAACTAGAAGAAAGGGAGATGAAGAAGAATGCATAAAATGTAAAGATAGTAGAAAGACCTTCCTCTTAGTTGGACCAAAGGACTCACACTTCCTCAATCACACCTTTCTTGCCAAATGTTCAACACAAATGAAATTTATCAATTATATTAAACTCTCAAGTTTTTTGATGTCTTTTCCAAGACCTACACTAAGATGGTTTCTCCAATCCCTACACTAAGGAAATAAACTACACTAAGAGTAATACTCAATTTAAATTCATCAAAGTCTAATGAAAATAGAAGTAAAATGATCTATTTATACTATTACATTCAATTGACAAAAATGCCCTTAATGTGGGCTTAAAGGAGGAGCCTTTTTAGTGTCATTTTGGAGTGTAAAATGTCTTCATTAACCTTCACTTGAGGCACCTCTTGAGTGTGGGAACCCTCTTCCTTTCTTCACTTGGACAAGGTTTTGAAAAGGCTTCAAAAAGGTCTTTAATCACTTGAAAAATCTGAAACTTGAATCTTCTACAAGACATTGTACTCTTTGTTCACTTCATGTTTGTATCACTATCATTGAATACTTATGTTATGGGATACTTCCAGAGGATCCAAGGAGAAGCACTGACATCCATATTTGTTCACCTCTCTTCCTTTACTACAAAGACACACTATAAGAATATCATTTGAAGGAGTACTCTTACGGTGTTTGGGAGAGGAAGAAGAAATTCAAGCTTTGCAAGAAGCACACTCAGGAGTTTATAGATCACATCAGTCTGGACCAAAGCTTCACTTTCACATTAAAAGGATGAGGTATTATTGTCCAGCAATGGTAAAAGATTTCTTGTACTATGCTAGAAGATGCAAAGCTTGTTAATTCCATGCAAATTTCATACATTAACCTTCTAAAGTATTACACCCGATTGTAGCATCCTGGCCATTCAATGCTTGGGGAATGAATGTTGTTGGGCCACTATCAAAATCTTCTGGTGGACACTTATACATCTTTGTCACAACAGATTACTTTTCAAAATAGGCTGAAGTTGTTGCTCTCAAAGAAGTATAAAAGAAGAATGTTGCAAATTTTATTCGAGTGAATATCATCTACGATTTTGCAACCCCTCAATACATAATAACTGAAAAAGAAAAGTTATTTGATAACAAGTTATTGAACAAAATTTGTGATCTCTTTAGTTTTAAGCAACGTAAATCTTCTATGTACTATGCTGCTACCAATGGTCAAGCCGAAGCATTTAATAAGACTTTATGGAAATTATTGAAGAAAGTCATCTCCAAATACAAATAAGACTGGTATAAGCTAATGGAAGACGCTTTATGGGCATATAATACAACTTACCGCACACCGATGCAAGCAACCCCATACGCACTTACTTTTGGAGTTAAAGTTGTCCTGCCATTTGAGCGTCAAATACATTTTTTAAGACTGGTTATTCAAGAAGCGCTCACCAATGAAGAAAATGCTAAGTTGCATCTTGCGGAGTTAGAAGCTTTTGATGAGAAGGGACTAGAGGCTCAACAAAATCTTGAATGCTATCAAGCCTGTCTATCTTATGCTTTTAACAAAAAAGTTCAGTTGAGGTGCTTCCAAGTTGGAGATTAAGTTTTTACAATAAGAAGGCCCATTATTAGTTCTCTCAAATCTAGAGGCAAATTCACCCCAAAGTGGGATAGACCATATGTCGTACAAGAAGTTTATTCAAATGGTGCTTACAAGCTTATCGATGCAGATGTCATGAAAATTGGTCCTATCAATGCCACGTTCCTGAAGAAGTACTATCCTTAAAGGAAGATGACACTCCTTAAGTCATGAGTATAAACTGTATGTTCACTCCTGGCCTGCAAGAGTATAAACAGTGTACAGCTCAAGAAAAAATATTAGTTAGATTGAAAACCTCAAAAGAAGAAACCTAGGCAAAAGTTAGGATGAAAAAAAATACTCACCCAGAACTATGTTGTGAGTTGATCCTCTTCATTGAGGTAAGTAGGTGCTTGGAATTTCATTCTGAGTTCAGTTGCATGAGTGTCAAAAAAAATATGTTCCTGCAATATCCGCCATATGGATACCAAGTATGAAAATATTCTAATGAAATCTTAGACTCACTCCAAGTATTGGTGGCTCAATGGGGGCTAACTCCAATGAAATATGAGCTTCGTTCACATAAGATGAAGTCTCCAAACTCCCTAAATTTGGAAATTGAACCGCTCAAAACACTAAATTTGAGAGTGAAAGTTAAAAAAATCTTCAAGTATTCAAATCAAGGCCTCCAAAATTTTTGTCTTAAGCTGGGAAAGATCAGTCCCTTTGCACCTTAAGTTGGTCTCTTTACAGATTTATCTTTAAGAAGATATACAAAAGTTTTCATGCCTTAAGGTGGACAAGATTTGTCCCTTTGCACCTTAAGCTGGACTCTTATGGGTTTATCCTTAAAAGAATCTCCAATACTTTCATGCCTTAAGGTGGACAAGATTTGTCCCTTTGCACCTTAAGCTGGTCTCTTTCGTGGAATTATTCTTAAAAAACTTCCAAAATTTTCATGTCTTAAGGTGGACAAGATTTGTTCCTTTGCACCTTAAGCTGGTCTTTTTACAGATTTATATTTAAGAAGATATAAAAAAGTTTCCATGCCTTAAGGTGGAAAAGATTTGTCCTTTGCACCTTAAGATGGCTTCTCATAGATTCATCCTTAAAAGGATCTCAAAATTTCCATGCCTTAAGGTGGAAAAAACTTGTCCCCTTGCACCTTAAGTTGGCCTCACAGGTTTATCATCAAAAGGATCTCAAAATTTCCATGCCTTAAGGTGGAAAAGTTTGTCCCTTTGCACCTCAAGGTGGCTTCTCAAAGGTTTATCCTTAAAAGGATCTCAAAATTTCTATGCCATAAGGTGGACAAAATTTGTCCCTTTGCACCTTAAGCTGGCCTCTCACGGATTTATCCTTAAAAGAATCTTAAAATTTTCATTCCTTAAGGCGGACAAGATTTGTCCCTTTGTACCTTAAGCTGGTCTCTTTCATGGAATTATTCTTAAAAGAATTCCAAAATTTCCATGTCTTAAGGTGGCAAGATTTGTTCCTTTGCACCTTAAGATGATCTCTTTATGGATTTATCTTTAAGAAGATATAAAAAAGTTTTCATGCCTTAAGATGGACAAGATTTGTCACTTTGCACCTTAATCTGACTTCTCACAGGTTCAATCTTAAAAGTATCTCAAAATTTTCATGCCTTATGTTGGTTAAAATTTGTCCCTTTCCACCATAAGCTGGACTCTTACGGGTTTATCCTCAAAAGGATTTCAAAATTTTCATGCCTTAAGGTGGATAAATTTTTCCGTTTGCACCTTAAGCTAGCCTCTCAAGGGTTTATCCTTAAGAGAATCTCAAAATTTTTATGCATTAAGGTGGACAAGATTTGTCCTTTTGCACCTTAAGTGGCCTCTCACGGGTTTATCCTTAAAAGGATCTTAATATTTTCATGCCTTAAGGCGGATAAGATTTGCCCTTTTGCACCTTAAGTTGGCATTTGAATGGATTTGTTATGGGACCATACTTGAAGCCAAACTTGTCAGGTCTCAAGGTGACGGAGGAAAAGTTAAACTCTCGTAACTTAACCTAACCACTGAAAAGGTCCCATACTTAAAGAAGACCATTGCATAAGTGCATCAGTGAAAAGGTCCATACTTAAAGAAAACCATTGCATAAGTGCATCAATGAAAGGGCCCATACTTAAAGAAGACCATTCCATAAGTGCATCAATGAAATAACCCATACTTAAAGAATACCATACATAAGTGTATCAGCGAAAGGGCCCATATTTAAAAGAAAATCATTGCATAAGTACGTTAGTAAAAAGACACCATCTCGAAGTAAAATTGGACGGGTCTTAAGGTGGTGGAGGAGAAGTTAAACTCTCAAACCTTGTCCATCATCTTCAAGCATAATTGGTCGGGTCTTAAGATGATGGAGGTTAAGTTAAACTATTTCACCTTAAGCCGATGTCCACCGTTTTCATGCAAAATTGATCGGGTCTTAAAGTGACGGAGGCAAAGTTAAACTCTCGCACCTTAAGCCGATGGCCACCGTCTTAAAAAACAATTGGTTGGGTCTTAAGGTGATAGAGGCGAAGTTAAACTCTCGTACCTTAAGCCGACGTCCGCCGTCTTCAAGCAAAATTGATCGGGTCTTAAGGTGACAGAGGCAAAGTTAAATTCTCGCACCTTAAGCTGATGTCCGCCGTCTTCAAGAAAAATTGGTCGGGTCTTAAGGTGACAGAGGTGAAGTTAAACTCTCGCACCTTAAGCCAATTGTTGTATATTTTTATCTACTCTAATCTACAAAAAAAAACAAGAAAGAAAGTAAAAACACAAATAGAAGAGATGTTACCTGTCAGAGCATCGTGACCTTGAAAGTCGTATATCACCAACTTGGATTTAGACAAAATGCTTTGATGAGAGTTAATCCCTCAAAATCTAGTTTGCAGCAATTAAAACATTCTTTGATGGTGATGGTCCCACATCAAGATATAAATTATTTGGTGAGGCAATGCAAATCTGAAATCCTCTGTCGAACAGAATATAGGATCGACTTCACAAATTCATATAAAATAATCTAAGAAGTTTTAAAATCCAAATACTGAATATGTTATATATGCATGTTTTCGACATCTATATAACTAAGTAGATCATGATTTTGATACTCCCACATTGAGACATAAATTTTTGGTGTCATCGCGCAAATGTGAAACTGCAGGTGCATCAAAACTCAATGTTGATTTTGGGATAACACCTGAAAAGATATTAGTTGTATTAAATTGTGAATTTTGGATAACTTATGTATCTTTGTGTCTTGTCTTAAAATAATAAAACGGCTTGTGATTTTATCCTTCCTACTTCAAGATATGAAAGTTTTAGTCAAGACGTGATCTAAAATTTTTAGCATGATAAAATTCAGGGCTAACTTCAAAATATTATTGATAATTAAATTGAAGGAATTTAAAGATTAATTTTGGATATGTTGTAGATCACAAAATCTAGTTTCTAAAATATTAAACGGTTTATGATTTTGATATTTCTACAATGAGATGTGAATTTTCTATCACTAACATGTTGTGCTGAAAAAGAAAGTGACGAAAATAAGAGAAAAGTAGGAGAGAAAGAAATTACCTCAGTATTATTGATGGCTTGAAAACCCCAAAATTGATATTGAAAAAGTGGAAAAACTACATCCTTTTATAGAGTAGTAGGATGGATGTTTCCTTCTCCAATATAAATTCAAATTGGAAGAGCTTCCATCTCCCATACAAATTCAAATTGGAGGTTGTTTCCTTCTCCCATACAAATTCAAATTGGAGGTTGTTTCCTTCTCCCATATAAATTCAAATTTGAGGTTGTTTTCTTCTCCCATACAAAATCAAATTGAAGATTGCTTCTTTCTCCAATCTAATTTCAAAATTGGAGGTTGTTTCCTTCTCCTATACAAATTCAAATTGAAGATTGCTTCCTTATCCAATTAAGTTCAAATCGGAAAAGTTTTATTCATGATTAAGTATGGCGATAAAAAGTCTTCCAAAATCTATTTGAACTCAGATATCATGCCTCATCAATGGGTCTTAAGTGTAGAGATTCATGAAAAAATAAGAGTTTTTGAGAGGTAATATCAATGTGGTTCAACTTTAAATTTTCTCAACTAATGAATTGGGTGTTCATATGTATAAAAATTGTTGAAGCACAAAGGAAACATGTTTAAATAATCATACTCCAAGACTAGTCTCCAAAATATTAAATGTCTCAACAAGTCTTAAAGTAGGGGTCATTTGTGGGCAATGAGATTTTATTAAATTTAAATCCGTATGAAATTTGGATTATAATAAATTCAAAATATATATTAGTCCCAAATAAATATTATGAATTAATATATTAATTAAGTCCAAACATGTATGGATTTAAACAAAGTCCAATATTTATTGGATTAGTCCATTAATTTGGGCTACAAATGATGAGTTCACTTTGCTAAGCCCGGGATATTGTCATATTCTAGAGGCCTAGAGGAGTGTCACGTGTCAAATAATGTGGCATGCCAAGTCAAATGAAGGATCCAATGGGACCATGCCACATTTCAAAATGATGCAACAGTCGTAGTGAAATCAAAATCCCATGAAAGACACCATGTCACTTGAATTTGATTGGTCAAAGGAAGTCCATATTTTTCATGACTCTTTCCTTTCCACAACTATAAATAGGGGTCTCATAATTCAGAAAATATGAGAAGAACTCTAACAAGAAGCAAGAGAAAGCTCGTGGATCAAACACCACAATTTTGCTACAAAATTCAAGCACTCAAATCCAGTTCATCAAGATTCAAGATCAAGACTGCAAAATCCAAGAACAAGCTCAAAAACCTCGAATTCAGGTAAAAGTCAAGATCAAGTCCATCAAATCAACAAATCAAGTTCAAATTAAAGATCAAGCTTTAAGCCCTTGAATTTATATTTGAAAAGGTGAATCAGAGGATTCATAGAGATTGTATCACTCACATTGAAATCAATAAAACGATTGTTGTAATATTTTTCTTGTCTCGATTATTATTTTTCAGTCTCGAGAATTTTATTCTCCAACAGGTTCATCTAATTCTTTAAAATACATGCATTACTATATTTGATAAATTACATACTTATGTATATTTTTTTAAAAAAAATACATACTATCCACACACAAAGATATGTATAGCGTATACTTTAGTCATATTTGATAAATTAGATGAACAAAGTGCACATTTGTGTAAATTTCCCTTTATTAGTATTTCTTTCATCCCATTTTATGTCATAAGTGAGACCTTATAAGTGAGATCAATAAGGAAAAAGTGGATTGTGTCTTTAGATAGTTACCAAATAAGGAAAGGTGATATTTTTTTAAGACGGATAAAAAAAAAATGGCGACACATTAAATGGTACAAAGGAGTACTATCTTTCTAGGAAAGAAAGAAAATGAACTACTTTCATTTGGCACCTAATTTAACGTACTTATGCCACTATTTTCACTTGTGACACATTTCATTTTTCCAGCTAAGTATTTTTTCTAGCTGAGTATTGTTCTTGCATAAATACTATACACCAAAATTATACACATCCCATTTAGGATATTTCAACCTTATGAATACTAAATAATTAAGCAATTGCTGATGACAAATAAAAAATTCATAGTATTCAAGAGGAAAATGATTTGGAAGATAATGGTCCAACTTAGAGTGTTTTCGATACGAAGAAGGATATTTTTCACATTTTTTTTAATTTTTGTATATTCGATTGGTTAAATATTTTGAAAAATTCTTTTTACAAAAACAAGCTTCTTAAAAATGACTTTCCTAATAAAAAAATAAGTTGCACTAGTGACATTGATATTGATTATTTTCTCACCACCTTCCAACACACCTTAACTCCAGCCTCACCCCCATAACCCTCATTCCCACCATCATATATGATTACACCTTTATATCTCCACCTCCACCTTCCATAGAATTTTATCTAAACTATATTGAAAGCATCAAATTCTTTGAGGAAATTTTTTTTACCTAACTAATATACCCTTAGTGAAAAAAAGGAATACAAGGAATGAAAATCTTAACACTAAAATGAGAAATTAACGATAAAGGGATGAAAGGTAGAGATACAAATTGAAATCAAGACAATCAATACTATATTAAAATAAGGTCCTCCATAATATTCAAGATAAATATCTAAACCTTAAAAGCCAAATACAAGAATGAGACTAATAGACAACCATGATTATACTTAAAAACCAATACCTCTTATTGATACACCCAAATTATAACTTTCTTTTGAAAAAATAAGCGGTCGTTGTCAAATATAGAATCCAACTAGTTTGGGGTCAAATTCCACAGGAAATATGGTGTTAACTAAGTTATATGACGATTAACAGACTATTGATCAAAGATTTCCACAAATAAAGGGGGTATGTTGTTAACATATATTATTGATAGTGTCAATTTGTATTTGAACTATTGAGTATTTTGCAGAGTGAATTTAATGAAATTAAGTAAACTAGGATTATGGTTACCAAGGTGTTAATGAAATTGAGGTTGTGAGTTATTTCAAATCCCTAATCTGCGATTCCAATTGCAAGGATAACTAAACTCTAAAATCTATCTATTTGTTTCTCAAACTTAATAGATGGCTACACGTTAATTCTTTCAGACTTAAAGAGTGTTATGAAATGTTCAATTTAATTCTCAAGTGGGTTAATCCGGTTAAGGCATCAACCCTAACCTAAAGGTTGAGCCCTTGAATTTCTTGTAATTCTTCTCTTTTCCCAACACCAACTTTTCTACTCAAACAAGTGGGGTTCATGAGCACACCCTTCAAGTTTGCAACTAAGAAAGATCATTAATTTGAACAGAAGATTATGCAATTGCAATTATCTAAGAGATTTGAGCATTCTCACAACCCTAGCAACAATTCACACTAAGGCTCCCATAACCCTAGTTATGGGAGTTTTAGCCACACATAATATAAGAGAAAGATTTCATTGTAATTATCATAAAATAATTCAGAAATTACTTACAAAGATACAAAGTATTGTTCTTGATCTTAGATAAATGGTGAATAAAATAAAAAACCCAAAGTAAAGATCTTATTCTCAAAGAATTCTCTATTACAAAATGTTTTAGCAGTCAAAAGATTCCTAATCTAACCCTAAACTGAGTATTTATATGTTCCCAGGAAGTGTAGATTTAAAATTCAAAATACAAGTTGTTGCGTCATGGTTGATGAACAAAGTGGCGATCCGTCGCTGGCCTAACGGTCCATCGCTTGGACCATCACTTGGACTCTTTGTTTTCTTTATTTTATTTAGCTCTGACGGCCAAGGTGATGGTCCATCGACTTGTCTGTCACTTCACCCTTGATTTATCTTCATCCTGTTTAAGGATGACGGACACAGTGACGATCCATCACAAGGTTGACGGCCCCGTCAGTTAGTCCATCACACACATTTAGTTCCTGCATTTGCAAGCTATTTGTTCTTCAAAGTCATTTACTAGAAAACAAGTAAAAACCAACATCATATACCTTAATAGTTGCTTAAAAACATACAATTATCCTTTGTAAAAGGTACAAAATATTTTTTCAAATAACGGAATATCAACACCCTCAACTTAAGACAATTGTTTGTCCTCAAGCAACTAAATACCACATCACATGCATAACCAAGAACAATAACAGGTTTGCAACTGTTGAACTATGCATTACACACCCACTTAATTGACACCTTACTCATAAAGTCTCAACACACAAAGATCCACAATTGGCATTATTTCTACAAATCAACACATGCTGCTCATGTACACAACATCTCAAATAAATCAGTAATGATAAGTATAGCCCAGTTTGCCCTCACAGTCAAAGAAGTCCACTACACTTTCTTATTTAACCTGTGGACTATCAACTAAGACTCTCACTCTCACAAAGAAAGTTTCAAACACAGCACATACACCCATAATCTTGCCTTTATCATCTAATGCCCCTATGGTCGACTTGCAAAGATCAAACAGGACTTTTTATAGCTTGTAATGAGGCTTCAGTGATAGGTGAGGAATAATTTTAGGATAGTAACTTCAAGTAAAGATTTCACCCTCTTTTTCCTTAATTGATACTCACCATGGCTTTCTTTTCAACATCCCTTACAATCTATATTACTCATACAACATCTTTAAAATACCCTATTTTTTTAGAGTCTACATTAGCCACCCTTAAATTATGTTGATACTGTCAGTTGAGGTGCATTTTATCTAAATAATAGATTAGGGTTAAATGAGACACTTTATGCCAACTCAGAATACTCACTTCAAATTACCAACTTCTTAACAGTGGCCACCCTCAACTTAGGTATTTTGCTTTAGTTAAAGTTCACAATATCCAAAGATGGATCAGGGTCAAAATCAGGTGCTAACATTCTAAAGAAAGTGAATTAAAATCATTGGGGCTAAATAAATGAAAACAAAAGCTCAAAAGGGGTTTAAAGAAAGAATTACATTTTTTGGTGGGGTTTTTATGGCTAAGTGAACTAACAATTGAAGTAGGTCTACTATCATATCCTTTTAATTCAACCAAGGAGTTACACAAATGAACTAGACAAGTTCTAGTATACACACAATGTAAGAACTATATCAAATACTTACACACACTACAAAGAACTCATACTTATACTACAGATTCTTGGACGTGCGTCACATGATTATGCTTGCTCTAACTTAATACTTTAATGCCAATTGAAGATTCAAAATGGTTGATTCACACATTAAGCTCTAAAGAAGCATTTTCATAAACTAAGAAGTCCACAGTTTTCTACTGAATCATCCTTCTTCCATACATATGAAAAGGAGCTAAAAGAAAAGAACATATTTATAATCACAAAAAAACTTTTACACAAATGATAACCAACAAGAAAATAAATAACAACCTACACATGCCGGTTCTACTAGATAGCACATGAGGGAAAAGAACACAGACAATAAAAACCCCTGTCGTGACCAAAACACAACAAGTACCCAACCCCACCAAGCAAATATGCTTTTTCCTCAATGCATTATCACTAAAGTACAAGGGAGTAGAATACTTGCAATGCCCTTACTCTTTTGAATCAGTCGATCCAGGAGACGCTTCTTTGGCATCGAATGAAAAAGAAGTGACCCCTTCAATGCTCGGGGTACTCAAAACAGCTTCATCCTCAATATGAGGTATCAAGATCGGAGTTGGCTCTGGTATGTGACCACTTGCTCGGGCTGAACTTGTAGAAACACCAACTACTTCATCAACAACTTTCATCTTTCTCTTCTCTTTTTCCTTCTTTGATTTTTTCATTTCTTTCCTCTAATTTCTTTCCTTCGGCGTTTCATCCCTGCGCCTCTTCCTTCTTTCAGATTTTGAGTCACCACTTTTATCAATTTTTTTACTTTCCTTTCAGCGGTTTTCCCCTGAGATCTACAAGGCCTTAGTCTTCATCACTTATCACTAAGGCGGGATAAAAAATAGTCAGTGATGGTTGTCTTTTCAGCTCAGCAATATTAGCTTGTGCCTAGGGATGGCAATGGTGTGGTGCGGTGCAGATTTTTTCTAAACCCGTAAATTTTAAAACTGCCCCGCACCACACTACATCACTTTTAAACCCGCATAAACCCGTCCCACACTAATACCCACGCATACCCGCATAAACCCGTCCCACACTAATACCCGTGCATACCCGCATCTCACCGCCCCATATTTTTTTTGAAAAATTTGTAACTTCACTAAAAACTATAATATTTTCAATAATAGGAAATAGTAACAACCAATTTCTACTATATCACTTTTCACTTAGGAATTATCAGAAAAGTATCACATGTACAAGTAATGATCAAATATCAAATTTTTATTAAGATGAATAAATAAATTTAAAAACTTATAAAATTATTTTCTTGTAGTGTTATACATATTGTTTTAAGCATCATAAAATTTTAAGTGAAGAATACATATAATTTTAGGTAAATTTATGAGAATAATACTAATTTTTAACTTTTTGTTAGTTTAAACCCGCATATACCCTCAACCCGCACCGCACTGCACTATTTAAAAAAGAACTTACTTAAACCCACTCCACACCCGTATCGTAACCACATAGTCTAAAACCCACACTAACCCACATAGTCTAAAATACGCACCGGCCTGCACCCGCACCGCTCCATTGCCATCCCTACTTATGTCTATTTAAACTCTGTAACAAACTTAGCAAAATTTGGAATGGACAGCTCGCGTAACCAATTGTTTACCCACTCCTCTATGACATCTATCCTAGCATGTAAATTTTTATATGGCTTGAGAGCCTCAGTAACAATCTGATCTACAAACGGTTTGAACTCCTTTGCCCAAGCATTTAACTTTCTCTCAAACTTCTTTTGGGCTTTCACAGTCTTGGCAAAGTTCTTCTGTGTCAACCTGTACTCTGAATACCTTGGTGGAACAGATGAAGTGCTTGAAGTCTCTCCCACCGGAGGCATCAATTTGGAACCTAGAAAAGTACCCGATGACACATAAGTGGTTAATGGTAATGGCATACCTAGGGGCATCCCCAAAGTCTCTGGAGTTGGTGCAGACTGTGACTCATATACAGGTGACTTATGGACTCACATCTCATACTTCGTATCATCCTTTGTTCGCTCAATGTCCTGCCTCCTACTTGATCAAATTTCATTATCCACTCCCCTCGAGTAAAGGTATATTAGCCTACCTACACAACTCTATGATCAAGAACTAGAATGGTAATGCACTCACCGTCTTGTGAGCACAGACAAATAGCTCATCAAAAATTATATGGCCGAAGTCAACCTTCATCCCCTTAATAATATTGGCCTCTAGTACTGCCCTTTTATTGTCTAGATTTACATCTCTTCTAGTCGACATCAGTCTCAATTTGACAATAGTCTACCAAGACTTTGTCCTAAATCTTAGGGATGATTTAGAAATTCTATCTTTGTTTTGGGCCCATGATGGGTTACCATCATCAGTAAGAACCCTAGCCAACTAATGCCTTTGGCTAGATGCTGTGAGCATGCAAATGTTCGAGCACTGGTGTGAAAGTTGGTGCTTCATAATCAAGCCCAAACAATATTCTATTCAACATAAAATCAGAGATATCAATCGTCACCCCTTTCATAGAAACTTCTGTTCTGTTCCTCATGTTTACCATTCTAGTAGCCTTTCGGTAATCATTCTCCAGTATCGCCAAGTAATTGGTAAAGAATTGCCGCACTAGATTAGGGTAGTATGATCCATGAGGTTTACTCAACCAGGATAACTCATACTCATTGAACCTCATTTCCATCTCCGGATACTTATGAAGCTCAAAAGTGATTATTTGGCACTCTTCTGAGATGGTCCACTTCATTGATTTGTTCTTTGTTGGCTGAACCCCATCAAAGAAATACTTATTTGCACCATTAATATTCCAGCGAATGGATTCCCGTATTTCTAGGTATTTGCTTTTAATCATTACCCTCCTAAGATTCTAACACCTCAACTTGGTTGGGTTTTGAAGTATTAACTCTTTCCTCATTGGGGATAGAACTTCTGTTGCTGCTATTCTTACTTTTACACTCCTCCTCAGACTGGGAGATTGTTTGCTTTCTTTTTTTACTTTGACAGGTGTTGAAGGTTGGTGCTTCTTTACCCCGCTCTTGTTCCCCTCTGCCCCATTAAGTAGTGGAATCTCAAAACTGTTGAGATCGGCCACCACCTCTTCATAAAGGTTATTTCTATGTCATTGTGCCTGAACAGAGAACAAACAACCAACTACTAATTAGAAGATGTGAACATTTAATAAAAACAGAAAGAATGAGTCACTGTTTTGAGCTGATAGACAGGCTGGCGGTCTATCGGGTGAGTGACGGGATGTCGTATTATCTGTCGCAACTTAACTAAAATATTACTCAGAAGTTTAGTGATGGTATAGCTGATGGTCCATCAGTTGACTGAAGGTCCGTCATTTCGTCTGTCACTGCTAAACAGAACATACTTCAATATTCATTTTGGTGACAACTTTAGCTGACGGTCTGTCACTGTGTTGATGGTCCATCTTTTTTGCCTTCGGCCATGTTTTTGTAGTTTCAAATCCACTTTTTGGCATTTTGTCAAACAACTAGTGGCCTCACCTTTTTATTCAAAGTTTTTACCCAGCGAGGCCTCTTTTTCAACAATTATCGGACACAATTCAATCATGGGTTACTCAAACTTTACCCCAACCAAATTCAGCCCAGTGTTTGACTCACAATAAATTTAACAACAGAGGCATCAATTGTACTTATTACATCCTACCATGTTTTACCACCTCAAACAAAAAGCAATCGAATCATACCTTGTTCTTGATGATTTCTTCACTTTTCAATAACTTTGGGACATAGAACAAACTATAACTTATTGCTTTTAACTATAAAAATTTAACTTTTGATGCTGATGAAAAACAATAGTGAATGGGAGTTTGGTTAAATAAGAGTGGAAAGAAAAAGAAGAGTCCTTAGAGAGGATGAATTTGATTTAAACAATGAATGTGTGGAAGTTTCAAAGGTTTTGGGATCTTAAGAGATAGGAGCATGCATGCATTTGACATTATAACTCCCTGTATTAATTTAATCGACCATTGGGTGGGTTCAAAATAGCCTATTTAGCCTTTAATTTACCTGACCCAAACTTTTAATAATTAGGTTCGAATGACGGTTAAGCTGACGGTCCGTTAGGCGACTGACGGTTCGTTGACTACTCCGTCATGCCTTACTAGAATATCAAATAAGTAGCCTCATCTTGATGGTAAGATTGACGGTCCGTCACTGAGTTGATGGTCCGTCGAGTTTGTCATCACTTTTTATCCAGTAACTCAGTTTTTTGTCCCAATATTGACAGTTGAGGTGATGACCCATCGCTGTTGTGATGGTCCGTCGCTTCTACAGTCAGGCCTTATCCATAATGATTGATTTTTACCCATGGCCTCGATGGCTTCAGCAACGGCCCATCAGACTACTGACGGTCCATTTGTCCTTCCGCTGCAACACTCCAGCATATTCAATTCTTTTTTCTTGAATTAAAATTCCTGCACACTTAACTAACCCATAAGTTGTACTATGAAAACAACTAATCCTAACAAAAGTTACAACAACATATTGTGGGTTGCCTCTCACTAGCGCCTGATTTAGTGTCGCGGCACGACTCAGTTTACTTGATTACTCAAACTTCATCAAGATAAACTATACTTAAGCATTTCACCGAGTCCATTGAACTGATGTATTTATTGACTCATTGCTCATTACTTTAAAGACACTTCTATCTTTATTTTCCAATTCAACTACTCCAAATGAGTAGACTTGAGTGACTTTAACGGGGCTAGACCATTTTGATTTAAGCTTACCTGGGAAGAGCTTGATCCTAGAGTTGAAGAGCAATACCCAATCACCTGCCTGAAAGTCCCGCTTCTCAATCTTTCGATCATGGTAGTTCTTCATTCTCTCTTTATACAAGTCAGCTCTTTTGTAAGCACTGGGATATAATTCATCCATCTCATTCAGCTATCCCAACCTCAATTCTATTGCTTCTTTCCAGTCCATATTCAACCGCTTGAGCGCCCATAAAGCTTTCTATTTCATATTCAATCGGAATATGGAATGCTTTGCCATAAACTAGCTGATATGCGACATCCCAATAGATGTCTTGAAAGCTGTTCGATATGCCCACAAAGCATCATCGAGCTTCCGTGACTAGTCACTTCTGCTAGCATTCACTGTCTTGGAAAAGATTTCTTTGATTTCCCTATTTGAGACCTCCACTTGTCCACAAGTTTATGGGTGGTATGGAGTGGACACCTTATGCTGCTTCACACCATATTTCACCAATGCTGCCCGAAATATCTTATTGCAAAAGTGAGATCGCCCATCACTTATGATTGTTCGAGGAACCCCAAAGCGTGAAAAGATATTCTTCTTCAGGAATGCTACTACTCTTTTACCTTCATTATGAGCTAAATCAATGGCCTCAACCCATTTGGACATATAGTCCACATCTACTAATATATACTTAAGGTTATAGGAGCTCACAAAGGGTCCTATGAAGTCAATACCCCAGACATCAATAGTTCAACCTCCATCATCTTTGCCATTGTCATTTCATGATATTCTGAGATTGAACCTTGCCTTTGGCACTGATCGCATTTCTTCACAAACTCATAAGCATCCTTAAACAGGGTTGACTAGTAGTAACCACTTTGTAATACCTTTCTCTTTGTACGATCGCCTACATGATGTCCCCCAACTGGGAAATATAGAAGGCTTCCAAAATGCTTAGCATATCAGCTTCTGGGGTGAACCTTCTAATAATATTATCTACACAATGTCTGAATAAGTAAGGCTCATCCCAGTAGTACTAGTGGAATCATGGAGAAACTTCTTCTTCTAATGAAAAATAAGTTTTCCAGGATAGTGTCACTCATAACAAAGGTGGCGAAGTCAACATACCAAGGCACCATTTCAAGAGCAGCCGCTAAAATTTGTTCATTCAAAAAAGCATCGTCAATATCAGGCTTCTCAATATTGGACTGATCTCTCTCTAATCTAGATAGGTGATCTGCGACTTGATTTTTACACCCCTTTCGGTGTTTGACTTCAAAGTCAAATTCCTATAGCAGTAACACCCATCTAATGAGCCTTGGTTTGGTGTCTTTCTTCGTTATTAGATATCTCAAAGACATATGGTCTGTATGGACCACCACCTTGGTCCTCAATAGATATGCCCAGAACTTCTCAAATGCATAAATAATGGTTAGAAGCTCCTGCTCGATGACTATATAATTTTTCTATGCCCCATTCAGTGCTTTTCTTGCGTAATAAATGGGGTGAAATAGTTTCTCCTTCTTCTGACAACCAATTGCCCCAAGTGATACTCCACTCGTATTGCATATTTTTTCGAATGGTTTGGACCAATCCAGAGCAACAATAATGGGGGCATCAATCAACTTCTCCTTAAGGCATTAGAATACCTTCATACAATTGTCATCAAACAAGAACTTGGATTCCTTGTCCAGTAATTTGCAAAGTGGATTTGCAATCTTGGAGAAGTCCTTTATGAACCTTCGGTAGAATCCTGTGTGACCCAGAAAACTATGAACTCCTATCACTAAGATAAGCGGGGGTAGTTTTTCAATAATTTCTACCTTAGCTCGATCAACTTCAATCCCCTTAGCTGAAATTCGATGTCCGAGCACTATACCTTCCTTCACCATAAAGTGGCATCTCTCAATTCAACACGAGATTGAATTCCTCACACCTCTGTAGTGCCCTGCTTAAATTTACCTAGAATAACTCAAATGAGTCACCCACTATAGAGACGTCATCAATGAACACTTCCAAAGTGTCCTCAACCATATTCAAGAAAATCGACATCATGCACCTTTGTAACGTGCCGGTGCATTGCATAATCCAAACGATATTTGCTTGATTGCAAAAGTTCCATATGAGCATGTGAAGGTCATTTTCTCATGATCCTCTGGTCCAATCGAGATCTGATTATATCCTGAATACCTATCTAAGAAGAAGTACCAACCCCTTTCTGCCAAACGATCAAGCATTTGATCCATGAAGGGCATGGGGAAGTGATCTTTCAACGTCCACGAGTTCAGCTTCCTATAGTCTATCAAAACTCTTCACCCAATCACTGGCCTATAAGGAATAAGCTCATTCTTTTCATCCGCAACAACGATCATGCCTCATTTATTAGGCACACACTGTCTGGACTCACCCACTTGCTGTCAGAGATTGGGTACACTACCCCTGCGTTAAGCCACTTAATAATCTTTTTTTTCACCACTTCTTGCATTAGTGGGTTTAGCCTATGATGATTCTTAATGGTGGGTATGCATTCTTCATCTATCTAGATCTTATGTGTGCAAATGCCTGGTGGAATACCTATAATATTAGCAATAGTCCACCCGATAGCCCTTTTTGTATCACCTCAGTACAGAAATAAGGGCCTCAACTTGCTGTTCTTCCAAGTCTGCTTCAATAAAAACTGGTAAGGTATTTCTATCACCTAGAAACACGTACCACAAATGACCCAGTGGTTCCTCAATAGAAGTTTTGGCTAGTGGTGTTAGATGATTTTTTAGGTCCAAGTCCAGCTTCTTGGGGGGGTAATAATACGACCCCATTCCTATCAATGCACACACAGTCTCATCATATTCTTTGATTCCCTTACTATCAAAGTTTATCAATACTGCAACTAGTGTTTCCACAACAAATCTCTCCTCAACCAATACTTCTTGCTCATCTTTATAGAATACATCAACGATTGAGAAAACACTTATCTTTCTTTTCTACTTCATCGATTGATAAAAACCAAAGCTAACCTCTTTGTTATGGAGCCTAAATTTTAACTTATTATTTGTAAATCAATCAATACACTCCCAATTCCTAAGAATGATCTACCTAAAATGATGGGTACCTCAAAATCCAACTCGCAATCCAGGATGATAAAGTCTGCTAGGAAGATAAAACTGGACACTTTCACAAACACATTATAGAGAATCCCAACCGGCCTGTTCACTGATCTATCCACCATCAAAAGTCGCATGTTGGTCGGTGTAGGATGTCCCAAAACCCATCTTTTTAAAAACCGCCAAGGCATAAGATTTATACTTTCCCCAAGATCACAAAGGGCCTTTGCAAAATTGAATGATATGATGGTACATGGAACAATGAATGCTCCCGAATCTGCCTTCTTCTGCACTAGAGATCTTGTAGCAATAGCACTATAGTGGTGAAGATTATCCACCAGTTCATAGCTTATAGTCTGCTTCTTTGTTATAAGATCCTTCATACACTTAGTATAGCCTGGCATTTGTTCTAGTGCCTCAACCAAAGGCACGTTTACTGTCAATTGCTTCAGCATGGCCATGAACTTGATAAATTTAGTCTCATCCACCTTCTTCTGTGATACCAAATAATACGTAATCAACCAAAAAAGGCACAAAATGTCACAAAATAGTCCACAACATGAGAAGAACGAGCAACACAAATGGATACAAAATGACAACACAAGAACAAATGATTTTGCAATATAATAAAAAGGATAGATAGATAGATAGATAGATAGATAGATAGATAGATAGATAGATAGATAAATAATGGTATAAATCTTAAGAACTCCAAGATATATCAAATCAAAGTACCCTTAACATCTACACACATCAATTACCTAAATCCTACAAAGCCACAAGAGGGACGTTATCTCCTCTAGCACCAACATCTCAAGCCAAAACGTAACACAATTGATTCCACACTTGGAAGCCCTAATTACGGTGAGATGTGGGTTTTCCAAGCCCTACTCTAAGGTGATACACTCTCAAGAGAGATACTTTTAATGTTTTCAAATATTCATCATCAATAATCTAATGAAAATAAGACTAAAGGAGTCTATTTATAACCTATTACAACATAAAATCTCCAAAATGCCCTAAATGAGGGTGGAGCGGTCATGGAGTGTAATTTTGACATGTGAAATCCATAAAACACCCTTAATGAAGGTGTTCTTAATTGCTCCAAGGCCGTGGATCTTCAAGCAGCCCCCAAGCCACTTTCCACACATGGTTTTGCCTTATGGAATGCTCAAAATGGCCTCTCCACTCATGCTCTCTTCCCCTTAATGTGACCATCATCGGATTCTTCATGAGTTGTCCTTGAATGATGTCAATAAAGTCTACACTGTCTATTTGGCTCGTATCATCCTCCCCTTCTTGAAAGGATTCAACCTCAAATTTATACCTTACAAGAATAAAGAAAGGACAAACAAGCATAAAATCCTCATGGAATGAGGGTTAGGGTTAGTACAACAAACAAAATCATCATGACAAGGTGGTACACACTTGAAATATAACCATGAATCCTTTGTTTTTAACATAAAAAGCCTAGTGAAGATGTAACAAAGGAAGTGGCTACGACAACCAAGGGAAAGGGTAACAATACTCACGATCAAGCCTTATTTGTCGTCTTGATCAAGCATCAAGGGGGATGTATAACATTCTCTACATCCCAAGAGGTTATCGAGGTTAAATGGGAGAAGTAGCTAAGGAACTAAGTCTCAGCCATTGTCACTTTCCCCTAAGGAGTCGTCCTCACAATTAGGCATACCCTCTATATCACCTTTAGAACTATCATGATAAAAAAACGGGTTAAGAAAGGTGTTCCATAAGTCAACTTCAAATATAGGGTTCTCATGCATGAACTTACTACTAGTTTCAAAATCTCCACTAGGAGTAGTCCCAACATAAGAAGCACATAAAGAGGAAGTGGATGGAATTTCTAAGCACATATCACCTTCTGTTTCAAAAAAGAAATGCAAACCACCATGGGAAACATAGGGATCACAAGAAAAACCATCTTACCAAGATAATCACAATTTGGGTTTCCTAAATAATCAAGCACATCGAGGTCATTTCCACCCGATTGATCATTGTCCATATCCTCACTAGTTGTTGGCAACTCATATACCAACGTAGACTCACCTAGGTTACAAGGGACAACTAGCGTATGAATAATCTCGCCACTTGGTAATGGAACCTTAGTCAAGTTCTGAGTGCTAGCAATAGATGGACACAAATTATTCTCACGAGGAGAATTAATTTTGTCATCTAAAGGATCAACTAGTGATTGCATACCTACAATAAGAGTTTGGTCCTCATGCGACCTAACAATACCAAGAGTACCCACCAAAGGAAGACTTAAGCACCTCTACCCTAGGGAAATCCACAACTACATCCACTTGGCTACTACTAGCCACAACACAACATTCTAAGTTCATAGGAGTGTAGGGTATAATATTTTTACCTTGTAGCTCACATGAGCTATGAACTTTCTCTTAAAGTGTGTCCAGGCAGCCTACTTACTCCCTTTGACCTACCATACAATCCAACCTTTCATTTATCATAGCTAGGTCTTGGGACATAGTGTCAAGATAGGCTAAAATGATATTGGTGACATTATTGTCCATGGATTGAGAGGTTGAAGTTGCGAGTTCCTTTGTAATTATACCTAAAAAAGAACAACCCTACAAAACAAAACACAAGTTAGTTCAAAACAACCTCACCACACTCTCACACACTTGATCGTCTCACACTTGGATTCGCAAGTGTTGCAAGTCGGCTTGTAGTTCACGATGAGGTGAGGGGTGAGTCTACTTCTTAGTTGAAATAGATTCCTTGTTTAAAGACTCAAGGAAATAATTTCTGAACTTGAACCAAGAAATACTATGATTCAAAAACAAAAAAAGTACAAAATAACGCTAACATGAAGAAACGTATTCAAAAACTAATTTACAACTTAGTAGGTAAATATTTACTAGTTGCCAATTAGTATAAGAATCAACAAAACAAAACTAAGAATCAACAACAAGAAACTAAGAATCCAATATTTTGAGCCAAAAGTTTTGGTATTGTACAGAATTTGGTGATGTGGTGGTCTAGGATTGGTTGCATTTTTGTTTGAAAGGTTTTTTTTTTCAACTTTGAAATTTTGGTTCAATTTTCAATTCTTGAAGTGTATAATTCGGCCTAGGAGAATAAACCAACAAGATTGGATCCCTTTTCACCTTTCAAGAAGGTTTGACTTGTCTTACACCTTTTGGGCAAGACACTTTTTTGAGGGGTTGGTGGACTTTTCCTCTTTTGTACACCTAGGATAGTGTTCTTTCTCCCTTTTGAAAACAAGTATTTCGGTAGATATTTTTGTTCCCCTTCCCTTTTGGTAGGTCTTTGGGACTTGTTTTCAATACTAACAAATACTTCACTTCTTTCTATTTGGCTTTTGGATCAAAACAACACTATTGAAGAGTCTTCTTGCAACTAGACATGAAGATTGGTGTAGAAAACCAAGAACCTTCAATAGAAGTTTGAAAACCAAACCTCACGTGAACCTCCAAGAATCAAAACAGACCTTTTCAAGCTTATAACCCACCACACAATATCAACAACACAAGTTCAAGCCAACACTTTCAAGTTTTTGGATCTAACAACAACAACACCATAATTCTCAAGTTCTTGAAATCGTAACAACAATACCAACAACAATGTTCAAGCTCAACTTGGATCTAGACTCAAGGGTGTTAGTGAAGATAAAACTAACACTTAGAAACAACTAAGACAAGCAAAAAAAACCTAGATCTAGAATCAAATCTCGGCCAAAACAACAACAACAACAAGGACACTTTTTGGCTAAGAACACCAACACTTAGAACATTTTTTTTTCTACTAACCAAGCCTAAGATTGGTCTTGTGGGAATAAACCAGCCTTAGATTTGATACCAAATGATATGAAATCAACCAACAAAGGCATAAAACAGTCCACAACGTGAGAAGAACAAGCAACACAAACGGATATAAAATGATAACACAAGAACACACGGTTTCGCAATATAAAAGGATAGATAGATAGAAAAATAATAGTATAAATCATAAGAAACCCAAAATATATCAAAACAAAGGACCCTTAACACCTACACACGTCAATCACCAAACTCCTACGAAGACACAAGAGGGGCGTTACCTCTTCTAGCACTAATATCTTAAGCCAAAATGCAACGCAAGTGATTCCACACTTGGAAGCCCTAATTACGGTGGGATGTGGCTTTTCCAAGCCCTACTCTAAGGTGATACACTCTCAAGAGAGAGACTTTTAATGTTTTCAAATATTCATCATCAATAATCTAATGAAAATAAGACTAAATGAGCCTATTTATAACCTATTACAACATAAAGTCTCCAAAATGTCCTTAATGAGGGTGGGGACGCTATGGAGTGTAATTTTGACATGTGAAATCCCTAAAACATCCTTAATGAAGGTGCTCTTCAACGCTCCAAGTCCGTGGATCTTCAATTATCTCCCAAACCACTTTTCACACATGGTTTTGCCTTATGGAATTCTCAAAATAGCCTCTCCATACATGCTCTCTTCCTGATACGGTTGGGGCAGCCTCCACAGGTACACGGCCTTTCACACGAAGCCAAGCTCGGGAATTACAAAAACTCCAAGCTTTGTTCATGCAAATGGCCGTGTGTGAGTTGGTGATTGAACCAACCAAGGACCTAAACGTTTTTATGTGTGAAGAGAGGTCTTAATGTGTAATAAACTACTCTCCAAGGTTGGCACAAGAAGAAAGGGCGGATGGGTCATTTTACCCCTTTTGTTTGTAGTATAAATAGAACATGTTAGAGAGTTATTCCTTAGTTTTTGAATGATGATTTTGTAACCTAAAAACACTAAACATTTCGGCTCTCTCTCCACTCTTAGAAGCCGTCCCAATTATCTCACAAGTAGAGGGATACTTGTGTTGTCTCTTTGGCTAGAAACAAGGGTTTTGAGGTCGTTGAGTGCCTCTTGGTCCTCGTAAGAACTTGGTGTTTATATTCATTAGACTTAGGGTCCTCTCTTGATGTTAGGGTTCTTAGTTTCTTGAATGTTATATGTCAAGTTATCTATCTTTCTTTATCTTGTTGTTGTTGTTGATTTTGTTATCTTAAAGTCTAGTGAAGCCGTGTGGGGCTCTTTTCGATTCACTAGCATTGTTATCTATCTTGTTGTTCTTGTGTTGTTGGACTGAAAAACCGAAACTTAAACTTGTTGTTCTTGTGTTGTTGGACTGAAATCCGAGCCTACTTGAAGCTCTTGGTGTTGTTGGTTTGATTTTGTATCATTTGGTATCAAAGCGAGACCGGTTGTGTTCCAACATAACCCATCTTGGGCTAGTTCACGGCTTAAACAAACAACACCAAAAAAGAAATTCTGAAAATCTGTCCATTAAAAGTTGAAACCAAGAATGATGTTGTATGTTTAGATCTAGGTGTTATTTTGCTTGTTTAGTGAGTTTCTAGTGTTGGTTTCTTTCTCACCAACACTAAGGTGTCTAGATCCAAAAGTTGAGCTTGAAAACTTGAACATTGTGTAGTGACTTGAAGTGGCCGAAAGTTGTATGTTGTTGATAACCAAAAGAAAAATCGGTGGTTGTGTGTTTATGTGCTAAAGAAGTTGATGAAGTTTGTTGAGGTGTTCATCTTTTGAACTTGTTCATCTTGTTGTGTGCTCAAGTTGTAAGACAAGCTATAAAGTTGTTGTGAAAGACTTGCACCCATCACCTTCTAGTCTTGTCAATCACTTTTCCCTAATTCAAGGAGCCTTGTTTTGTGGGATTAGTCAACCAAACCTCACTTTCTTGAGTTTGAAAAGGGTGAAATACTACAAGATTTTATTTTTCCCACCAAAACACTTTGCAAACTATAACAAGTTGTGTGAATATTAACACAAAAAAAAAAAAAAAAAGAATGTGTGGAACCATTGCATGCTGCCACGTCACTATAAGCTCAACTTAGGATATTCTTTGGTTGCTAATTGTTGATCCTTGGTTTACCTTACTTGGTCCTAGAACTAATTAACAAACTAGTACATTCCTACTAGGTTGTCAACTAGTTCCTTGAACCGTTTGTTCGTGTCAACGATTATTTGAGTGCTTTTATTCGTTTGAATGAATTGCTGATTTTTGACTCTAGTCCGGCAAGAATTCTTTGAGTCTTCAAACAAGAATCCATTCCGGATAAGAGCTTACTCATACCTTAAAAATTTCACGGTTACTAGCCAATTATACAACACTTGTGGAACACGAACTTGTGGTGAACTAAAGCGGATAATATCTTGACAATGGAAGGAGCTACGTCTCATAATGTGGATACTAATGCCCTTGATTCTATGAGGGTCACTCTTGAGGCCGTTACCCGGACACTTGAAAGGTTGAATTCGGAATTTGGGGCCGTGAGAGGGGACTTGGCAGCAATAAAGGGGGAAGTGTCGACTATTAGTGGGAGATTAGAACAAGTGGAGAGTCAAAGGAACTCTCATCCTTCTACTCCTCTACATGTATCTACCAATGGTCATGATAGGACCTCCTCCGCAACCATCACCCCCGAAACAGTCCACCAAATGCTAAATGCACCCCAAGCTCCACTAAATACCGCAAGCCAAACTACCTATTTTCCTCCAAACCGAGACCCCACTAGACCACTACATTTCCAAGCCCCTCCAATTCCACAAGAGGGATTTGGACGCCAAGTACCTCCACTAAATCCGAACCCTCCATTCCAAGCTCCATTAACCCAAAGACCGCAAATTCCAAATCCTCCGAATCAAAACGGCCAAGGCCGACCAGCCCACTTTGAAGGATACGGTAGAGAGGAGTATGAAGGAGATGGAGCCTTTGATGATGCTTATATGAGGAAGGAGGAGTTAAGAGGGGGTCGAGGAGAACCTAGGAGATACCGGGGGTATGGAGATAGGGGAAACCGACACTAAGAGAGAGACGTAGGCATCAACACCATCAAGTTGAGCCTACCCATCTTTAAGGGTGAAAGTGACCCCGAGACCTACTTAACTTGGGAATCAGCTTGTGACAAAGTTTTCCAAGTTAATGACATCTCGGAAGAAAAGAAGAGTTGCTACGCTATAGCTCACCTCGAGGGCTATGCTAACACTTTGTGGGAGTATGTTAAACGATTTGGTAATGAATTAGTTGATGGGCAGCCACCACCTTGGTATCGGTTGAGGTATTTGATGAGACAACGATACCTTCCCAAGAGATATCGTCATGAGTTGCTTGCTAGATTATATGGCTTGCGGCAAGGAGGCAAGAGTGTGATGGCCTATTTTGACGAGTTCCAACAACTCATGTTGAAACTTGATCATCGTGGGGAGCAAATCAGTCACGACATCATCTGGTTCAAGTGTGGGTTAAACAAAGAGATCTCCACTCATTTGACCCTTCACCGGTTTGAAACCATTGACGGTATATTCCAAGCGGCCCTTGAGATTGAAAGGGAACTTAAGGAGAGATCATCCTTCAAGGCAAGGGTACAAACCCCCTCGGGTTGGCCCAAAAACAAGGACCAACCCGCCCCTACGAAGCTGCCCGAGTCCAAAATAGTCCCTAAATTCCCTCCGAAACCGGAGGCTCACAAATATCCCAACCCAAAGGGGTTCCAATGCTTCAAGTGCCAAGGTTGGGGGCATAAGGCCAATGAATGTCCAAACCGGCGCAATGTGATCCTACGAGAAGGGAAAGTGTACTACCTTGGTGAGGAGGTGGTTTCCGAAAGGGGGGAGGATGAGGCCGAGCCTCAAGATGGAGAAGGAGCTGAAAATGGGCCGAATGATGATGAATTAGATGGTAGTGAAGATGTCTATCCACAAGAAGGGGAGTGTGTGATTCCAAACTTTGTGGTTAGACGTGTCATGATTAGTAAGGCGATAGATGACCCGAGTCAAAGGGAAAATCTATTCCATACTAAGTGTCTTGTAAAGGGGAGTGTGTGCACCTTGGTGATTGATAGTGGTAGTTGTACAAATGTTGCGAGCCATGCTATGGTAAATTTCTTGAAGCTACCAACTACACTACACATTAGTCCTTACAAGCTACAATGGTTGAACGATTGTGGTGAATTAAAGGTCACAAGGCAATGTGTGATTCGGTTTAAGGTGGGAAACTACCACGATGAAGTGCTTTGTGACGTGATCCCAATGCAAGCATGTCACTTGTTGTTAGGTAGACCATGGCAATATGATAGGTCTACTAAACACGATGGGAGGTCCAACCGGTATACGCTTGAGAAGGATGGCCAAAAGGTCACACTTCACCCTCTTTCACCCTCCCAAGTAAATGAGTGGCATCAAAAGATGAGAGAGTTGAAGGGAAAGGGGAAGGAATCCGGAAAGGGAGAAAAGGGGGGGAATACCGTAGGTGAGGAAGTAGGGACATCCGAGGCTGTCCCAACGACAAGGGAGATGGAAAACGTAGTGATGTTGACTAGGAGGAAAGAACTCTTCGTGGACCATGATGAAAACAAGCCGATGTTACTTTTGGCCCATTGTTTTAATACTAACCCCACTAATTCTTCCATTTCCCCTTTGATTTCTTGTGTGTTGCAGGAGTATGAAGATGTATTTCCTCAAGAACTTCCGCAAGGATTGCCCCCACTTCGGGGAATTGAGCACCAAATTGATTTGGTGCCGGGTTCACAACTTCCAAACAAACCGGCCTATAGGAGCAATCTCATGGATACTAAGGAGCTTGAAAGACAAGTTGAGGAGCTTCTCAACAAGGGATACATCAAGGAAAGCATGAGTCCGTGTGCTGTTCTGGTGCTTTTGGTACCGAAGAAGGACGGAACTTGGCGCATGTGCGTCGATTGTAGAGCCATCAACAAAATCACTATAAGGTATCGTCATCCAATCCCTAGACTATATGATATGTTAGATGAGCTCCACGGATCTTGTTTGTTTTCTAAAGTGGACCTTAGGAGCGGCTATCACCAAATTCGCATGCAACCCGGTGATGAGTGGAAGACCGCATTCAAGACCAAATTCGGTCTATATGAGTGGCTGGTCTGCCCTTCGGCCTTACCAATGCTCCTAGCACCTTTATGAGGCTAATGAATCATGTAATGAAGCCTTATATTGGAAAGTTTGTGGTGGTTTACTTTGACGATGTGTTGGTGTATAGTAAATCTATTGATGATCATGTAATGCATTTGAGATGTGTGTTTGATGTGCTCCGAAAGGAGAAGTTGTATGCCAACATGGAGAAGTGTTATTTTGGTGTTGATAAGGTTATATTCTTGGGGTTTGTCGTGAGCTCAAGGGGTGTGGAAGTGGACGATTCCAAGATAGACTCTATTCGAAGTTGGCCGACCCCTAAAACTATTGGAGAAATCCGAAGTTTCCACGGGTTGGCAAGCTTTTATAGGAGGTTTGTCAAAGGATTTAGTTCCATAGCAGCCCCCTTGACCGAGGTAATTATAAAGGACGGACCCTTTAAATGGGGTGATGAGCAGGCTAGGGCTTTTGAGGCCTTGAAAGCTACGCTCATCTCGGCGCCTTTATTGCAATTGCCCGATTTTAATAAGATGTTTGAAGTTGAGTGTGATGCTAGTAAGGTTGGCATCGGGGCTGTTTTGATGCAAGAAGGTAAGCCCATTGCTTATTTCAGTGAAAAGCTCAAAGGGGCAACTCTTAATTACTCAACTTATGATTTGGAGTTGTACGCCCTTGTCAGAGCTTTGGGAAATTGGCAACATTATTTGTGGCCTAAGGAGTTTGTGATACGAATGGATCATGAGTCGTTGAAACACCTTAAGAGCCAAGACAAGTTGAATAGGCGTCATGCTAAGTGGATTGAGTTCATCGAGACTTTCTGATACAAAATCAAACCAACAACACCAAGAGCTACAAGTAGGCTCGGATTTCAGTCCAACAACACAAGAACAACAAGTTTAAGTTTCGGTTTTTCAGTCCAACAACACAAGAACAACAAGATAGATAACAATGCTAGTGAATCGAAAAGAGCCCCACACGGCTTCACTAGACTTTAAGATAGCAAAATCAACAACAACAACAAGATAAAGAAAGATAGATAACTTGACATATAACATTCAAGAAACTAAGAACCCTAACATCAAGAGAGGACCCTAAGTCTAATGAATATAAACACCAAGTTCTTACGAGGACCAAGAGGCACTCAACGACCTCAAAACCCTTGTTTCTAGCCAAAGAGACAACACAAGTATCCCTCTACTTGTGAGATAATAGGGGCGGCTTCTAAGAGTAGAGAGAGAGAGAAATGTTTAGTGTTTTTAGGTTACAAAATCAGCATTCAAAAACTAAGGAATAACTCTCTAACTTGTTCTATTTATACTACAAACAAAAGGGGTAAAATGACCCATCCGCCCTTGCTTCTTGTGCCAACCTTGGAGAGTAGTTTATTACACATTAAGACCTCTCTTCACACATAGAAACGTTTAGGTCCTTGGTTGGTTCAATCACCAACTCACACACGGCCATTTGCATGAACAAAGCTTGGAGTTTTTGTAATTCCCGAGCTTGGCTTCGTGTGAAAGGCCGTGTACCTGTGGAGGCTGCCCCAACCGTATCATCCTCTCCATCTTGAGAGGAATTTGACCTCAAATTCAGCATTTGGTCATCTTCAACCGCATCCACGAGGGAGAGATCACCAACGTTGAATGTGTTGTGCACTTGATATTCCGGTGGAAGGTCAATCTTGTAGGCGTTGTCATTGATTCTCTCAAGTACTTGGAAAGGCCCATCACCCCTTGGCAGCAATTTGGACTTCCTTTGAGCTGGAAACCGTTCCTTTTGAAGATGCACCCACACCCAATCTCCGGGTTCAAGCACAAGCCTTCTTCTCCCTTTGTTTACCCTTTTTGCAACCTCTTGGTTCTTCTTTTCAAGCTTGATCCGCACCGTCTCATGCATTTTCTTCATTGCCTCGGCTCTTTTATTTCCATCTAAGCTGGTCATGAGATCACTAGACAAAGGAGTGAGATCTAAAGGGGTAAGGGGATTCAGGCCGTAAACACATTCAAAGGGAGTCATTCCCGTGCTCAAATGTATTACCTGGTTGTATGCAAATTCCACCAAGGGTAGGTGATCTTCCCATGAAGTCAATTTACCTTTAACCATATAACGTAGCATATACCCTAAGGTTCTATTTACTACCTCCGTTTGGCCATCGGTTTGTGGGTGGCAAGACGTGGAGAAAGGTAACTTCGTTCCAAGCCTACCCCACATGGACTTCCAAAAGAGACTTAGGAACTTGGAGTCCCTATCGCTCACAATAGTCCTCGGTACCCCGTGAAGCTTTACAACATGTTCAGCAAATAATGAAGCTACACTACGAGCATCCTCGGTTTTAGCACATGGAATAAAATAAGCCATTTTAGAGAATCTATCAACAATAACAAAAATGCTATCTCAGCCCTTTCTAGTCCTTGGCAGCCCCAAAAATAAATCCATCGAAATGTCCAACCAAGGTCTAAGGGGAGTAGGGAGTGGGGTGTATAATCCTTGAGGTAGGAGACGAGATTTCGCACTCCGACAGGCCACGCATTGACTACAAATTTTAGTGACGTCTTTGCGCATTTTGGGCTAATAGAAGTTCTCCTCTAAGATTCTGAGGGTCTTGTCTACCCCAAAGTGCCCCATGAGGCCTCCGTCATGGGCCTCCCTCACAAATAATTCCCTCCAAGAACTAGAAGGAACACACAACCTCCTCCCTTTGAACAAATACCCATCGAACCGAGAGTAGGAGGAATGGTCATTCTCCTTAAGCCAACGGTCCCTTCCCCACTCTTCGCATTCCCTAAAAATAGGAGCAAAGGTAGGATCCTCGGGATACAACAACCGCAAGCTCTCAAAACCCATCAATTTCGAAGACAAGGTAGCAACAAGCACATGCTTCCTAGACAAGGCATCGGCAACAACATTTTCCTTTCCCCTTTTGTAATGAATTACATAAGGGAAAGTCTCGATGAACTCAATCCACTTAGCATGACGCCTATTCAACTTGTCTTGGCTCTTAAGGTGTTTCAACGACTCATGATCCGTTCGTATCACAAACTCCTTAGGCCACAAATAATGTTGCCAATTTCCCAAAGCTCTAACAAGGGCGTACAACTCCAAATCATAAGTTGAGTAATTAAGAGTTGCCCCTTTGAGCTTTTCACTGAAATAAGCAACGGGCTTACCTTCTTGCATCAGAACAGCCCCGATGCCAACCTTACTAGCATCACACTCTACTTCAAACATCTTATCAAAATCGGGCAATTGCAATAAAGGCGCCGAGATGAGCGTAGCTTTCAAGGCCTCAAAAGCCCTAGCCTGCTCATCACCCCATTTAAAGGGTCCGTCCTTTCTAATTACCTCGGTCAAGGGGGCTTCTATGGAACTAAATCCTTTGACAAACCTCCTATAAAATCTTGCCAACCCGTGGAAACTTCGGATTTCTCCAATAGTTTTAGGGGTCGGCCAACTTCGAATAGAGTCTATCTTGGAATCGTCCACTTCCACACCCCTTGAGCTCACGACAAAACCCAAGAATATAACCTTATCAACACCAAAAGAACACTTCTCCATGTTGGCATACAGCTTCTCCTTTCGGAGCACATCAAACACACATCTCAAATTCATTACATGATCATCAATAGATTTACTATACACCAACACATCATCAAAGTAAACCACCACAAACTTTCTAATATAAGGCTTCATTACATGATTCATTAGCCTCATAAAGGTGCTAGGAGCATTGGTAAGGCCGAAGGGCATGACCAGCCACTCATATAGACCGAATTTGGTCTTGAATGCGGTCTTCCACTCATCACCGGGTTGCATGCGAATTTGGTGATAGCCGCTCCTAAGGTCCACTTTAGAAAACAAACAAGATCCGTGGAGCTCATCTAACATATCATCTAGTCTAGGGATTGGATGACGATACCTTATAGTGATTTTGTTGATGGCTCTACAATCGACGCACATGCGCCAAGTTCCGTCCTTCTTCGGTACCAAAAGCACCGGAACAGCACACGGACTCATGCTTTCCTTGATGTATCCCTTGTTGAGAAGCTCCTCAACTTGTCTTTCAAGCTCCTTAGTGTCCATGGGATTGCTCCTATAGGCCGGTTTGTTTGGAAGTTGTGAACCCGGCACCAAATCAATTTGGTGCTCAATTCCCCGAAGTGGGGGTAATCCTCGCGGAAGTTCTTGAGGAAATACATCTTCATACTCCTGCAACACACAAGAAATCAAAGGGGAAATGGAAGAATTAGTGGGGTTAGTATTAAAACAATGGGCCAAAAGTATCATCGGCTTGTTTTCATCATGGTCCACGAAGAGTTCTTTCCTCCTAGCCAACATCACTACGTTTTCCATCTCCCTTGTCATTGGGGCAGCCTCGGATGTCCCTACTTCCTCACCTACGGCATTCCCCCCCTTTTCTCCCTTTTCGGATTCCTTCCCCTTTCCCTTCAACTCTCTCATCTTTTGATGCCACTCATTTACTTGGGAGGGTGAAAGAGGATGAAGTGTGACCTTTCAGCCATCCTTCTCAAGCATATACCGGTTGGACCTCCCATCGTGTTTAGTAGACCTATCATATTGCCATGGTCTACCTAACAACAAGTGACATGCTTGCATTGGGATCACGTCACAAAGCACTTCATCGTGGTAGTTTCCCACCTTAAACCGAATCACACATTGCCTTGTGACCTTTAATTCACCACAATCGTTCAACCATTGTAGCTTGTAAGGACTAGTGTGTAGTGTAGTTGGTAGCTTCAAGAAATTTACCATAGCATGGCTCGCAACATTTGTACAACTACCACTATCAATCACCAAGGTGCACACACTCCCCTTTACAAGACACTTAGTATGGAATAGATTTTCCCTTTGACTCGGGTCATCTATCGCCTTACTAATCATGACACGTCTAACCACAAAGTTTGTAACCACACACTCCCCTTCTTGTGGATAGACATCTTCACTACCATCTAATTCATCATCATTCGGCCCATTTTCAGCTCCCTCTCCATCTTGAGGCTCGGCCTCATCCTCCCCCTTTTCGGAAACCACCTCCTCACCAAGGTAGTACACTTTCCCTTCTCGTAGGATCACATTGCGCCGGTTCGGACATTCATTGGCCTTATGCCCCCAACCTTGGCACTTGAAGCATTGGAACCCCTTTGGGTTGGGATATTTGTGAGCCTCCGGTTTTGGAGGGAATTTAGGGACTGTTTTGGACTCGGGCAGCTTCGTAGGGGCGGGTTGGTCCTTGTTTTTGGGCCAACCCGAGGGGGTTTGTACCCTTGCCTTGAAGGATGATCTCTCCTTAAGTTCCCTTTCAATCTCAAGGGCCGTTTGGAATATACCGTCAATGGTTTCAAACCGGTGAAGGGTCAAATGAGTGGAGATCTCTTTGTTCAACCCACACTTGAACCGGATGATGTCGTGACTGATTTGCTCCCCACGATGATCAAGTTTCAACATGAGTTGTTGGAACTCGTCAAAATAGGCCATCACACTCTTGCCTCCTTGCCGCAAGCCATATAATCTAGCAAGCAACTCATGACGATATCTCTCGGGAAGGTATCGTTGTCTCATCAAATACCTCAACCGATACCAAGGTGGTGGCTGCCCATCAACTAATTCATTACCAAATCGTTTAACATACTCCCACCAAGTGTTAGCATATCCCTCGAGGTGAGCTATAGCGTAGCAACTCTTCTTTTCTTCCGAGATGTCATTAACTTGGAAAACTTTGTCACAAGCCGATTCCCAAGTTAAGTAGGTCTCGGGGTCACTTTCACCCTTAAAGATGGGTAGGCCCAACTTGATGGTGTTGATGCCTACGTCTCTCTCTTGGTGTCGGTTTCCCCTATCTCCATACCCCCGGTATCTCCTAGGTTCTCCTCGACCCCCTCTTAACTCCTCCTCCCTCATATAAGCATCATCAAAGGCTCCATCTCCTTCATACTCCTCTCTACCGTATCCTTCAAAGTGGGCTGGTCGGCCTTGGCCGTTTTGATTCGGAGGATTTGGAATTTGTGGTCTTTGGGTTAATGGAGCTTGGAATGGAGGGTTCGGATTTAGTGGAGGTACTTGGCGTCCAAATCCCTCTTGTGGAATTGGATGGGCTTGGAAATGTAGTGGTCTAGTGGGGTCTCGGTTTGGAGGAAAATAGGTAGTTTGGCTTGCGGTATTTAGTGGAGCTTGGGGTGCATTTAGCATTTGGTGGACTGTTTCGGGGGTGATGGTTGCGGAGGAGGTCCTATCATGACCATTGGTAGATACATGTAGAGGAGTAGAAGGACGAGAGTTCCTTTGACTCTCCACTTGTTCTAATCTCCCACTAATAGTCGACACTTCCCCCTTTATTGCTGCCAAGTCCCCTCTCACGGCCCCAAATTCCGAATTCAACCTTTCAAGTGTCCGGGTAACGGCCTCAAGAGTGACCCTCATAGAATCAAGGGCATTAGTATCCACATTATGAGACGTAGCTCCTTCCATTGTCAAGATATTATCCGCTTTAGTTCACCACAAGTTCGTGTTCCACAAGTGTTGTATAATTGGCTAGTAACCGTGAAATTTTAAAGGTATGAGTAAGCTCTTATCCGGAATGGATTCTTGTTTGAAAACTCAAAGAATTCTTGCCGGACTAGAGTCAAAAATCAGCAATTCATTCAAACGAATAAAAGCACTCAAATAATCGTTGACACGAACAAACGGTTCAAGGAACTAGTTGACAACCTAGTAGGAATGTACTAGTTTGTTAATTAGTTCTAGGACCAAGTAAGGGAAACCAAGGATCAACAATTAGCAACCAAAGAATATCCTAAGTTGAGCTTATAGTGACGTGGCAGCATGTAATGGTTCCACACGTTCTTCTTCTCTTTTTTTTTTTTTGTTAATATTCACACAACTTGTTATAGTTTGCAAAGTGTTTTGGTGGGAAAAATAAAATCTTGTAGTATTTCACCCTTTTCAAACTCAAGATTGTGAGGTTTGGTTGACTAATCCCACAAAACAAGGCTCCTTGAATTAGGGAAAAGTGATTGACAAGACTAGAAGGTGATGGGTGCAAGTCTTTCACAACAACTTTATAGCTTGTCTTACAACTTGAGCACACAACAAGATGAGCAAGATGAACAAGTTCAAAAGATGAACACCTCAACAAACTTCATCAACTTCTTTAGCACATAAACACACAACCACCGATTTTTTTTTCTTTTGGTTATCAACAACATACAACTTTCGGCCACTTCAAGTCACTACACAATGTTTAAGTTTTCAATCTCAACTTTTGGATCTAGACACCTTAGTGTTGGTGAGAAAGAAACCAACACTAGAACTCACTAAACAAGCAAAATAACACCTAGATCTAAACATACAACATCATTCTTGGTTTCAACTTTTAATGGACAGATTTTCAGAATTTCTTTTTGGTGTTGTTTGTTTAAGCCGTGAACTAGCCCAAGATGGGTTATGTTGTAACACAACCGGTCTTGCTTTGATACCAAATGATACAAAATTAATCCAACAACACCAAGAGCTACAAGTAGGCTCGGATTTCAGTCCAACAACACAAGAACAACAAGTTTAAGTTTCGGTTTTTCAGTCCAACAACACAAGAACAACAAGATAGATAACAATGCTAGTGAATCGAAAAGAGCCCCACACGGCTTCACTAGACTTTAAGATATCAAAATCAACAACAACAACAAGATAAAGAAAGATAGATAACTTGACATATAACATTCAAGAAACTAAGAACCCTAACATCAAGAGAGGACCCTAAGTCTAATGAATATAAACACCAAGTTCTTACGAGGACCAAGAGGCACTCAACGACCTCAAAACCCTTGTTTCTAGCCAAAGAGACAACACAAGTATCCCTCTACTTGTGAGATAATAGGGGCGGCTTCTAAGAGTAGAGAGAGAGAGAAATGTTTAGTGTTTTTAGGTTACAAAATCAGCATTCAAAAACTAAGGAATAACTCTCTAACTTGTTCTATTTATACTACAAACAAAAGGGGTAAAATGACCCATCCGCCCTTGCTTCTTGTGCCAACCTTGGAGAGTAGTTTATTACACATTAAGACCTCTCTTCACACATAGAAACGTTTAGGTCCTTGGTTGGTTCAATCACCAACTCACACACGGCCATTTGCATGAACAAAGCTTGGAGTTTTTGTAATTCCCGAGCTTGGCTTCGTGTGAAAGGCCGTGTACCTGTGGAGGCTGCCCCAACCGTATCAACTTTCCCTTATGTAATTCATTACAAAAGGGGAAAGGAAAATGTTGTTGCCGATGCCTTGTCTAGGAAGCATGTGCTTGTTGCTACCTTGTCTTCGAAATTGATGGGTTTTGAGAGCTTGCGGTTGTTGTATCCCGAGGATCCTACCTTTGCTCCTATTTTTAGGGAATGCGAAGAGTGGGGAAGGGACCGTTGGATTAAGGAGAATGACCATTCCTCCTACTCTCGGTTCGATGGGTATTTGTTCAAAGGGAGGAGGTTGTGTGTTCCTTCTAGTTCTTGGAGGGAATTATTTGTGAGGGAGGCCCATGACGGAGGCCTCATGGGGCACTTTGGGGTAGACAAGACCCTCGGAATCTTAGAGGAGAACTTCTATTAGCCCAAAATGCGCAAAGACGTCACTAAAATTTGTAGTCAATGCGTGGCCTGCCGGAGTGCGAAATCTCGTCTCCTACCTCAAGGATTATACACCCCACTCCCTACTTCCCTTAGACCTTGGTTGGATATTTCGATGGATTTTGTTTTGGGGCTGCCAAGGACTAGAAAGGGCCGAGATAGCATTTTTGTTATTGTTGATAGATTCTCTAAAATGGCTCATTTTATTCCATGTGCTAAAACCGAGGATGCTCGTAGTGTAGCTTCATTATTTGTTGAACATGTTGTAAAGCTTCACGGGGTACCGAGGACTATTGTGAGCGATAGGGACTCCAAGTTCCTAAGTCTCTTTTGGAAGTCCATGTGGGGTAGGCTTGGAACGGAGTTACTTTTCTCCACGTCTTGCCACCCACAAACCAATGGCCAAACGGAGGTAGTAAATAGAACCTTAGGGTCTATGCTACGTTCTATGGTTAAAGGTAAACTGACTTCATGGGAAGATCACCTACCCTTGGTGGAATTTGCATACAACCGGGTAATACATTCGAGCACGGGAATGACTCCCTTTGAATGTGTTTACGGCCTGAATCCCCTTACCCCTTTAGATCTCACTCCTTTGTCTATTGATGTCATGACCAGCTTAGATGGAAATAAAAGAGCCGAGGCAATGAAGAAAATGCATGAGACGGTGCGGATCAAGCTTGAAAAGAAGAACCAAGAGGTTGCAAAAAGGGTAAACAAAGGGAGAAGAAGGCTTGTGCTTGAACCCGGAGATTGGGTGTGGGTGCATCTTCGAAAGGATCGGTTTCCAGCTCAAAGGAAGTCCAAATTTCTGCCAAGGGGTGATGGTCCTTTCCAAGTACTTGAGATAATCAATGACAACGCCTACAAGATTGACCTTCCACCGGAATATCAAGTGCACAACACTTTCAACGTTGGTGATCTCTCCCTCGTGGATGTGGTTGAAGATGACCAAATGCTGAATTTGAGGTCAAATTCCTCTCAAGATAGAGAGGATGATACGGTTGGGGCAGCCTCCACAGGTATACGGCCTTTCACACAAAGCCAAGCTCGGGAATTACAAAAACTCCAAGCTTTGTTCATGCAAATGGCCGTGTGTGAGTTGGTGATTGAACCAACCAAGGACCTAAACGTTTTTATGTGTGAAGAGAGGTCTTAATGTGTAATAAACTACTCTCCAAGGTTGGCACAAGAAGCAAGGGCGGATGGGTCATTTTACCACTTTTGTTTGTAGTATAAATAGAACATGTTAGAGAGTTATTCCTTAGTTTTTGAATGCTGATTTTGTAACCTAAAAACACTAAACATTTCGGCTCTCTCTCCACTCTTAGAAGCCGTCCCTATTATCTCACAAGTAGAGGGATACTTGTGTTGTCTCTTTGGCTAGAAACAAGGGTTTTGAGGTCGTTGAGTGCCTCTTGGTCCTCGTAAGAACTTGGTGTTTATATTCATTAGACTTAGGGTCCTCTCTTGATGTTAGGGTTCTTAGTTTCTTGAATGTTATATGTCAAGTTATCTATCTTTCTTTATCTTGTTGTTGTTGTTGATTTTGTTATCTTAAAGTCTAGTGAAGCCGTGCGGGGCTCTTTTCGATTCACTAGCATTGTTATCTATCTTGTTGTTCTTGTGTTGTTGGAGTGAAAAACCGAAACTTAAACTTGTTTTTCTTGTGTTGTTGGACTGAAATCCGAGCCTACTTGAAGCTCTTGGTGTTGTTGGTTTGATTTTGTATCACTTCCCCTCAATGTAACCACCATCGAATTATTCATGAGTTGGCCTCGTATGATGTCATCGAAGGCTATGCTAGCTATTTGGCTCGTATCATTCTATAATTTGTACAAGAATGGGGGAGGTATTTTGGGAACTCTTGTAACGGCGGTCTCTCCTTCCTTCCCCCTATCTTTCATAAAATCATCAACCTATTGCTGTTTAGATGGGTCATCGACCTTTTCCAGCTTCTCAGACTCCACTGGGTGTTATTCTTATGCTTTTACTTCTATCTTCACCACATCATCTATAACTGGTTTGCCCACAGAAGGGACATGCAATACTTTACCACTTCTCGTGGTAATAGTCATGCAAGATTTATCATTCTTCAAATTCTACACAATATCACTCATTAATGTTCTACTGTTCTTCTGATTGAACATTGCCAACAGTTAATTCATTTGTTATTCCAGTTGTTTAATAGATATAGAGTGTGAGTCAACTAATTGAATCATAGATGACAAATCACTTTTCACATCCCTCACTCTGGTGTCGGTTGACTCTACTCCTTTTAACATCTTAGCCATTATGTCCTCCACTAATATCTTACCAAAACTAGTAGCAACATTGTCACGGCTCCCAAGAGGTACATACAATCCAATCCTATCATTCTTATTTTTCAACCACCTTGGTCACGATCTCTATAACTAGCTTTGTTGTAGTAATTTCGACCTTGATTTCCTTGGCAATAGCCTCGAAAACCCCCTGATTATTCAAGTAGTTTGTTTCCTTCTTAGAATCTGATTCAGCTCTCCTACTTTGTGACCCTAAAACTTTTACCTTTTCTATCTTTTCAGAGAGTAAATTCTTTGTGAGCAAACCCATCTGGGTCTTCATATGTGTCATATCCTGATCACGTTTTTCTTCTCTCCTGTGTTGTTCTACTGATATTCTACTAGACCCAATATTGCTTGATACCACAAAATCCCTGGTATGCCAATCTTTACTTGTCTTAGTCATTCTCTTTAGCATCTTCACAACTTCAGTGAAAGTAAGATCCACGAACGCTCTTCCTGCAATATTTCCCATAGTTGGCTTTGTAATAGAGTTCAAAGCCCTATAAAATATCTCCATTAAATAATCATCAATCATCTTATGATTTGGGCATTGTGTGAGCTTCTTCTTGAATTGCACCCATGTCTCATGAAGAGCTTTATTCGGTAGCTGTCTGAAATTACTAATCTCATCCCTCAACTGTAACATTCTATAAGGCGGAAAGAACCTTTCTAGGAAAGCTCATTTCAGCTGCCTCCAGTTTGTTATCGGGTGCTAGCTCATTCAACCACAGGGATGCCTCCCCAGACAAAGACAATGGGAATAGTCATAGATGAATTATATTTTTCCCCACTCTAAGATTATCAAAGGATTTGCGGATGTTGATAAAGTTTATCAAATGCATATTCAGATTATCCCCTGGACGTCCACCAAATAACTCTTTGAGGTTTATCAACCGTATCATAGTGCTTGTGATGTTGAACTTCACTGCTGGTGATAATTATGGTAAAATAATTGCTCTAATAGTACCAGCTTCATCTAATTCAGCATCATCATCGTTGTCCAAATCAAGTTGCACGGCAGTCGGGCGGTTTGCTCTCCCTCTAACTAGCCAAATTTGATTCACTAGTGTTGTTCTCTATATGTCTCCTATTAACAGGATAAACCAAGTCATTATCCCCCAATTCATCATTATCTTAGCCACCCGACCTGGGTTATCAGCGTTCTGCTGATTGAGTTGCGCATTAGCCAAAACGGCTAATCTTTCAGCTTTCTATTGATTAGACATTCTCTCGATTAGTTGAGGTTTTGGGTTGATAGTTAATAATGGTTCTTCTGACCTTCTCGTTAGTGGTATATATAATAAAGAACCTATAATGATCAAAAATAACAAATAAAAGTAAAATCAGGAAAGTTGACAAAAGGTCAATTAATGTTCATACACTTAATGACAACCGTACTCCCCAACAATGGCGCCAAAAGTTGAAACGTCCAAATTACAACTTTCTTTAGAAAAAGTAAGTAGCCTATACTACCCCGTACTTTTACCTAGCTTAAATTCGTCCCAAAGATGTCAAAGACTTGTTTTAAAGATGAATCCACTTTTATACATATTGAATTTTCAATATTTTCACTTTTAATCATGTGGGAAATTGAATAAGCCTTCCATTGATACCAAATTCGCCCAAATCCGACACCCGGGTAAAGAGTTAGAGCCTTTTTAGTGAGACAGTGTATCACCTGAGCCATCAGCGCATCGCGGAGCCAGCTTAAATAGCAATTGTCAATTTTTAGTGTTGCTCCGTGATAGTGGCGCATCACGCCAAAGGCCCAGTTCACAATTGTATTTTTTCTAGTGAATCTCCGCGATGTCTCTGCATCGCGCCAAACTTCCAGGTCGCAAACAAAGTGGCAACGCGATAGTTCTGCGTCGCGCCACCATGCAGATTCCCAATTTTCCAGCTCCAGGGGCTTGGCGCGATAGTGGCGCGTCGCGCCAAGGATAAAAATTGGGAATTTTCCAGTTTTTGTGATATTAAATCCCAGGGGTCGTTTGGTCTTTTCCCATGACTTCAATTCTGCCCAATCACGGGATTTAACCCTAAGAGTGCATTATTTGCTCACTTTTATATTAGTCTCTCAAATTAAAATCAACTCTACTCAAGAACAAGAACCTAACTCTCAAATTAAGGGTCAAATCACAAGAATTCTCCATCAATCCTTTCAAATTTATTAACTCAGGTATGCATAGTGTTCATTCATGGATTCTTTTTATCCATGAAGACCCAGAATCAAGTTTTAAATTATATATTATGAATATTATATTGTGGGTTGATTATGTTTATGTGATTGTTGTTGCATGGTTCCCAAGTTGGAATCTTAATGTGTTTTTATGAAATTGCATTAGTATATGAGTTTAAATCCATGAATTGAGTGGTTTATGATGTGTTAATTGATGACTATACCTATACCCTAAGTGGTGCATGTAAGGCGTTTGATAAAATGTCTAGAAGACTATAAATCATGTAATATAGTTCAATTGTGACTTAAGTGATGGATTCATGTTTTACCCTTATGTTCAAAGAAATCCTATGCTATAAATGTTCCTTGTAAATGTTTGTTGGATTGCTAATGAATTAGCCTTATGAAATTATACCATGTTTACATGCAATCCTATTCATGTATAAGTTTGTGATAACCATGTACTTCATGAAATCCCCAACTTATTGTATTATGGATTGTTAATGTTGTCATCTATTTAAGAATGTCACGCCTTGTCAGTTTCTTTCTATCGAGTCCTGGGGGTACTTGTACCCAATAATTTAGTTGTATGCCTAGATCCAGTGTCATGTTTTCATACTATCCTCAGTCAATCCATGTTCAGTAGAATTCAACCAGTCATGTGACTCAGAAAAATTCAGTAAACTCAGTAATCCCAATAAATCTCAGAAAGCTCAGTAATCTCAGTAGTATTCCGTCAGTCAACAAAACTCCATGAACTCAGTCTAGTTTAGTTCAGTTAATCATGTTCAGTGTCTATTCAGATAGGAATAGGAGTTAGCACCGAATGAGCCCAAGGATGGGAACTCACCTGTTATTAGAGGTGTGATTCTTAGAAGCAATCTTTGTGCTCCAGAACTATGTAGCCAGTGTAGGTTGAGACATCATAACCTATTATATGAGGGTAGATGAGGTGGATTAACCTATTTTATAAGGGTCCCACCGTTCTCATTAGAGTAACATGTTATATAAGGGTTACTTACAGATTGTCCTTACCAGTGGCGCGGTATTGACACCCTTCCAATTGGGGTTACAGATTGGACCCCAACTCAGCCATAATGGCGTATTAGGGGCATGTCGGTTAGATAAATACTTCTCACAGTTACAGTTACAGTATTAGTATCATTAATAGAACTCAGATAGTTCTTCAGATTTCAGGATTGTCAGATACAGTCAACTCAGAACAGTATGGAACTCAGCTAGTTCCATCAAAACCTAGACTATCAGATACAGTCGCTCAGTATCAGTTATTTCAGTTATACAGTTATCAGTATCTCATGTTATCAGTACTCAGACTTAGTAATCATGTTATCATGAATTCAGTTACAGTCTCTTATTCATGCATGTATTCTCACGTTCATGTTATAAAGCCAATTAGTATAGTTCATGCATATGTACCCTTTGCATTTAGCCTACCTCACATGCATACCAGTACATTTAATCGTACTGACGCATTTGCGCTATGGTGTTTTACTTTACACCATAGGTTTCGAAGCACGAGCTCTAAAGCATCAGTAGCATTCCAGTACTCAGCAATCAGAGTCAGCAGTGAGTCCTCATCCTTCGAGGACATGAGCATTATTTTATCATTTCAGTACTTAGTTTATTTTAATAGTTGGAGTTAGTTGGGGACATGTCCCATAAACTCCTTATTCAGACAGTTAGAGGTTTTTTAGACTATCATGATTAGACAGTTATTTCAGTTATTTTGGGTATTTCATACCCCACCTAGATGTTATATTTTATCAGATATTATGTCTCAGTTTTGAACCTTATGGCCTTTCAGCCTTTATTTCTGCATTTATACAGTATGTTATGAAATATTCAGGTACAGATATCAGTCATAGGTTAGCTTGTGGTCCTTCAAGGTCATGTGCACCGTGTAGCATTTTGGGTACCAGATTCGAGGAGTTACACGACCGTTGTCAAATATAGAACCCAACTAGCTTGGGGTCGAATCCCACCGGGAATATGGTGTTAACTAAGTTATATGACGATAATAGACTATTGAACAAAGATTTCCACAAATAAAGGGGGTATGTTGTTAATAGATATAGTTGATAGTGTCAATTTGTATTTGAACTATTGAGTATTTTGCAGAGAGAATTCAATCAGATTAAATAAACTAGGATTATGGTCACCAAGGTGTTAATGAAATCAATGTTGTGAGTTATTTCAAATCCCTAATCAACAATTCCAATTGCAAGAATAATTGAACTCTAAAATCTATCTATTTGTTTCTCAACCTTAATAGATGGATACACTTTAATTCTTTTGAACTTAAAGAGTGTTATGGAATATTCAATTTAATCCTCAAGTGGGTTAATCCTATTAAGGCATCAACCCGTAACCTAAAGATTAAAGCCCTTGAATTTCTTGTAATTCTTCTCTTTTCCCAACACCAACTTTTCTACTCAAGCAAGTGGTGTTCATGGGAACACCCTTCAAGTTTGCAACCAAGAAAGATCATTAATTTGAATAGAAGATTATGCAATTGCAATCATCTAAGGGATTTGAGCATTCTCACAACCCTAGCGACAATTCACACCAAGACTCTCATAACCCTAGTTGTGAGAGTTTTAGCCATACATAATATAAGAGAAAGATTCCATTGTAATTATCATAAACAATTTAGAAATAACTTACAAAGATACAAAGGATTCTTCTTGATCTTAGATAAATGGTGAATAAAATGAAAAACCCAAATTAAAGATATTATTCTATGAGAATTCTCTGTTACAAAATGTTTCAGCAGTCAAAAGATACCTAATCTAACCCTAAATAGAGTATTTATATGTTCCCAGGAAGTGTAGATTTAAAATTTAAAATGCAGGTTATCGCGTTATGGTTGACGACCAAAAGTGACAGTCCGTCGCTGGCCTGACGGTTTGTCACTTGGACCGTCACTTGGACTCTCAGTTTTATTCATTCTATTTAGCTCTGATGGCCAAGGTGAAGGTCCATCGATGGACTGACGGTCCGTCCACTTGTCCGTCACTTCACCCTTGGTTCCTACTTTTCTAAGTTATTTCTTCTTCCAATCATTTACCTGAAAACAAGTAAAACCCAGGATCACATACCTCAATAGTTGCTTAAAAACATACAATTATCCCTTGTAAAAGATGCAAAATGTTCCATCAAATGTTGGACCATCACCTATTAAGAACACCAAACAAGCACCTACACTATCGAGACACCCCCAAAATAAATGATATCCTCAAAGAATCAATTCCATCAACATTTCCTAGAAACTATGGCCTTAGCTTCAACTCTTTCAAGAGTTTTACTCATTAATTTATCATATCAAAATAGTCTATCTCGAATGAGTTATTATCCCTTATTTATAGACTACACTAATAATTATAAAAATATCCTTAATAAAATAAGGGTCTTCTAAGCATGAGGCGTTCATAACCCTTTTTTTGTCTTTATTCCTTGTACTTTCACTTTAGCATATTCTCGAGCTTCAACTCTTTAATCCATGATATTGATGAACTTGACTTGCATCATATCTCCCTTTCTTAAAAAGGATTCGTCCTCGACTCTAAATCTTAAAGTTTATATAAAAGATCTTGTTTACCTTGGGATGAGAAACCCCCAAATATTTGAATGTTCTTCCAACTCTTTTGTACAAAGATTTGGACTAAAGAAATTATTTGAAAAGAAATTGAGATGAAATCTATGGAGAAAATGCTTCAAAAATGTGGAATTTGTTTTTGAAAAAGAGCTGAAAATTATTTCAAAATGCACAACAAAAGAAAACTTGAGGAAGCTTTCAAGAAATTGTACCGTTGCACTTCTTTATTTTTTTTATCTTTTTGGATATTCTTTTTGTACCAACACCCACAACACTTTCTCTCTCTTTCTTTTTGAATCTAACCCACATTTTTTTAATACAAAAAAGGTATGAATATATCCTTAAACTTTGTACCGATATACCCCTCGTCATACTTTATTTACAAATATATCCTCGTCGTTAATGAAAAGGTATATATATACCCTTATCACTAATGGCAGGACACGTGTCATATTCTTATTTATTTGTTTTTTTAAATTTAATCCATTTAATTAATCCCAACCCTATCCAAATTCAATTCTAATTCAACCCACATCCGATCCAAATAATAACTCAAATTTGATCTGGTCTAAAGAACCTTCAAGACTATCTATACTCGTGTATTCATTCTCTCTTTCTCTCACACTCTCACTCTTTCACTAGTATTGACTGATGTAGGTTTTGGATCATATCTGCTATAAATTCATCAAAAAGAAGATTGTTGGACTTGAATACTATAACTCATCGAATTTACAAAAGGTATGCGATGGCAATACAAAAAGTTTCTGCACTAGTAAGAAGATTTGGAGAGATTCAAACTGAATTATTGGGGCAATGGTTTTGTCATGAATCTCTTTGATATTATATAGTGTAAATTATTAAATTATACTTTTGCAGCCAGTGGAGCATGCATTAAGTTCTATTAGTAGAAGAATTTCATAAACATTAATCTTCTGTTGCACTCAGCTCACTAAATCTAATTTTCGGTCATTAAGATAAAGGAAAATGCTTTTTTGATGTTCTTCACCAGACAAGAAAATCCTACTCAATTCTCTATGGTAGAAGAAGAAGAATCATGAAAGAATCAAGTTTTTTTAGGATTTTTTGTGTTAGTGAGAGCGTGAGAGAAAAAAGGAATAAATATGCATGAGTGGAGACGCATCTTGAAGGTTCCTTAAATAGAGTCGGGCTTGGATTATTAATTGGGTTGGGTGTGGTTAAATTAGAATCGGATTCGGGTGAAATTGGGATTAATTAAATAGATTAAATTAAAAAAGACAAACGAATAAAAATGCAACACGTATCCTGCCGTTAGTGAGAAGGATATATATGTACCTTTTTATTAACAGCGAGGGTATATTTGTACCTAAAGTATGACGAGGGGTATATTTGTACCATTTATCAAAGTTCAGGAGTATATTCATACCTTTTTTGTTTTTAATATTCTTCGTCTTCAAGACATGAAGATTATGAAGAACACTACGAACATTAAAATTTACAACTTCTTCGTTTCAACTCAAACTTCGATAAAATTTGAGATCTAAGCTTCCTTTATCATGGAAAACCATCTCCAACACCTTTTAACCTCCAATTTCAAGCTAAAATTTTCAGATTTAGAAATTCATTTGCAATTTCTTCAAGTCATAAAGAACTCCATGAGCATGAAGAACACCCAAATCAAAATCCTAATGGATCTCTACTCTTTTTTCACTCAGATTTCATATTTGAACTCCAAATGTGAAGGAAAACAAACCTCAATACTCAAGAGCCTCCAATTTCACCAATATCTACAAATCCACTTCACTTTCTTCAAGCCTTTTCAAGCTCAAATGGTGAAATCTTGAAACACTTTCAAACCAATCCAAATTTTGAATCTAGACACATAAAATAGTAGATAATACGAATCTAGTATCAAAAAAGCAAATTAAACACAAAAAAATTGAATTTTTTTTGACAATTTTTTTTTTGAATTTTTGAAATTAAGAACTTAGGATTGAAATCTGTAGAAGGGAATTCCTAGCCTAAGTTCTGATATCAAATGATACAAGACAAGATGTGTGGAATGAAAATCTTGACACTAAAATGAGAAATTAAAGATAAAAAAATAGAAAGATAGAGACACAAATTGAAATCAAAGCAACCAATACTATATTAAAGTAAAGACCTCCTTAATATTCCAAGATAAATATCTAAACCTCAAAAGTAAGACACAAGAATGAGACTAATAGGCAACCATGATTATACTAAAATCATGATCTCCTATTAAGAATACAAAATAAGCACATATACTATCAAGACACTTCTCAAGAGGAATGATATCCTCAAGCAAACAATCCCATCAACATTTCATAGCAACTATCACCTTAGCCTCAACTCTCTCAAGAGTTTCACTCATCAATTCATTATATTAAATTAGTCTATATTAAATGAGTTATTCTCTCTTATTTATAGCCTACACTAATAATTATAAAAATATTTTTAATGAAATAAGAGTCTTTTAAACATGAGGCTTAAATATTAAGAATAGTCACTTTGTGTTCATAGTTCTTTTTTTTTAATTCCTTGTACTTCCACTTTAGCATATTCTCAAGCTTCAATTCTTCAATCCATGATATTAATGAAACTTGACTTGCATCACTTAGGCTCTAGAGTTTGTATTTAATTAGTAGTACACTATTTTACTCTGTATAAAAATATACTGTGGAAAGATTAATTAGTATCCTCTTATTGTAATTAAATAAATAATTATAATTTAAGTTGACCCTTTTTGAAAAGTTGGAACATGTGATATGCGTGTTTATCAGTCACACTCACACCTCTTATTATTTTAAACAAATTAATTAAACAATTATATGGTGTTTCTTAATATTATTAAACCCAGCATAATGGCAGAACTTGGACTCAAATTATCGAGCCTAGTCTTTTTATAGTCCTATTTGACTCCCTTTTAAGTTATGATAGATCTATTTAAGTTATCCACACCCCCCAACAATTGGTATCAGAGCTATGTTGTTTAAAATTACGGAAGTAGTATATATTTGGATTTATTTGATTAATTTATTAATTATGATAAAATTAGATTTAGATATCCACCAAAATATTATAAATATTGCTTAGATGAATAACGAACAAAAATTACAAAAAATATAAAGAATTAAAAAAATAATATCTGAAAAACATAAAGAATTAAAAATAAGGATAAAAAGACTACAATATAACATAGTTGCCGGAGTTAGTAAAAACTCAATAAATTCACAAAAAGAAGAAATATCAAATTTAGAATCAACAATAGATAGTCTAGAATATATATATATATATATATCAACATAACCTATATACATTTAAATAAAATGAACAAAGAAGAATTTATAATAGATGAAAAAACATATGAAAATCACGAAGGATTAAAAATAAAAATAGTATTCTCTAATTTAGGAAGAAGATATAAGAAAATAGGTGAACATTTATATTTAGTGTTAGAAAAAAGAAGAATTAAAATTAGAAGATAAGTTGGCAGCCATGGTAAGAATAGAAAGAGAAAACGAAGAAATAGATAGGAAAAAGGAAATAGATAAAATAAAACAGTAAACCATAGAAGAAATACAAAAAAATAAAAGAAACTAAAAATAGTAGAATTGTTGAATTAGAAAAAGAACTACAAATACAAAAAGACCTATATGAAAAAAGACAGAAAGAAAAAAAGAAAAAAATAAAGAACAAAAATTATTAAACGAGATAAATCAATTTAAAAAAAATTAGAAATAAAAAATAAAGAATCAGAAACCAGTGAATTAGAAATAAATACAACAGATGCTGAAGAAACAGATAATTATGATTCAGAAGGTAGTGAAACATATATAGAAATTCTTGAAAACATAGGAAAACTAAAAATTAATGAAAAACAAAAAGTAATTAATAAAGAAAACTTAGAAAATACAAACACAGAAATAAATACTCTTAATAAAGAAGAAGATGAAAACATAATACCTAGTACATCAGAAATAAGAAAACCTACATATTATTATAAAGATAAGTTTAAAAAATATAACCTAAAAAATGAATATAACAAATGGACACCAAAAAAATTAATTAATAAAAATTATAACTTTTTAGATTTAGACTGTGTAATAGACACAAATAAAATAATACAATTATGGGTAGGATACATGTCAAAACAATTATTAGATAATAATATAGATACAACAAATACACCAGAATATATAGAAAGGCCATTAATAGGAACAGTAAAATTATGATTTGTAAACCTAGCCGAAGCAAGTAAAAAAGTATTGAGATCTGATAATAAGACAGAAGGAACATCAACAACTACTAAAATATCACCAACAGAAATATTAAAAAAATATGAAGTAGCTATAAGAGATGAATTTAACAGTATAACAACAAAAGAAGAACAAAATAAAGAAAAAGATACGAATATGAATTTAAAGTTAAAATTAGAAATATGTAATATGTGCTATATAGATGAATATATGTGCGCATTTAAAGAATACTACTATAAGGGAACATATAATACAGAGGAAAGTAAAGAAATAAGAAGATTATATTTTAGCAAATTACCTGAACCATTTAGTTCAAAAATAATAAAGAGTTGGGATGAAGCAAAAATAGTAGATACCCTAGGAGCAAGAATAAAATTTTTACAACAATGATATAGAAATCTATGTGAAAAAATATAGAGAAGAAATAAAAATGGAAAAAACATTAATAAGAAATTTAGCATGTTGCAAAGATAAAATAACACCTCAATTTAGATGTGAAGAAAGATATTATAAGAAAAGAAAAAGACATAAGAAATATAAGAAATACAAAAAATCAAAATATAAATATAAGAAACCAAGAAAAAGATATTATGTAAAAAATTATAAACATAAAAGATCATATAGGAAAAAAAAATCAATAAAAGAATGTACTTGTTATAATTGTGAAAAACTAGGACATTTAGCTAGAGATTGTAAAATGCCTAAAAACCCAAAAAAGAAACAAATATTAGAAATAAAAATAAAAAATACAGAATATATGCAGATAGATTATATAGATTATGAATTAGAAAGTGAAGATAGTATATATGAAATTTCGGAGAATGAAACAGATAATGAAATAGATAGTGATTTAGATGAATCGAATGACTGAAGAAGATATAAAAATAAATCAAATAACTGAAGAAGATATAAAAATAATAACAAAGGAAGAATATTTAAATGAAGAAGGAACTGATCAAAAAATAATATTTGATAATAATATATTTGACGAAATAAAAGGAAAAGAGTTAGACCTAAGTGTAGAAAAAATATTCAAAATACCAACAATAAAAAATATATTTAGTAGAAAAAAAGAAGAATACTACGTAGTAAGCCAAAAGAAACATGTAATAGACTGTAGATATGCAAAAGGTAGAGCTAGTATACCACTAGTAACAAAAAGAATAATTAATAAAGAAATAAACGATATAAAAAGTAAAGACCCAATAAAATATGTACACCTTGGAGGAACAGAGATATTGATAAAAGCATATTTTAGAGAAGGAATAAATACACCAATAGAATTATATTTAGCAGATGATAGAATTATAAAATCTTTAGAAAAAAGTATAATAATTGTCATAAAAGGAAATTTAATATACCAAAAATTTAAATTTATAATGAGTGTGAATTATTCAGTTGCAATAACAGATAAAAATATAGATAAATCATTAGTGTTATATTGGAAAATATCAGGAATAGAACTAACCCCAAGAAGTAAAATATTTACAGCAAGATGTAAAAATCTATACGTATTAACAACAAAACATAAAATAATGGGAAAAAATAAAATTAATAAAATACAAATAGAAAGTCCTTTCAAAAAATTTGTAAAAACAATTGATAATAATGATTATAGTTACAAAGACATAGATATAGAAGAAGATTTAGAAATAATAAATGATAGAATAAGTACAACAAAAAGAATAACTCATGAAAAAACAGAATCATCAAGATCATAAAAAAGAACAAGTTATGAAACAACTTCAACAGTTAAGTTAAATCAATATTATATAACAGGAACAACAAATGAAAAAGAATATTTAATACTCTTAAACACAGGACAAGAAGAAAATTATATAGCAAAATATCTAGTAAAAGGTGAAGAAATAAAATCTAATAGTAATATATGCCCAGATCTACCAAGGAGTCTAATAAACATTAAAGATACGGCAGAAAAAATAATAATAATAGGAGTCAAAAAAATAAAAATAGAATTTGAAATAAAGGAAGAAATGCAAAAATCAGACATAATATTAGGAATAAAATGGTTAGAACAAGTAAAACCATACAATATAGAACATACACAATTATCTATAACATATAATAAAGAAAAATTATTAATAAAAAGAGCTTTGACATGATATGAAAATATATGTACTTGTAAAAATAATAGTAGAAGGATATTATAATAGGTATTATACACCTATGACAGATACATGAGCAGAAGCAAACTTATGTAGATACAACTGTTTACCAGAAAGTAAATGGGATAAATTAAAAACACCAATAGTAGTAAAAGGATTTAATAATGAAGGAAGTTTAATTACATATAAAGCTAAAAATGTATAAATACAAATATGAGATAAAATAATAACGATAGAAGAAATCTATAATTATGAACTAACATCAAAAGATATGCTTATAGGAATGTCATTTTTAGATAAATTATACCCATATATAATAACTAAAACAAATTGGCGGTTTACAACACCATGTAAACAAAAAGTAAGAGCAAGAAGAGTTATTAATAAAATAAGAAAGAAAATTGATTGGATAAAAGGAAGTGAAAAAATTACACAAAAGTTAGAAAATATAAAAAATACAGAAGACACAGTAGAACTAGTTGTATTTTCGATAAATAAAAAAGAAATAACTATATTTTCAATAGATAAGGTAGAAATAATAAAGAAAAGATTAAGACAATTATACAGTGAAGATCCATTAAAAGGATGGGAAAAATATAAAACTACTATAAAAATTGAATTAATAGATAAAAATAGTATAATAACTCAAAAACTATTAACATATAATTTAGACGATTTAAAAAAATTTAAAATGCATATAGATGAATTATTCGAAAAACAGTATATACAAAGAAGCAATAGTAAACATAATAGCCCAGCATTTATAGTAAATAAACATAGTGAACAAAAAAGAGGAAAAAGTAGAATGGTGATTGACTATAGAAATTTAAATGCAAAAACTATGACATACAATTATCCAATACCAAATAAGATATTAAAAATAAGACAAATACAAGGATATAACTACTTTAGTAAATTTGATTGTAAATCAGGATTTTACCACTTAAAGTTAGATGAAAATTCTAAGGAATTAACCGCATTTACGGTACCACAAGGATTTTATGAATGGAACGTATTACCATTTGGATATAAAAATGCACCAGGTAGATACCAACACTTTATGGATAGTTATTTTAAACAATTACCTAATTGTATAGTATACATAGATGATATACTACTATATACAAAAACTAAAGAGGAACATTTAAAATTATTAGAACAATTTACAGATATAATAGAAAAATTGGGAATAAGTTTAAGTAAAAAGAAAGCCGAAATTATGAAAAACCAGATAGATTTTTTAGGAATACAAATAGATAAAAGTGGAGTAAAAATGCAACAATATATAGTACAAAAAATAATAAATTCAAAAGAAGAATTAGATACAAAAAAGAAATTACAATCATTTTTAGGATTAGTAAACCAAGTAAGAGAATATATACCAAAATTAGCAGAAAACCTAAAGCCATTACAGAAAAGGTTAAAAAAGGATATAGAATATAATTACAACGAAAAAGATAAAAAAAAGTTTAGAAAATAAAAATACTTTGTAAAGGGTTATCAAAATTACAATTCCTAGATGAAAATAAAAAAAATTATATATATAGTAGAAGCAGATGCTAGTGAATATAGTTGTGGAGGAGTACTTAAATATAGATATTAAGAAGAAAAATTAGAACATCATTGTAGATACTACTCAGGTACATTAAATGAAACAGAAATAAAATAGGAAATAAATAGAAAAGAATTATGTTTATATAAATGTTTATTAGCATTTGAGTCATATATTGTATATAACAAGTTTATTGTACGAACAGATAATACACAGGTACGCTGGTGGTTAACAAAGAAAATACAAAATTCAGTTACAATGAAACTGATTCGGAGACTAGTATTAAATATATTAAATTTTACATTTACAATTGAAGTAATTAGTACTAACAAAATGTTATTGCAGATTACATATCAAGACAAAGCTACACAGACTGATATAATAGAAAATGATGCTTTAGAAAAAATACTCAAAACCCTAACTACGCTTTCAATAAAAGTGGACAGTATGGGTAATGAAATAGAAAAGCTAAAGACTAATGAAGTTAAACTGAAGTCTAAAGCTATGAATCAGCTAACTTAGCAGTGTGCAGAGCTATGTCGATCGGAAGACATCAAAATTTCAGAGCTAAAAAAAGACGTTGGAACACTCCATAAAACCCATAACGTTTATCAATCTACAATGGCAGGTACAAGCAAAGGAGTTAGTGGACAAAGATATCAGAACATGAACATGAATAAGATATTTGAAAAACCATTTATACCAAAAACACAAAAAGGTCCCTTGTTCATACTCTCACAAATTACCACATATCGAGAAAGTTTAAACCAAGATAAAAAAGCCTATAACCACATAACCCGAGCATACATAGAAAATATCCACAAAATACAAACTTATCTAAACCTTAAAACCAGAGCCACAGATATCCAAGAACCAAATACAAACTATATAACCCAAAAATTACAAGGTTACAACAAGTTAATCGCACTACCAAAAACCAACCCAAGCTTAGTTAAAACTTGTTTCAGTTATGGATTATTAAATACCGTATATACCCATGAAGAAAATGAACTATCAGATATACCAGAATTATATAGAGAATTCACCACTTATAAAAGAATAACCAAAGGAAATTTATTTTTTATAAAGTTTTATACTGCACCAGCAGAGATATTATATGACGAGATCAAACTAGTTATACAAATTATAAAAATAAGATTAACCAGAGATATAATTATACCGGAAGATATTGTCCAGCAGCCAGAGATACCTAAATCGAGATACCTGATTTTTATGCAAATAAACACTTATTGGAATAGCTACGTTTGTTCAAGAATTAGCAAATAATTATATCAATGGAAACCCAATATGGAGCTATTATTCAAGAGATCATCAAATGATTTATTCAAATTCAAGAGAGCTACGACAAAAAAATATGAAAGATGCTAGATAATGGATTCTGACATTGCTCAACCTAGAGAAACAACCAACTGCAAGAGCAATTAAGAAGAGATTTATTTCAGAAGAATTACTAACAAGATATTGCAAGATAATTGGACACAAATATCTAGATCATCAATGTTTGAGATGTAATGGAGAAGATAATATTATTCCGGAAGTTCAACTGGAATAGGAGAATATAAGGACAACAACTGAAAGATACACGACAAAAGATAAAAAGACACAGAGCAATAATAGAAAGATAAGAAGACGGAGCAATAATAGAAAGATAAGAAGACAAAAACATTAAAGTGAAGAAAGAGACATATGGAAGATCAAATAGTTTTTCTTGACTTATTTACGTAAGTTAGTCCATTATGTAAGAAATTGTATAGTAAGCCATTATTGATCTTAACTTTTTAGGACCTATTGTATAGGTATAGGTTTTTTGACTTTTTAGTAGTAGTTCTTGTCATAGGAAAAGTAAATTATTACTTTAGGATACGTGTAAAGTAGCAGATAGTTTACGCGTTTTCTTTTAGGCTATAAATATGTAAGCCTTTGGCAAGTTAAAGGCAAGACTTTCATGTGCGGAAAACAAGCCTTCCCTCTTGTACACAAAAATCTTTTTGAATATTTAATAAAAAATAGATATATTTTTAAGGAAAAGCTATGGATAAACAAAGCCCAAAATTATCAAACCTACCGGAACAGGTATATTTATTTACAATTATGAATAGCTAAATTCATAAATTTCTGACAATCATGATATGATAAAATAAGTTCATGTTAGTTACTTTATAGTAGAATTATTCGAAGAATAACATGTTAAGAAGTTTATTAGCAAAGTGGAAAAGAAGAAAAATTTCTAAGAACTATGCCATCTTAAAGGTGAAACCGGTGAGACAAGAAAGCCGTGATAGGGGAGTAGCCAGAGTAGAGACGTTGTTTAAGGGAAAAGTATCCAGATTACCATGCTAATAGTGACCGAAGAACATGTTATTTAAGAATAATCTAGTATATAGTAATCTAAAATGATCATATTTTGTTATGTGTATGATTGAAGGGAATATTTTGAAAAAAGCATCATATGAAAAATGATTACTTATTTATCTGACGAAATGATAGATAAATTTAAAATACTTGTTTTGTATGTACTTAAGGATATAGAAATTGTAGATACAAGAAAAATCATATTGGAAAAAATATTTGATAAATATTTTATGACTAGAATAAATTACATACCACACCTACCTACCTACTTTTACAAATATCTACATGTCAAACCTACACATCAACCATGATAAATTACGTATATTTATAATATTGGAAAACGGATATGAAAAATATACAATTAATAGAAAAATTAATGAAAACAAATGTAGAAAAATGTATGAGAACTAAAGATATAAAATATATAGAATTCCTTAATGAAAATATACAAGAATTATTAAGATTAAAACTAACAACCAGTAAATATTATGATAAAGCATTTAATAAATTATAAATTACTAAAATCTAACTCCAAGTTATCCAAGTTATTCGTAGAAACCTAAGCATCATATGGACAATATGACAAGCTATATATCTGATGAAATTAAGATACTTGTTTTATATATCATAAAAGACTTAGAAATAGAAGACATAAAGAAAATAATATGGGAAAAAATATTTTACGAAGAATCGTTAAATCTAGAATGGTTAGAAGATATGCATGATCTTAGTTTATATTATTCAGATAGTTATTACTCAGATAATAATAGTTATTATTCAGATGGATATTATACAGATTAAAAATGTTAGAATATATTAAAAGAGTTAGAGAAAAACAAAGTTGTCTATACAAAGAAATTAATTATAGAAACCAACTTAGAAAAGGAAGAAAACAATTAAAAGAAAGATTAATTTAGATAGATAAAATCATGAAACAACTAGAATTAAAAGATAGTTTAGAATATGATTTAGACATAGAATTATTCATAGAAGAAAAAGACAGGATAATTAACGAAATAGATAACCTAGAATTTAATATCAGATATAGTACAATTAGAATAAATTATTATAAAGAAATTTGCAGTATTACAACTACTTTAGGATAAAATGATAAACTATGAATATTAAAATATTGGAGACAAGATATGAAAGAAATAAGGTTAACAGAAATACTTATAAAAGAGAATTTAATTGAATATTTTAGAACAAAAGATATAGAATATTTAGAATACCTTCAAAATAATATACAAGAATTACAAAGACTAAGAGAAAAAACTAAAAAATATTACAGTAAAACATTTAATCAAATACCATTTAATCACCCCCAACATATGAACATCAATAAAACTAAAATAAATAAATTAAAAATAAAAATATTTAGAAAAGTCAAGAAACATCCACACACAAATATAAATAGATCCATTAGAGTTATAATAGATTTATTTAAGTTATCCGCACCCCCCAATAATTATTGAAGAAGAAAAGGTGGAGGGTAGGGGTAGGGGTGGCAACTATATTTCTTTTTAATTATATTAAATATATATTAGTGAAATAACTTTTTAAAATAATTTTTTATATAGCTCTGACGTGACAATGATGTGTCGTTGACATGATAATGACCAGTGGCGGATCCAGAATTTAAGGATAATGAGTACTTAAAAAAATTTAAAACTGAAAAAAATAAAAATTTACCTCAATGATTTGAACCGGGGCATCCCTTCTTGTAGAGAACCTTAAAGTCAATCTAAATACCAATGCATTCAACCAACTTTTTATTTGCTAGGTACTTTTATATATTATATATCTATTTTCATATATTTTCTATGTAATTTTACTTATCCCGCGTCGAGTTTAATGGGTGCCGGAGCATCCCACAAATGAATGTAGGTCCGCCCCCGACAATGACATGATATGAGTGTAATATACTCTCCATTGTGGGACTGGTATTACATTTTTAGGATGGTATGTATTTACTTCAAAAGGATTTAGGAGGCAAAATAATTACACACAAAGTTGAAGTGTTAAAGTAAATTGTGAGGACAAGTTTAAGGGTATTTTGATAACGTTTCTCTTATTTTTTCCCATAATCAATGGTTGAGTTTTTTATTTTTTTATTTTTTTATGTATAATTAACGATATATATACAACTAGACAAGTTTATATTTATTAATTATTCATAGATATTCAACAGCAATACGCGGGGAATAGGGAAAAAAACTGAGGAGGATTATCATTATAGTAATTGTTAATGTAGTATTGTCATTTACTTATCATTATGGTTGTTCAAAGTTAGAAACATGCATAGAGATGGACAAAATGGCGCTAGAGTGAGATTTTTAAAGTTATGAGCCTAAAATATAATATTTTTTGAAATTTTAGTGATTGACTATGTGTATCGTTGTTCGAAAATTTCTTTCTACCCCATTTGTTAATACGTTTGCAATGTATTTTAAGGGCATTTTGGATAATAAAAAAATGGGAATAATTCTAATGTAGAATGTCTTAGGTTAAGACACATTAAAGTTATATTTCTCCAGTCTGAGTCTTATATATACTCCCTTACGTACGCGTTCGACTCTTTCTAATGACATCTTTTTATTTATACTCTCTTTTATTTTGGAAATTAGATATCGATGGCTCGTGTTATTTTTTTTATCTCAATTTATATGACACAAATAGAATTTAGAGAATCAATCATTAAAGTAATTTAAGTTTTTAGTTATTATGATTTATAATATTTTTTCTTCTATTCTAATTTAAGTGACACTGATATAATTTAGAGAGTCAATCAAATATTTTATATATTTTTTTCTTTAAGTTGTTAATTATGTGATTTATAATTTTTTTTACATAATTTTTCAATAAGATATGAATACTCTCTCGTCCCAGGTTATTATTCATGATTTATAATACTTTTATCATTTTCAAATAATATATGTTATTTATGTCTTCCTCTGTGCCATCTCAATTTATATGCACTAATATAATTTTGATAGTCAACTAAATTTTTTTATATTGACACATCACTTTGTGTCTATTTTACTCCTTTTAGAAAATATTATTAATTTTTTTAATGCTTAGATGAACATAATAATTAATTAGGGTGATATAGTAAAATCACGATTGAAGCAGCGAAGCAAACATGTCTTAAATGACTTGTAATAACTAATTAGAAACGATATGACAAAACTACTATAAAAAATGATTGTGGAAAAAAATTAAGTGTGACTCATATAAGACGTCAAGTTAGTTTAAAACATCAAGAGTTAATTTATCATTTTATGTCTATTTTACTTTTTATTAAATATTATTAATTTTTTGATACTTAGACGGCTTACAATAATTAATTAGGGGTGATATAGTAAAATTATGTTTGAAACAGCTGAAACAAACATGTCAGAAATGTTTATTTTACTTGTTTGTATTAAATATTATTAATTTTCTAAAACTAAATGATTCATAATAATTAATTAAGGGTAGGGGTGTGCAAAAACTGAACCGATCAATAAACCAAAACCGATAAAAATGCTATTGGATTATTGATATTGGGTTATTGGGTTAATGATTTTTTATTGGTTTTATAAAAAAATTTATTGGGTAAACGGTTCGATTTCAGTTTTAGCTTATTGAGTTATCGGTTTAACCGATAACCCAATAAGGATACACTAAATTATTATTTTATCCCTATTTATGTTATATATGTGTGTGTGTGTGTGTTATATGTACTACTTATTCCCAATTCAGTGATTCACAAAGTATTAACCTATTCAGGGCAACAAAGGCACAATATAAAGCTCGGGTATTATCGTATTGAAAAGCTTGAAGCATTTAGTAGCTTCCAACAATTAGGATTCAATTTTTTTTCTTACTAACATCCAGTCTAAGTTTGAAGATTCTTGTAAACTAAAATTTGCGTAGAATTTTGGCGGTGACTAAGATTTTATTTTTTTATGTTAGTTGTTGCTATTTTTATTTTATGAGTATTTTCTTATTTGTTAAACTGAAAACCGAACCGTTAAGGATCAAAAATTGATAAACCGAAATCGATAAGAAGATATCTTATTGGTTGGCTATTGGTTTTACATATTTAAAAATCAAAACCCGATAAACCAAATCAATAACATATAAAACCAAACCGAACCAACCGATGAACACCCCTAATTAAGGGTTATACAGTAAAATCACGATTGAAGCAGCTGAAGCAGGCATCATAAACAAACATACCGACCTGTTGTGAAACTTATTTTATGTCTTCCTCTGTCCTTATGCGGTACTAACATAATTTCGATGGACAACCAGAACTTTTATGTTGACTTATCATTTTGTGTTCATTTTACTTTTTTATGAAATATTATTGATTTTGTAATGCTTAAATGACCATAATAATTAATTAAGAGTGATATAGTAAAATCACAATCGAAACAACAAAGCAGACATGTATTAAATAACTTATAATAACTAATTAGAAGTAATATAGCAAAATTGCTATAAAAATACTTGCAAAAAAAATAAGTGGGCCTCATATAAGACGTTAAGATAATATAAACATCAAGAGTTAGTTTATTATTTTATATCAATTTTATTTTTTTATTATATATTATTAATTTTTTAATACTTAGATGACTTATAATATTTAATTAGGGGTGATATAGTAAAATTACGATTAAAGCAGCTGAAACAGACATTTCGTACATATCTATTTTACTTATTTTTATTAAATATTATTAATTTTTTAATACGTAAATGACTTATAATAATTAATTAAGAGTAATACAGTAAGATTATGATTGAAGTAGCTGAAGCAAGCATGCCGACCTCGTACCTGCTTCAGTTGCTTAACTCCCTCTTTGTAACACCCTGATTCACTGAACCGAAATGCTACACGGTGCTCATGACCCCAAAGGACCACAAGCTAACCCATGACTGATATCTGTACCTGTAACTGCATAATATTCATATAAAATGCGAAAACATGAACAAAGAGGGCGTAAGGTTCAATCTTGAATAATAAGATATCTAAAATAAGGTGGTATCACAGTACCAAAACAAAACTGAAAATACTAAAGTCTAAATCTGAAAACTCTATAATCATCTGAAAGTCTCTAAACTGTCTGAATAAGGAGTTGAAGGAACATGTCTCCAACTAACTCCCTAAACTGAGAATAAACTGGAATACTCGACTGAATCTGAGATTGAGATCAAGCCTGTCTGCCGGGTGACCTCTAGATATAATAATAAGCATTTGAATATGGGACCAAGCCTATCTGACGGGATGGTCCAGGAATCAATGGAACTATCTGAGTTCCTTACTGAGATCGATGACTGTATCTGACAGTCCTGATTCCTGATTTCTACTCTGAAGACTGATACTAAAACTGAAACTGTACTGTGACTGTGGGAGGTAGTAACCTAACCGACATGCCCCACTACTGTACTGGTGGGGTCCAATCTTTTCCATGACTGGAAGGGTGTCAATACCATGCCACAGGTAGAGACCTCTGTTATGGTCAAGCCTCTCTAACGGGTGACCCTGAACAGGAAATCAAGCCTAAGGCAACATAATAATCAAGTTTAGCCTTAATATGACGGGTGACTCCTGTCCTACGCTGGCTATGCAGGAAATCAAGATTGCTGCTAACGGTTCTACCTCTCTAACGGGGAACCCGCCATCCCTGCACTCACTCGGTGCTAGTCCCTACTCCCAACTGAAAGACACTAAACAGATTAACTGTGCTGAATTTACTAACTGAACTGAACTGATTCTGAGTTTACTGAGTTCCTTGGACTGACGGAACACTACTAACATCTGATATCTAGCTAAGTCATGAGATTTCCGATCTTACTGAGTACTGAGTTTTCATAAGATTTCTGAGTCTTTCCTAAGTCACATGACTAATTGCAATCTATGGAACATAGCTTGACTGAGGATGTCTTGAAACATGACACTAGCTCTAGGTAGACAACTATAGTTTTCGGGTACAAGTACCCCCAGGACTCGATGGAAGGAAACTGACACACATGATTGACTTGATCAAAAGATTTGAGTCCACAATTCACAATATCATAAGTAAGGATTTCATAATAAGAATGATTCTCAACAAACTATCATATGATCGGGAATGGACACAACATTTATATACTTGTATGGCTTCAATAACATAGTCATTCCATATCACAAAAAAATCATGAGCATCTTATACAACATCTTCAATTCAAGACAATAGCATGGGGATCACATTGAACATAAACTTAGAACATGGAATAGTCACTTAGGACTTATTATGTCATAAAAGCATGATTTCTATTTCCTTAGGTATTTTCACAAATACCTTACATGCACATCTTAGGCATAGGTAGATTCATCAAGATTTCAAACATTCAACCACCAATTTCACATGTTTATATGTTAAATACCATCATATCCTCACACCAAACATACAAAGATCCCATCTTAGGCATCATCAAACTCCAACTATATGAAAATCAACCACCAACAACATAAACATCATAATACATAATTTAGAAGATGGTTCTTGAGCTTCATGGACGAAAGGAGTCCATGAATCAACTCACGCATACCTTAGAAGGAAGATTCTTGATGATTGACGGAGCAATTTCCTTGAAATCGGATCTTCAAGCTTAGTTATACAACCCTAGTTGTTTTTTTCTTTTAGTGCTCTTGGATGATGACCTTTGAGGTGATAATAGGGTTGTAATATATTTAGAAGCTATATATTTCGTAGGGTTAAGTTTAGGGACGTGTAAGGAGTGTTTAAAGACTTAATTACCCTTAAAACAACTCAAAACGGAGTGTTTTTGGCTCTTGAACTGACTTAGGCGGCGCCTAACCAATCGCCTATGCTTGGGTTGGGCGGCACTTAACCAATCGCCTATGCTTACTATCTCTCACGAAAATGGGCATAACTTTTCACCCGGGTATTGGATTAAGGCGAAATTGGTATCATTGGAAAGATAATTTGATTCTCTACAATTTGGTGGGTCTAAATCAGCTAAAATACTACATTATCATCGAGTTATACTCGTTCAAAGATGACCCTTGCAAAATCAAACACTAAAACTTGATGGATTCAAAAACTCTTAGCTTGTATTACCTTAAGTGACTCATATGAACATTCTTAATGCATCATAAGCTATCCTATCACTAGGATATTCATTGTAAGTCATGTAATCAAGTATGAATCACAGGATAGGAGGTTTCATACGTAGAAAAAATGGTTCGTCTCCTAACTTAGAAACATACGGGGTATTACACTCTTATAATATAAAACAAGTGGGATATGCCCATGCTGAGCACGGGTTCGATAGTGAGAAAGCCGAAAATAATGAAGATCATTAGGTAGATTTGTAATGATATTGTTGTTGTTAAAAGGAAAAAAATATAAGAAGTTGCCTCGTTCAAAGTTTTCATCTTAGTGCCACAATTAATTTCGCCAATCAACCAAATATGTTATATCAAATAATTTTGAGAGTCAATCAAATATTTTATAGATTTAAAATTTTTTAAGTTGTTAATTATTGTCATTTATAGTATTTTTTATGTATTTTTGATGTATATAACAAATTAAATCTTTGTTTTAGATATTTTAAGTGGTTAACTATTGTAATTTGTAATAATTTTTATGCAATTTTCAAATAATACATGTTACTATCCTTATCCAAACTTTTGTGTCATTAATAGTCAACTATATTCTTAACTATTCTAATCAATGACACTGATATGATTTCGAGATTCAACCAAATATTTTATATCTTTTAAAATTTTTAACTTGTTAATTATTGTGATTTTCTTGAAATATATAACAAATTAATTTTTTTTATAGATATTAAGCTGTTAAATATTGTAATTTATAAATTTTTAATATAATTTTCTTATAATATATGTTACTCTTTTTGTCCAAACTTTTATGTCCTTAATAGTCAATTATATTTTAAAAATAATTTAAATTTTTAATTACTGTGATTTATAATTTTTTCTTCTATATTAATTTAAATGACATTGATATAATTTTGATAGTCAGTCAAATATTTTATATCTTTTATATTTTTTAAATTGTTAATTATTGTGATTTACAGATTTTTTTATATTTTTTTGAAATATATAAAAAATTAAAAAAATAACACAAATAAATTAAAATGGATGAAAAAAATGAAGGCAAGGAAAAAAACCAATGAAGTTGTGTCAAAGCCGGTAGATTGACCTATAAATATTTTTAGTTGTTAACTATTGTGATTTATAATATTTTTTTACATATTTTCTTGAAATATATAAAATATAAAATATTATTTTTTAGATATTTTAAGTTGTTATTGTAATTTATATATTGTTTTATGTATTTTCAAACGATATATATTACTCTTCTTGTTCAAAATTTTGTGGCATTGATAGTCAATTATACTATTAAATAATTTATTTGTTTAATTATTATAATTTATAATACTTTTTTCTTCTATTCCAATTTAAGTGGCATAATGCTTAGATAATTATAATAATTAATTAAGGTTGATATCGTAAAATCATGATTGAAGCAACAAAACAAACATGTCTTAAATGACTTATATATAGTAACTAATTAGAAGTGATATAACAAAATTATTATAAAAAATACTTGTGGAAAAAAATTAAGTGGGCCTCATATAAGACGCCAAGTTAATTTAGTATTAAATATTATTAATTTTCTAATACTTAGATAAGTTTATAATAATTTTTTAGTATTAATTTTTTTTATACTTAGATGACTTATAATAATTAATTAGGGACGATATAGTAAAAATACGGGTGAAACAATTAAAGCAAAAATGTCATAAAAATTTATTTTACCTTTTTATTAAATATTATTAATTTTTAATAGATAAATAATATATAATAATTAATTAAAGATGATATAATAAAATTACGAAGAAAATAACTGAATTATCGGTAATGAGGACATCGGGAAGCTGCTAAAACCGTATCTTATTAATAAGGAGAAAAAATATAAGACAATATCAAAATAAATTATGAATTAAAAAATTTATAATATATATCTTCTCTACTAGTTTTTGCATGTGGGGCTTCACTTTATTTTGATTTTAAGAGAAGAATTAATTTAAAAATACAAATGAAAAAAGGGCAAGCTCTTTTTATCACTGGCGTCGTATATTGGATCCTTTTTTAAAAATTTAATTAGGTATTTTATAAATAATCAAAACTTAGTCTTTACACACACATGGGCCAAACCATGTTAAAATAATGTAGAAATTAAAAAAAGCCCAACCAAAAACCCGATCCGGCCCAAAGTTCTCTAAACTATTACATATACCCACATTTGTAGGGTTTCCAAATTGAAGCTTCATCTCCTCCGCTGTATCAGCTAAGACACCTGAGAAATGAGCTACTTTCCCTTTTGTAACCTTCAATTTATGATGTACCAGATGTGGGTAATCAATCCTCCCCCCCAGTGCTTTGTGTTTGCTGGGTATTTTAGCTTTCAAGAGTAAGCCATCTTCCTCTGTTGTTTCTTTGTGTTTCTGTACTCCATTTGACTTTGAAATTATTTCATTTTCTAGTTGTGCTCTCCGGTGGATGGGAAAATCACCTCCTTTTTGTGCTTTGCTGAGGGTTTGAAGTCCCTGATTGTTGTTACACTTCCAAGTAAGTATGGATCCTTTTTGATTAACTGTAGTAGTCTCATGTACTACCTCCTCAAATCCTTTATCTTTGTAGTTGTGGCTGGTAAGAGATTCTGGGATGCTTGGAACCGCAAATGATTGGGAAGTATCAATCTGCTTAGGTGTATACGATACAAAATCTCCTTATAACCCTCTATTTTTTTGCTGCGAGTCCTTGTGGTTGGTTGATATAGTGCAGACTAGGTAGCTTTTTCAGTCTTTTTGATGCCTTAATGGCTTATAAATACATGCATGTGGACATTGTAAGCTGTAGCCTTCTCAGCCCCTTCACCCCTTCTTTGGTGAAACTCTTAAATAGGGACATTGTAATTTATACTATTCAGTATCTACTTGCCTTTAACTTCCAACTGTTAGAATGAATTGATTATGAATGCTCCTTTATCTATTGCTACATTAGTCAAATGATCTGCTAGCTAATTTTCTCCCCTCATGATATGTTGGAACTCTATCAGCTTGTGTGATGTGATTAACCATATTTGCTCTATATGTTGTAGAATGTTCCAAGGACATTTCCATTCTTTTGTTACAAATTTCAAAACAGTCAGTGAATCTATTTGAAAAATTATCTTGTCATACTGAGTAGTAGAACAATGGATTGCTGCTTGTAACATGGCATAAGCCTCTGCTTCTATATTAGTAGTGTCTTCTATCTTATCCCCTATGGCATAGATTAAGTCACCTCTCTCATCTCATAAACAGTAAGCATAAGAGCTAATACCTAGATTTCCTCTAGATGCACCATCTGAGTTATATTTGACCCACTCTGCCCTAGGACACTGCCATAATACTTTAGTAACCTTCAATCTTGTTCTGCTTCTTTCAAACTCTTTTAAATCTGGCCATGAATGTGGAAAGATTTTATGTGACTTTCTGACTTTGAGTAACATTCCAATATTCCTAGAAATATTGAATATTACTCTTTGCTCTGACATTATCTTTCCATCATGCTTAATGCTATTCCTTCTTTATGTCCCTTACTGTACCAAACCTCTTACCTCTTGATACCTGTTATCCCATTCTTTGCAATCCTGTACAATGCTATACAAACTCCCAAGAGTTGTCCAATTATCAAGACAATAGATTTAAATTCCCTTGCTTTGTTTGCCACAATATCTGGTGTTGTGTCAGTTCCCTTGCCTGCAACATTTTCTTCCACACTTGAGATCCTCTTCCACTCTTCCACATGACCATATTTGGATGCTCATTTTTACAATACTTGTTGTGCATGTATTCACTCTAGATAGATGACTTAGTTCTACAATTTCACCACAATTTGCAAAAAAGAGCCATGCTTATATCCTGCAATAACCTAAAACCAAGACCTCCTTCCTCTTCTGACAAACATAATTGCTTCCATCTTATCCTATGTCTGATCCTTCCTCAATATGATTGCTCCAAAAGAATTAAGCAAACATTTTTTGTATTTTATTCAAAACATTTGCTGGGGGATTCATCACTGAAAGACAATGGATGGGTGTGCTTTAAATAAGCCTTCGCTATTTGAACCTATTGGATACTCCTCAAATTGCTTTTCCTTCACTTTAATGATCTCCTCCACTCTCCTCTAAAATTGCAATCTCTTGGAAAATATTTCCAAAATATTCTTTGCTCCATTTAGTTAAAGCATTTTTAACCTGCTTCAACTTATAATGAAACATGATAAAAGGATTTCCCTGTACATGTGTATGCCAGTTCTATCTTATGACTTCCAGACACGTATCCTTTTTCAACCACATATTCAGAAATCTGAATGACTTAGTAACGTGTTCATTAATAGTGCTGAACTTGATTTGCATTGGAGTATGGTTTGATCCACTTCTGAATAGATGTTCAACCTCCAGCACTGGAAATAAGTCCTTCAACTTTTCCTTGAATATCATTTTGTCCAATCTTTTGAATATTGGATCCAATAATTGTTAACAGAAAGCGTTCGACTTAATCATAGTGCTTTGTTCGGGACAAATGTAGAAGATATTATTTTTTAAGAAAATGTGAATTTCTGAAAATACCTAAGGATTTTTTTATGTATTCTAGTTTTCAGAATTTCAATTAGTCAGCAACAATATTTGCATGCTATTTGTTTATAATATCCATAGACGGGTTGATTCAAATTTTTTAAATATCAAATCAGATCATTTGCATAGCAATTTTAAATTTATAAATAAAATTAAATTAATAAAATATGATTTTTCAACTTCAGGTTTTCTTAGTTTTTCAATTTTTTGGATTTTTTATTCATACAAACATGAATTAACTTGTGCTTTACATATTTCTTTAGTCGTAGCAAGATATAATAATCTTAGGCGTTTCTTGAAAAAATAACACTAAATATTAAATAGAAAAATAAATTTAGGTTATATATTTATGCAGATTAAAGAATAGATATTCGACATTATTGTCATTCCTAATGTTTAATTAATATTTTTATCGGCATTAGTATCTATTTGGTTTTTATTTGAGTTACTAATATCTATAAGCGATAAAATTTATCGGATCATTCAAAATTCTAACTTTAAACTAGAAATAATATGTTGAAAGATGAAAATAATGAAAAATTTAAGAAATTTTTATAAATAATGTCATAGTAAATATTTTTATATAAACATTGTATAAATGAAGTATTGCATTGGTTCGCTTTGATTCGACCTTTTCTAGTTAAAATTTAACCAAATCAATTATAGTTGATGTTTTTTTCAACACTAAATCAAGTCAAATCAAATTACTAGTCGGATTTTTTTTTATTTGACTTGATTTGTGATTTGGTGTGGTTTGTGGTTCGATTTTGTTCACCCCTACGTACGTTGTTGAAAGTTGTTTGACAAAAAAAGAATGAACAACCTGATGCACTAAAGTTCTCCATATGTACAAAGTTCAGGAAAGGATCCAAACACAAGGCATTATTGGAAAGAAGCTGTCCAAAATTAATTTGTTATAAATTAGATTTAGAAAATTTAAAAAATACATTAGTAAACATCATCTGGATTCGTTTGCCTTCTTCAAAGAAAGAGGTGACTCGAATCCTATTCGGAGTTACAAAAAAAATATTTATAATTTTCAACAAGGAAATGATTGGAACAAAATAGTACATGTTAGGCTTTATATAGTTTGCATTAGGTAAGTAATAGTTTAATTATTAACGCATCATTTTCTTATTTGTTTTATGTTTTTATTTGTTATATTGTTATTATTCTGAGTTGGAGGTTTATCTGAAATAATCTTTCTACTTTATCTGAGACTATAGTATTGACTGTGGGTACTTTTACCCTCCTCAGGCCCCATTTTATGAGAATACACTATTGTTGTTGATTAATGCATATTTTACTCCATATCTAAATATATGTTGATCAGAATCTTTCTAAATATATAAATTTGACGGGTTCATAAGCTTCTTTAAGAATTTTATTAGTGAATTTGTAGTATATTTAAAAGTCAATATATATATTGAGATTTTAGTAGATTTTGGCATGCACATATATAATATGTATGTATATTGTGTCTGCTTGAACCATTAAATAAGGTAAATTAAAGAAAAAATATATATAGTAAAAGTGAAAATGTAAAAACAAGAGTTTTGGGGTTTTCCATCCACCTCTAATAGTAAAATATGATTAGCATCCTCTTTGGTTTCTTATATCTTGCTTTACTTCATTAGATTGTATAGGCAAAGATTTAGAACACGTGATTTGTGTGATTATTGTTAGCCCTATGTGCAGTTTCAATACTGACAAAACTAATTCCTTCTAAATTGCAGTATTAATATGAAAAGAGTTGGACAAGTATTGCATTCAAAAAGAAAAGCCTTATTCAAAAGGATAGGACCAATTAAGCCGTTGAACAAGAAGCACGGAAGGAAAAAACATATCAGATGGAAAGAAAGAGTATATTGCTATAATCTATACAAGGTAGAACGCTAATATAAGAAAAGAAATATGGACGTATTTGATATGGACATATGATGTTGTCTAGGTATTCAAATTTCGTCATAGATGACCACACTGAAATTCCTTGGGTTCCCCAAAATAATAGAGAATGAAATTAGAAGAAGAAAATCCTAATCCCCCCAAATCTGTATAGGTCAATCACGACAATAAGGAGAAGATCGGTTAAGATTCTACAACGATCATATCTTATGTATCCATTTATAAATAAAGCATAGAAACCTAGGTTTTTACTTGTACATCTTCACATGAGCAATACTCTAGTTACTTTTTTAGCATTATATAATTCATTATAATACACTATAGTGAACACAAAAGAGAGAAAAAACTAGACGCTATACGAGTAAAGGTTGCTGCCTTTTTCGAGAAGCTTTATTCATAAGCTATTGAAGAAAACATCCGTAAACAGTTAGGTTGCTCTAAAGGAACTTCTTGTAACTCAAAGGGACTGGAAGCAGACACCACAAGGGTGTTTCGAACCACGATAAAGTGCTTATGTTGTTTACTTAAATTATGTCATTCATATTTTGTCAATATTATTTTCAGTACTAACGTTTTTGTGCAGGGAAGTTGACTAACAGAAATTAGTCAACTTAACAGAATTTTCAATTCACCCCCTCCTAATTATTAATTGGTATCAGAGCAGGTCTCACAAGAACGTTACTTAACCACACGTGATAAAAGATCAAATAGAAAACTAACAAATTTCAGGAGCAATTCTTCAAGATGGTCATTCATCGAACATGACTCCCTATTTCAACGGACAACACTACTCCTATTGAAAGATTAATAAATTTAGGATATTTGTCCAGTCAACTAATTTTTAAGTATGGGCAGTAATCGGAAAGGACCCAAATTGATTTTCAGGCTCAAAGACAAAGAAAAAGAATCAAGCAACACAATTGATCTCAAAACTTTTGAGGTTACTGAGGAACAACAAGAGATAATTGACACTAAAGCTAGAGCTATAAGTTTGCTTTATTGTACAACTAGTGGATTAGAGTACGAGATCTCAACATGCAATCCAGCTAAGGAGATTTGGGATAATCTTGAACTTACTTACAAAGACACTACAAAAGTGAAAGAAATCAGGATTGATGCACTTATTGAATATGAACTATTAAAAATGGGTGATAATGAAGGAGTAGAATCTATGTTTTCACAATTTAGTAACATTGTTTCTAAACTCAAATCACTGGGAATAATATATTCAAATAAAACGCAAGTCAAGAAGCTGGTGAAAAGCCTTCCTAAAGCATGGGAGACAATGACTATCATCCTGAAAGATGGAGATCTACACAAAATAACATACGCCGAACTGCGAGGTAATCTTCTGGCTTATGAACAAAATCATATCAACAGGTACATCAAATAAGAGAAAAAGAAAGACAATACCATTTAGCATTGTAAATACTGATGAAGAAGGAAATATGGATAAAAAATAGTAGAGGTGTAGCTCTCATAAATCGAGGAGTAAGGCACATTCTAAGACAAAGAAAACAGAGACCTTAACAATCTTTCAAGAATAATGAATACTCAAGGAATGATGATCGTTCCTACCATCGTGGTAAGTCTGATTGATAATGCTTAGATTACACTCTTAAATGGGTATAGGGACGTTATCAATATATTTTATTCGATAAGGAGTCAGGGTCGAATCCATAAGGAACAATCTGAGTCAAAATTGAGTAAGTTTAGAATAAAAGCAACTCACTAAAATTCAAATCTAAGATACAAGTATTTTGGGGGAGGAGGGGTTAATAATAAAAGAGGAACACAAATAAAATCAATTTAAAATATGAACAAGTTATCAGTGGCTTTCATAATGATGAAAAACAAAGAATATGATAGGGGGAATCAATTCTATCAATGATCCATCACAGTTAATTAACTATTCACAATTTAATAATGGATTTAGTAAATTAGTCTTGAATTCAAAATCACCCAGTTACTCTTTTATCCATTGAGGATTTAGTCCTCGCTTGTTCTTTCAAATCAAGATTAGAAGCATGAATGACAAAATTAACTTTAGGCTATGCTAGGATTTGACTGTCTAGTAACAAATTTCATAAGATGGGTCATACGTCTCAAATCGTGCTAAACTAATCTTTCTCAACCTCAATTAGCTCTTTCAATCATTAAATGAGGTATATGGGAAATACACACACCAATTTACTCTTTCGAGCTCAACTAGAGTAGAAATAATAGAACACAAGATTAATGTAGATAAACAAAATTCATTTACAAATCAAGAGTAATCAATCAATATGAAAGCATAAGATAGAATCAATACCCAAATTTAATACACAAGTATTGAATTATTTATAACTACAATTACTCAAGTATCAAAAGTAACTACACCAAATATTCTATACAAAGCAACGAAAAAAAGAAATGTTTGAGAAATTAACAATACAAAAAGCTTTCAATCTTCAATTTCGAGGGTGTTGGGTCAAAAACCCTAGCCTCTAAGGTTGTAAACTATACCAAAGATGTGTTGGAATGGATAGGGATTGAGTATTTTATGACGTAGGATCGACTGTATAATTCTAGCTTTGCCCTTAAAATCTGCCCACTGATTGGTTAAGCGGTTCAAATAGTCGCGTAACCAATTCTTTTGACTTTGATCGGACCACTTTAGTGGTCATAGTAGTTACGAAAGCGACCCTTGAATGCCTTTGACCAGATTGCAAAAACAATCAATCCTATATAGACTATGTGGACTATCTGTTAAGAGGTCCTCAGGCCACTTAAGTGGTACCTGAGGGTCATTTCTGAGGTTTTCTTCTGACTCTTTTATTTAGCAATTTTTCTTTCTTTTTAGCTCCATTTTGCCTCGATTTTTCTTCTTTTCATGACAACTCCTTGTAAACTCAAATTGCCTGAAATAAATATATTTCAAAGGGTAATTGACCTCGTATTATGAATAAACAACACAAAATCCTAAGAAAAAAAGATACAAATATGCGACAAAATCACCACTCATCAACCTCCTCTCCCAACTTAAGGACTTTGCTTGTTCTCAAGTGAAATAAAATCAAAACTTAATGAGACTATCAATTGTTGCTCAACACTGACTTCATCACTTTCAATTCACACGAGCATAACGACTATGACTTTGGTTGGTACTAATAATTAGTCAACAATCACGTGAGACCCATTAACTCCCTCAAAATCAAAAAAATATTTAAGAGCACAATGGAATTTCAAGAATGATCAGTAAAAACAACCAACTCATAGTCAATAGTAAATCAAAAATGATCCTTTGACTCATTTTCAAAATTGGTCAACTTCATCAATTTATTCTAGTTTACATTCCCTCACAAGAAAAAAAAGTTGCAAAACACACAATATATTTACAACACTTCTACAAGGGATAAATTCAGAAACACTCATACTCAAATAAAGAATTCACAATGCAAACACGTATCGTACTATAGGCTTTTCCTTATTTTCAATCATCACTAACTCAAAAGTATCAGTTAAAGATCCCAAAGGACTTTTTCTAGCTTGTAATGTAGGCTTGAGGAAGGGTAGAACAATATTTAGGATAAAAGTGACTAAACCCTCCTTAAACTCTCCAAAAAATATGTTACAAACAAACTTTTATCATTTGCCTCTTCATTTTCTTTCCACACAAGTGCCTATCATTTTCAGTTTAGTGCACCACTTTATTGCAAACTTTTTCTTTTTCGCTTATTTTATTTTCTATTTTTCTTATTCTTTTTCTTTTGCTTTATTCAATACTTGCTTTATTCATAAGGCACTCACTTAAAAAACTACGGTACATGACCACCTCTTTCAAGTTCCACCACACCTCCAACTTAGATTTTTAACCTCAAGTTGGCAATTTTAAGTTCAAGAAAGGTAGGGTTCAAAAAGGAAATTTTTTAAAAGATTTAAGGCTTGTAATGTGGTTGTCAAAGAAAGGATAATAGACTCGAATAGGGTAACTAGTGATAACATTCATGCATGAGTAGGATTTTTAAGGCTAAAGAGGTTTCTAAAAATCACAAAGAAGGATTAAGGCCATTTCACCAACCAACACAATCAAGACTAGCATTGAAAGATCAATAGGGCAAGTTCTGGATGACACAAGTAAGCACAAGAATTATTCAACAAACACTCAGCATACATGGTATGCAAATATTCTTATAATGATCAGTTTTATTTTCTAAACAATAACAAGAGGATTTAGTTTTCCATATTATTACCACCTGATAAGTATGGAGTCACAAAAAAAAATCAAAGTTTTGTTACAATATCATTCACTTTCATGCACTTGTTTTCACAAAAAGTTTCGGATGAAGGGGTATGTTCATTTCACATATCACGATGCAAGACCAACTATTATTAGCACCAAACAAGCCACAATCCCACATTTCTACTCCGACAAGAGCAATAATGCCATGGCTACTCAGACATTACCAGAATAATTGGCTACTCAGAGTTCACTATAATCACAATTTCAATCCCAATTCATAATGCTACGGGTACTCAAACTTTTCCTGCACAAACGACACCAACACCCAAAAATAATGGTTTTCTCCTAAGAAAAATTGTCACCAAGTCTATCATAGGGAAGAAATTGGCCAAAATAACTATCAAAAGAAAAACTATAAAAAACTAACATGAAAAAGAAATAATCCCAAAATGAGAGAGAAACTACTCATACAAAAAAATATAATAAAGCACAATCCCAACAAGGTTGCACGATAATATTCATGAAAAAAAGAACAACCCTATAAGGAATAATAATGTCAGTCCCGACTAGGACACGAAATAAAGCATCACTGGATAATATAGTTTAACAAGGGCATAAATGTATCTAAATATACCAATAGTACCTACCTAAATTAGAGCTAAGTAAGCACAGCATATCCTCAAATTAAAGATGTTGCATTGTCCCCAATGTAAACAAAATAAAGTAAGAGAAGGAGGTACTGGGCTCCTTGAAGCTGTATCATGCACTCTCATCACTCTCAATCTCCTTATTATCCGCACCCTCATCATCTTCTCATTATTTCTATAATATTGTAACGAAACGTCATCATCCTCTTCTGACCTTGAAGAAAAAAATAGGTCCTTAGGTTTCAGGACCTCCCACAACCTTTTCACCTTCTTCCACATTTGAGTGAAGATTTTGTCTCTCTTCTTCATCTTCTTATAAGACTCACTCAACTCTCTATGTGACTAGGCCAAGTTATTGTACGCATTCTCTAATCTTAAGATAAATTCCCTTTGTTTTGGGACATAAGTAGTAGGCCCCTCAGATGTCTCACTTGGCCCTGTAGGAAGTCTAGATACTAACTCTCGAACCATCCTCAACTCATCTATTAATACCTCAAATGGTCCTACAACTAATGGCCTAGAAGAATCAAACTCATCTCAAATCGAGTTACCCGTATCAATTTTTTTCATTTAACTTTTGGTAGTAATGACTTCGCCACACTTTTTTAGTCTGTAGATCGGTGCCTTTGGTTCTACCCAATTATATTTTAGGTACTCATCAACTCCATCCTGCTTACATAATTCAGTTAATTAATGAGAGGAACACCAAAAAGAGGATATACTGTAACTTGTACTCATGGAGCTCCAGGATGATAAAATGACCAATATTTAGCAAAGTGTTGCAGAGAATACAAACAACCATCTGGACCCTTATCACCGAGATACTAGTAACATTACCACATAGAGAGAGAGACTCGACTACAAATAATCAAGATATAATTTCGTGCTTCAATCATGAACTCTATAGAAGTGATCCTTACCTTTGAGGTGGCCCAAGTAATGTTTTTACCCAGACAAAGCTTAGACACTAACCAACTACCTAGAGCACTAGTCTTTTATTACGAACCCTGAATGGTTAGGATTCGACAACCCACAGGACCTATTGATCTCTTAAGCTCTGAAGTTGATAGTCTTGTATCAAATTTTCATCATCAAGGTGGCTATCTTAACAGCCTTGAGATTAGCATAAAATTCCCTCACCCATTGCTTATTTTGTCTGCAGGTTTGAGAGTTAAATAAATCTAACCTGTAGTCTCTAACCTTTGGTAAAAGTCGAGAGAGATTCAACGATCAAGTGAAATACCACTCTTAGGGAACTACTTTTTCTTGGCCAAGTCCAAATAGTAAGAGGTTTGACACCCGGGAGAGAGGAATTCATTCTGATCATACCCTTCTCTAACCTTTACATTATCAATGAAGCGGTCTTCTATTCTTCGATTTTTTTTGAAAACCCGAAAACATCACATAAGCATGAACGCACAAGATTAGCATGTAGAACAATGCAATGTATGTGATAGAAGACATAATTAAGTTAAGAATTAGTGGGTGTTTGGATTGACTTATTTTTATATGCTTTTGGCTTTTAATTATTTATTTAGTTTTAATGGTGTTTGGGAAAGTTAAAAAGTGTTTTTAAGCACTTATTTTAAAGTTTTAAAGTGTCAATTTAAGCCAAAAGCCAAAAACCAAAAGTAGGATAGTACCAACTTATGGCTTTTGACTTTAGCTTATAAGCTACTTTTTAAAAGCCAATCCAAATACCCCCTTAGTTTGGAACTCAAGAACCAAGTATCAACTTTTCAAACCCTATAGAAAACCGTGCTCAAGTATCACCTAAGCGGTTAGGTTCATTTTTGCAATCAACTGCGTAAGAGATCAAGAGTCACTTTAGAAACCATCGCTTTAGCGACCCCAGATCGATTTTGCAACCATCACTTTAGTAATGAAAAGGCTTCTTAAGCAGACCCTTCACCCTCAATAATACAAACACAAAATTTTCAATCATTCTCTTACATAAAACACCAACAACACAAACCCTACACCTACACACATGACCATAACATCACATTTCTTATTACTTCATGAAAATTCCACCATTAAACTAAATATTTGAGCAAGACACTTATAAAAAAATGTGGTGGTAAGAACTTGTTTTAACCTTTTGAACAACCGATGGGTACTTAATATTTCCTATTGTTTGCAGCAATTTAGATTTTCATTACTAACTTTGTTTCATAAAAATCCCACATGAGTCTCTAACAAAAAGTTTTCCATAATTTGTCTGAAAATAGTGAGATAAGATGAGCAAAGGAAAACACAACAACAACTTACAAACCTAGGAGACCGTAAGTTAACAATTCATACCTTGATTTGCTGCAAAGGAATTTGAATAGAAAAGAAAATATGAAAACAAGGTAATGAGGAGAATAAGTGGGTTTTTTTTACATTGTTTTAAGCTTTTATCCATTACCCAGGGTAGGTCCTACAACTGATGTCCTAGAAGAATCAAACTCATCCTGAAATGGCTTACCTGTATCAATCTTATTGTTTTTACTTTGGGTAGCAATGCCTTCACCATGATTTTTCAATGGGTAGATTCATGCCTTTAGTTCTACCCAATATCTTTAGGGCACTCATCAACCCCATCTTGCTTACATAATTTAGTAAATCAATGAGAGAAACATCAGAGAGGGTATATATTGTAACTTTTACTCATGGAGATCCAAGACGATAAAATGACCAATATTTAGCAGATTGTTGCTAGAATATAAGCAACCATTTGGGGCCTTATCACCAGGATACTAGTCGTATTACCACATAGAGAGAATTGGCTACAAATAATCTAGATCTAATTCTAGAGTCTGGGGTAATACACATAAATGATAAACTCACCCTGAAAGACTACACCAAGAATATAGGGCCCACTGCTAGTACTTTCTTTTGATATACAGTTCTTATCTTTCTATATCCCCAATAATCATCATATAACAACCTTAGAATTGCAAGGATTATCATCCAAGATTCAAACTTAGATTCTAACACTTAACATGGATATCGCTAAACTTTAATAAACCGTACTAACTTCCTTCATAGCCTACCAATATCATATTGCTAAACTTATATTTTTTCCTAAACAATGAGAATTACCATTACCACAACATACCCTACATCAACAACATATAATTTCGAATCAATATACATAATCTCAAATCAAGAACTTAAATTGTTGCATGCACTACTTCAAGCCTACTGGTTCGCCTTTTATGCAACTAGCCCCATGGATATATAATCTGCAAAATCTAGATAAACACAATCCCCACTTTATTGCTGCTTAACTTCTGGGTTCATGCTTTTAACTCTAGATCACATGCTGTCATAGGATTCTAAGGATGGATATGAGGGCACATATAACTTTGGCTTAGTGCATAATTTTTATGAACATGAATGAAATCTTTCAAACTTCGGAACATAAAAGCACTGATGAAACGCTTTTGAGCTTGTGTGAAATCCTATAACTGTCTACGGGGACAGTCTAAGAAAACTCTATTTGTAAAAATTTAAGCAAGATATTTTTGGTGCCTTAAGAATGAGGAAGAGATGGCACGAATGGATTATCACGAGAATCTGCATAAGTTCCTTAGAGAACACTTCTACTGCACGATTTGAGGCATGAAAGAAAGAAAATATTTCTTAAATGACCTGTCGCCTCTCAATGAAAAGTACAGATGTCTCTGTATCATTCCGCAAGAATAAACTAGACATAGCTTCATAGACACCCTTGGACACTTGAACTCTCGGATCTGCTACCAAGTTTTATCAAGACCCGAGACTACCCCCTAGTCGTAACACGGTGGTTGGAACCATAAGTGATCCCAAGCTAACACATAAACTGGCATACTGCTTAATAACTAATTTAATATGTATAACAAAACTTAATTTGTTGAGCGAAAGCATAATCATGAAAAGTCAAAATAAAGTTAATGTTGATACAGTTTACATCATGATAAAACTAAAGAAAGAAACTTACATTACATAACTGACTTTGACTGACATCTATTAAGCCTCTACTATACTGACTATACTGAGACATGCCTCCAACTACCACTAATCAATACATATGGAAAACTAAAAATAAAGTATATGATCTACAACTGTCTAAGTTCTCAAAATGGGAGGACTCATCACCTGCTGGTTGAAAGCGGTAAACTGTCTGACCCTGATGTAAGAGACACATATGGTACCTACATTATGAAGGATGTAGCCATAAATGCATATATGTGGTCAGTACGTTAGAATGTACTGAGTATATGGGGACATGCACTAAATCATACAAATATTTTAAACATGTTGTAAAACTAAGGATATAAGTTATTTGTGAAAATATACATTTTAAAAGTGACTATACATGAAAACTATAAATCATAGAGAATTTATAAATCATGAGATAAAAACTATTTTGTAAGCTAGGAGACAATCGAAACATAAATATTATAGAAGCTATACTGAGGATGACGTATGAGTACTGGGTCTAAAACTATGTGGTGGGAACTGACTTAACTTATCGATCTTAATATACAAATATACTGAGCCTTAATGAATAAACTTACAAAATCAACATAACATGTATTAAGTAGATCTGATTAACTAAATGACAAGTGGCTGTTACCAATCTACTAAAATCCTAGAAAAGGGATAACTAACATCGATATGTTGAGTAGCAGACATATGGATACGAATCATGTAAAATTAAATTGTATTTAGTCTGAATAATTGGACTGAAATTGTGGGGTATTTTGCATATAAAATAAGAACTAACTGAACAACATGAGATAAATAAGCATGAATGCATGAAAAACTGTAATATCTGAGAATGCAAGACCAAGCATATACATATTTCTAAAATAATCTATAAACTGAAAGATTGAAATCTGATAACTGAATAACTGAGAATATGTATGCTTGGTCAAGTAAACCTGAACTAAAAATACACTGAATATTGTACTGAGACTGTGAGAGAAATCATGTAACCGACATAAAATATGTGAGCTATTATAGAGTCCAAGGTATGACCCACGTTAACTAGGGTTGTTTTATCCTTAGCACCGAAATAGAACCTGAATTGTAGTGATCATTAAACTGAAGTCCCAAAGGACTAAGGAGTCACTCTCTACTGGTAGGTCTTCTCATGAGATATGTGTAAACCCTCAACTGGAAGGAAGACATCTTAAATCTACACTGGCTATGTAGTTCTAGAACTCAGGGATTGCTACTAAGGGTCACACCCTCTACTGGCAGGTGAGCCCCTATCACTAGGTTCGATCGATGCTAAATCCTACTCCCAACTGAAAAATACTAAAATACTAACTGGTGCATGCACTGATAATTGATAATCAATAAGCTCAGGTCATGCTATTCTAAAAATAACAATGCATACGAATTTTGAGGCAATTACAAATATATGAACTTATAATTCTCAACATGATCATGGAGTTTAGAATATGACGTTAAAACTACTATCTGACTTACTTGTTACTTGAGAAATAGAAATCAAGTAAAACAGATAGGTATTGGGTGTTCATAACCCACTAGCACTGAATGATCATTAGAACATAACCTTTAAACTCAAACTATAGTATTGAATCATGGTTCAACTCATGATATGGGAATTTCATCAAACATGGGGAAAACATGAATCTAAAACATGGGAATGTTGGTAAAATCATGAGTTTAGGATCTATCATGGAGTTCACTTGAATAAACCATGAGAAGCTTAAATTCATATCTTGAGGAATTAAAAATCTTGCATGGGATAATACATAGGCTGATTTGAATTAAAATCACCATGAAAACATGAAATTCAATCTTTTTTGAACATATAAAATATCATAATGATAGAAAGTTCACTCTTTAATTTGAAGAAAAGGATTTTTGGGCTCCATGGTTGAAAGGGACTCGTGAATGAATACCCCACATACCTGAGTTTCTTGATTTTCTTGATTTCCTAAAGAAAGTTTGAAATTGGAACTTGAATTCATGAGTTGTTGAAGAAGATATCTTAAATTTATTGTTCTTGAGAAGGGAGGCTTGAATTCTTTTGGGTGAGGAACCCTAATCTTGATGTTTTTGATATTAATGAATTTGAATCTTGAAACATGGGATATGATCTTGAGAAGAAACCCTAATCTTGTTTTTTAGAGTACAATGAAGAGTTTATGTTGTTTAATCGATGGAAATAGAGGCAGAGTAATGCCCTTTGGAGGTTACATATCGTGGCTTAGGAGTTACAAGAAGGGAAAAGACAAAAAATCCCTTAAACTAAACTTTACAGAAAATTCTCGGTAGTCCTTACGGGTCTACCATATGACTCGTATGGTCTGGGTACGAGTTATACTTGGCAACCCGTATGCTGGACAGTGTGTGACACAGCTTGACAGTGCTTTCAGTATTTTGTCCATAACTTTTCACGCCGATGTCTGATTAAGGCGAAATTAGTATCGTTGGAAAGATAATTCAATTACCTATCTTTTGGTGGATCTTGAGATCAAAGTTAATTAGTAAAACAAAAGTTATGATCATTTGAATATTACAATTGTTATGTACATCGTAAGAATTTAATTGCTAAGGGAGGATTTGACTTGTTCATGAGCTAGGAGCTATTTGAGGACTTAAAATATGTCCAAGTAACTTATAAAGCTATCAAAACTTGATGCTTGATTCTTGGATTATCTACTGGTCAGTGTATGAGTCAGATCTTACGAATTGTTAGATGTCTATTTAACTTGTATACATGACTCGCATCTTGGACAGAACCTCAAGGAGTCTACACTGATGTCCTTATGACTTGGGTTCATACGACTCATACCCCTCTTGACGATTCTCAAGGGTCAAGTCAAACTTGGAATAAAATGTCAACTCAAATACACTGTCTTAGATATGACTACCATATACGACACGTAAGAGTATTTAATATTTGAAGAATGACTCGTAAGCGGTCCAGAAACCAAGAGAAATACGGGGAATTACAAGTATTCCTTTGAGTTGACAAGTCAGAAATTCACTCTCCATCTACTTTTACCCACTCAAGTGAATGAAGCTCACCCATGGTTAAGAGAATTGAAAGAGAAGGGTAAGAAACAAGTTGGGTAAAATGACTAAACCAAGGAGAAGGATAAAGAAGAAGAGGATATGAGGTAGAAAGGGAAGAGTCCCCTGGTGATGTTGGCTAGGAACAAGGATATTTTAAAAGAATATGATAAGGAGGTACACATGCTCCTCCTAGCCCATGCCTTTCATACTAACCACTCTGCTTCTCCTATTCCCCATTCTATTTCTCTTATTTCGTAGGAATTTGAGGACGTATTTCCAAAGGATCTACCCCAAGGATTACCCCCATTTTGGGAAATTAAACTTCAAATAGATTTTGTTCTGGGTTCTCAATTGCCCAACAAACCAGCCTATCAAATTAATCCAATGTACACAAAGGAGCTCCAAAGGCAAGTTGAGGAACTCAAGAAAGGATACATCAAATAGAGCATTAGTCCATGTGTCGTACCTGATACGGGACAAATGACCTTCTTATCTTTTGATGACATTTTTGGAGGCCAACACATAGAGACTCAAGACTTGGTCACCTCGAGGAAACAAGAACATGCATGGAGGACCCGTTTTGAGCATAACTTAAAGCAATCTCGCATGTGGAAGATTGCTTGGAGAATTTAAGGTTGAGGACTCACGGTTTTGGGCCTTAATTAAGGGTATTTTGGACATTACACATGGTGGATTTACACCCCATGGCCGCCCCTCTCATTAAGGGCAAAGTAGTCTTTTGTCTTCATTTGTAATATAGTATAAATAGGCCCCTTAGTCTTATTTCTCATCAGATTTTTGATAATGAAGAATTGAAAGAAATGTCTTCTCTCTTTTGAGAGTGTACACACTTAGTGGTAGGACTTGGAAAAGTCATCTTTAGCATAGGGCTTGGAAAAGCCAATATTGATCTTTGTTTGGAAACGGTAGATCTTGAGGCGAGTTCATTCCCTTGGTGGTCACCGTAAGAGTGTGGTGTTGCTATCGTAAGTTCTAGGGGTCTTTAGATTTAATATATCTTTGGGTTCTTGGGTCTTATTGTAGTTTATGTCTCACTATCTATCTTTATTTTTCTTGCAAATCGTGGACTGTTTTGGGGTCTTTGTTGAATCCGAAACTTGTGTTATTGTTGTTCATCTTGTTCATCACGTTTTGTGGCTGTTTTGGGTGTCAAATACACCATTGTTATCTCGTATTGTTGTTGTTGTAGTGAATCCGAGAGTGGTCTCCATCTTGGTCCTCAAATCCTTAAGATTAGTGGACTGTTTTTGGAGTGTGTGTGGACTGTTTTGAGACAATTCTTGTGTTCCTTGGAATTCTTGTATCATTTGGTATCAAAGCCATCTTTGATTTTGTTCTAACAAGATCAATCTTGGGCTTGAGACTTGAAAACTACAAAAAAAAAAAAAAAAAAAAAAGTTGAAATCTGAAAATTTCAGAAAAATTGCAATCTGTCCATTGTTGTTGTCTTGGCCGAAATTGTGTTCTTGTGGTGTTCTTGGCCGAGATTTGTTCTTGAGTCTAGGTCTAGGAGTATTTTACTTGTCTTGTGTGTTTGTAGTGTTAGTTTTGTTCCTCACTAACACTTTGAGTCGATCCAAACTTGAGCTTGAATTGTTAATATTATTGTTGTGAACAAGTGTGGCCGATTGGATGTTGTTGTTGTTCTAGCCTTGACCGAGTTGAAGGCCTTGTGTTGTGGTAGTGTTGTAGATCTTGAAAGGTTGTTGTTGTATTCTTGTTGTTCATCACACCTTTCACCATTTGTAAAATCGAAAACACAACACAAAGGGGACTTAGTCGATTGTTGTTGCTATCCTTGTGGTCTTAGCCGTGAGATTGTTGACCTTGTTGTGGTGAACTGTTTTGGCCTTGTGGTTTTCATCTTGTTGTTGTTATAAGCTTGGCCACGTGATATTGTTGTTAATTGGTGGATTGAAAACCCTTTTGTTGAAGTTGTAGTTGTCTTGGCCAAGTGTTGGAGATATTGTTATTGTGGATTGGAGTTGGCCGTGTGAAAAATTGTTGGTGTTCTTGAAGATTATTGTTGTAGTTCTTGTTGTTGTTGTTGTTGTTCTTGATGTTCATCACCACCTTCATATATTGTTGAAGATAAAGTGAATGCTAAATCCAAAAAGTTGAAGGAAAAAGGTGTATTATTTGTTAGTCTTGAAAGACACTACAACCAACAAAGACCTATCAATCAAGTCTCAACCACTTTCCAACACTTTTCCATGATTTACGGATCCATGTTTTAAGGAGAAGTACAATAAAGTCAAGTCTTGAAAACTTGAAATTGAAAAGGGCTCCAAGACTTGTTTGAATTTCCCTCCTTAAACAAATTCCACCAAAGTCCAAATTGAAAAATTGACCAAGACTTGAAATTGGACAACAAAAGTTGTGTGGGGCCGAAACCAATACGTGACTGCCATGTCATCACGGCTACTGTTCACGCAATATTTCCGAGCTCAAAATTTTAGATTCTTAGTTTCATCTTATTGTTTCATTAGTTTCATGTCTTGATTCTAGAATTAATTAACAACTAGTAATCACCTACTTAGTTGTAGATTAATTATTGAATCCGTTTCTTCGTGTCTTCGTTGTTTGTGTGCTTTTCTCATTTTTAACTCGTAGTAACTTCTTTGTTTCAAGTTCGTAAGTGAATTTTATTTTTGTGTCTTGAGTCGATCAAACAAGAATCTATTCCGGCCGCCAAGTAGAATTGACATCCTATTGACTACCGGAGTATAAGCAACTTTCAATATTCGCCGCTCCAATTGTGAGGATCACAAAGGTGAGTGTATACGAGTGTTGGTGAGGAGCTTTACTACTAATCTTGTTTGTTCATTTTGTAGGTTTAAAGGGTGATATAAGGGGAACATGTCTTCGATAGCCGGGGATTATTGTGACTACAACATGGGAGACTATGATTGTAGTGAAGGGTTTTATGGCTACGAAGTTGAGGGAGATTGCGGAGGCTATGAAAATAGCCATGATCGAGACTTGGGCAGATTTGAAAGTTACTGTTTTAAGGGAGAAAATGAGGTGAATGAAGTGCCTAGTGCTTATAGTAACTTTGGAGATGACGTAGGACCTCGTGATGGATCTTATGATGATGTTGGGGCATGTGAGGAGTCTTACACTTCTTACTCCGAACCTAGATTTGGTGTTAGGTATAACCCTTTTGTTTGCAAAGCCTATGAGAACTATGATGAGGGTACACGTGAGGAGTATGAAGATCCATATTCTCCACCTTGTAGTACTTCTTATCAAAGTCGATATAGTGTGAATGGTTATACTAGCTCTAGTGGAGGTTGTCCAATGAGAAGAAGAGGATATGCATCTCCAAAACTAAGGGGTACTCGTATGCCTTACAATGTAGATCCAAGAAGGAGTGTACACTCCGGAAAGGTGACTATTTGTGGGATACCGGGCTGCCTTATGGTGTTGAATGATAGGTACTATGGAAACTACATTCTTCCGTCCATGGTTGATTACTTGGGGTTATTGCGAGAGCCTTTACTTGTTCCATACTACTTGGGCGAGTTCAAGGTTACCGAGAGGGTAAAAGTTGTCTTCTCCCAATTTAATTACCATGAGGAAGTGTGGTGTGATGTTTTTCCCATAACCTATGGTCATGTGAGCTTGGGCGCCGATTGGTTTGCACAACATAAAGTTCCAAATATGCAAAATTGGCCTAATATTGTAAGAGACCGATGGGGAAATTGCCTCGAGACGTACATTCTGCCCGGGCCGCAAAAAGAAGTTCCTACCTACTCCAATTCAAATTATTATGAGAGACAAAAGATTGAGAGGAGTAAGGGAGTGAAAGGTGGTAATCCGAGAGTGGAAAAAGGAGAGATTGTGTTGAGCGAAGTGAGGGGATTACCACCAAACCGTGCTAACTTTGGTTGTCCTTCTATTTTTATGGACATTTGTGTAGGTACCAACATGGCAAGCGAATGCGACCAATGTCAAAAGGAAGTTGCTGCCCAAGGTTATGGAGGACCTTCACCTCACGGCAAGAAAGAGTCCATTCAAGATCTTCAAGGTAAAATAGCTAACTCTTACACTTTAATGCATGTGAATGATAATTGTATGACTAGTAGTCCATTGAGTGTGAGTAGTAGCTTACTTATTTATGAGTCTAATGATTCCTTGCCTCTTATTGATGATGTACATATTGTGAGTGTGGATACACTAGTTGATCCTATTGATGACGAAATTGACTCCTCTTGTGAGATCAATTTATGTCCACCTAGTGTTGAAGCCTATATGTTGAATGGAAGTACCTCGTCTTGTGTAATGGGTGTTGATCAACTTGTTCGTGAAAACTGTCCACCACTTGAGTATGTGTGTGATGTACTTAATAGGACTCAAGTGAGTGAAATATTTGAAAATGTTGGTCAACAAAGTGAGAATGAACCCGAGAGCTCTTCTTGGGGTAATATTGTGTTTGAAACATCCTTGAAACTTGATATTGATCATTTAGAGAGTGAGGAACTTTCTTGTTCCAAATCTGTCCGTGAGGTAGATCACACTCTTTTTAGGTATAATGTCTTGTTTGAAGATGATTTAAACACTCCTAATGAACCTAGTGGAGAACTTGACGGTATAGCTTGCCTTGGAAGCTATAGCCTATATGCTAACCCACTATGGTGTGACAACATTCCTCCTAAAGAGGGAAATCTCTTCTTGGAAGATGAGAGTACTCTTAAGGGTAAGGAATGTGTAGTTGTGGAAGCTACTTCTTCTTCTACTTTGTGTGATTTCATTGTTGAGAGTACTCATGGTGATTATTGGGAAACTAGTAGTGAGTACACACATGAGAGCACCTTAGTAGAAGTCGATTTGAGTGATACCTTTCTCTACTCTCTATTTGATTTGGATGATATGTATGTTATTGTAGAGAGTATGTCATTTAGTTTAGGTGTAGACCACGGGAAAGGGAAGTGTTGTCGAGACCCGTGTCTATGGCCACTTTTCCCATTTGACCCCGGTGCCAAATTTAGAAATGGTGATGTTGGTGCACCAAACTTGTTGCTTGGCCAACATGACAAGCAAAGTATTACTTTTGATGTATCCTATAACCAAATCCTTTGTACATCTTTTATTGAGTTTTTAATATTCCTTTCAAAGGATTCTTGGTTATATTGCAAATATGTGCAACCTTGGCATGTTGAGATGATTTGTTATGCTAACCCTAACCCTCATGCCATGAGGAATTTGTATTTGTTTGTCCTCTCTTCGGTTTTGCAAGGTTTGGATTCGAGGTCGAATCCTTTTCAAGAAGGGGAGGATGATACGGGACAAATGACCTTCTTATCTTTTGATGACATTTTTGGAGGCCAACACATAGAGACTCAAGACTTGGTCACCTCGAGGAAACAAGAACATGCATGGAGGACCCGTTTTGAGCATAACTTAAAGCAATCTCGCATGTGGAAGATTGCTTGGAGAATTTAAGGTTGAGGACTCACGGTTTTGGGCCTTAATTAAGGGTATTTTGGACATTACACATGGTGGATTTACACCCCATGGCCGCCCCTCTCATTAAGGGCAAAGTAGTCTTTTGTCTTCATTTGTAATATAGTATAAATAGGCCCCTTAGTCTTATTTCTCATCAGATTTTTGATAATGAAGAATTGAAAGAAATGTCTTCTCTCTTTTGAGAGTGTACACACTTAGTGGTAGGACTTGGAAAAGTCATCTTTAGCATAGGGCTTGGAAAAGCCAATATTGATCTTTGTTTGGAAACGGTAGATCTTGAGGCGAGTTCATTCCCTTGGTGGTCACCGTAAGAGTGTGGTGTTGCTATCGTAAGTTCTAGGGGTCTTTAGATTTAATATATCTTTGGGTTCTTGGGTCTTATTGTAGTTTATGTCTCACTATCTATCTTTATTTTTCTTGCAAATCGTGGACTGTTTTGGGGTCTTTGTTGAATCCGAAACTTGTGTTATTGTTGTTCATCTTGTTCATCACGTTTTGTGGCTGTTTTGGGTGTCAAATACACCATTGTTATCTCGTATTGTTGTTGTTGTAGTGAATCCGAGAGTGGTCTCCATCTTGGTCCTCAAATCCTTAAGATTAGTGGACTGTTTTTGGAGTGTGTGTGGACTGTTTTGAGACAATTCTTGTGTTCCTTGGAATTCTTGTATCAGTACCTGTGTTGCAAGTGCCAAAGATAACTAGAACATGGTGCATGTGTGTTGATTTCCAAGCCATCAATAACATAACAGTAAAGTATTGCCACCCAACTCCCCATTTTGATAATATGTTTCATAAGTAGAATGGTTATTGTGTATTATCAAAGATAGATCTTAGGAGTGGGTTTAACCAAATTCTAATGCAACCGGGTGATGAGTGGAAGACCATATTCAAGACCAAGTTTGGTCTATATGAATTGTTGGTCATTCCTTTTGGCCTCACTAACGCTCCTAGTACTTTTATGTGGTTGATGAACCATGTGATGAAACCATTTTTCGGGAAATTTGTTGTGGTATATTTTGACGATGTCCTTTTTTATAGAAAATCCCTTGAAGAGTATGTTTTATATTTAAAAGGCATGTTTGAAGTGCTTAGAAGAGAAAACTTGTATGCTAATCTTGAAAAGTGCTCTTTTAGTATGATTGAAGTAGTATTCTTAGGATTTATTATTAGCTCAAGAGGAATTAAGGTGGATGAGTCTAAGATAGACGTAGTGAAGACATAGCCAACTCTAAAATCTATTGTTGATCTACAAAGCTGACATGACCCAACTGGGGGCCTTGTCGTAATGCACATCCCAAGTTTATCTAGGACCGGGGACCACCCCTGTTACCTAATCCAACCATTATTAGAGTACCTTGAGTTGTCTAGATACTGAACATATAACAAGATAACATAACTGGACAAGGAGTGACTTTGGGATAGGTTTATTCCTAGACCAACCCTACAAAGTCACCTCGTCCACCAAAACATACCAACCAAACAATCAATCCAAACCAATACCTATTCGATGAACACAGACCATCATACCAGTCCTGGGTACGACTCATACCCTGGCTTACGGCTCTTGGTGAGCCACTCGTACTCTGATCCAACTTAAGTTACCAAGTCTAAGGTTAAGTGAAGGAACCAAATGATTTGTATCCAAACATACAATTCATACTACCAAGTCCTACCCACTCCAATGACCAAACTCTATCCCACCAACAAATACTTTTCATCATATGACTGGACCATACCATTTGTAGACCAACATATGGCGCATACCTATGATTCCTATTGGGTACAGAGAGCAGAATTCTAGGAAATTATTAAGGGTCAAAACCCAGGTATTTCAAAAGCATCCATGGATTGGCAAGTTTTTATAGGTGGTTTGTCAAAGGATTTAGTTTCATATCCTCTCCCTTGATCGAGGTGATCCATAAGGACAAACCATTTAAATAAGTTGAAGATCAAGCCAATTTATTTGAAGTATTGAAGGTTATGCTTAGCTCTGCCCCGTTGTTCTAATTACTTAATTTTAATAAAATATTTAAAATTGAATGTGATGTAAGTAAGGTAGGCATAGGTGTCGTCTTAATACAAGATCATAAACATTTTGACTACTTTAGTGAAAAGCGCAAGGATGGGACTCAAAATTATTCCACTCATGATCTAGAGTTATACGCCTTGGTTAGAGCATTGGGTAACTTCAACATTATTTGTAGCCCAAAAAGTTTGTGATCTGAACCAACCATGAATCGGTGAAACATCTCTGTGCCCAAGATAAGTTAAATAAAATACATTCAAATAGATTGATTTCCTACACACTTTACCTTATATAATTCAATACAAAAAGGGAAAGAAAAATATGGTAACCAAAGCATAATCTAGGAAACATGTCCTAATCTCTACATTGTCTTCTATGTTGATGAATTTGAGAGTATAAAGGCAACGTATCACGGGGACCCCAAATTTTCTCAAACCTACCAAGATTTTGAGGCATGGTGTAGGGTAAGGCGGGAGAGGGATAATGCATCTTTGCCCTACTCCATATTTGATGGTTTCTTATTTGATGGAAGAAGATTGTGTGTGCCCTCTAGTTCATAGAGAGATTTTCTTGTAAGATAGGCACATGATTGACATGACCCAATCCTGGGCCTAGCAGTGTCGAGTATCTTAACTCCAACCAGGACCGGAGACCACCCCAATACCCAAATAATTAATCTCCCTACTCCTCATGTCGGATGAATTCCAAACATATAACATGATAACTTTAATTTAAAGATATTAAAATGAGTCTATAACCAAAACTAAACATCCACAACCAAATGACTATCCAATACCGATCCCAATTCCAATACCAATACCAATGATACTACCATACCGACACCGACCATGCCTATAGTATTCTAATAAAGCCCCTAACCAGAATCATGCCCCCGACCATAGCGAAAACCCAAAATCAAAGAAATAAGAATTATATAAATAAGTCCATAACATAAAAAGGGGTCTTTCGGAATACAAAAACTCACTACTTCAGTTTGACTGACAAGCTGTCCCCGAATCACCAAGTCACTAAGTAGGAGGAGAGCAAGTATTGTCGATTCTTGCATCACATGGGGATACAATTCCCGAAGACTGTTAGCGGGGTGAACACTAGCATATAACTCAGGGATAAAGATAAAATTAGTGCCATCAAACCAATGCAAATAACAACATGAAAATAAAGATACATATATATCGTGCCAGGGTAGGAAACAATGTTTAGCATGCATTTAATTCCTTAACCTGGATTGTGTAGCTTTGCCATCATAAATCCACTCACGGGCTATGTGGGTCTAGTGGTAACCCCTGAACGGGCCCCAGTGAGTTTAGCCGCATAAATCGGAGATATCATAGAAGGTTGGGGATTCATGTTTACCCTTCGCCCTCCATGATACATATATACATATATAGACTTGGGGGATTGCCTTGTACCCCACAAGAACATGGTCAACAAGATTGATCTTCATGTCGGCAATCATGAGTTTCCTGAGTCCGTCCATCGAACTCACACCCTCACGGCTAACTATCACCACCCCATATTGCCCAATTAAAATATTTAGCACATAACCAAACCACAAATTCCAAGATTCAATTACTAAGGCATTATTAAGTGATATCGTCTTACTAACTAGAGCTTGCGAGCAATGTCATTAGGCAACACTTAAGGGATTCACTGTACCCCGTAGACTACATTATTAAAATGACTTGGGGGATTCCCGTGCACCCCGTAAGGTTTTTATTATATAATAGCTTGGTGGATTCCCATGTACCCCACAAGGTTTTCAAAACCATCCGTAACAATTTAACCATTTATACCATGCATTAGTTTCAAGAAGTAAGTTAAACCAAACACTTTGAGGATTCCATAGTAACCCTGATTCAAATTCCAATCTTTTTCATAACTACTAATCAATTTTACAATAAAGGCTTGGGATCATAACCACTTCAAAAGTCACAAGTTTAGAGAAAGTTACCATTATCAAGTTCTACCACCATACCCATGCACCCATACACTCAAAACCATATTTAAAACATGGAAAACCATAATTAAACCATGGGAAAACAAAATTCAACATTAATCATTCAAGGACCCCTATCCTTTATTTTAAAACTATAACAATACAATGAAAGACATACATTAAAATATGTGCTTTAAGTAAAATAACAATGAGGTAGGAGTAACATGCCTGAAATACCAAGAAATTTTGAAAAGATTGCACCCTTAGAACCCTAGATGACCACATCTGTGAAATCTTAGCCTTAGCTTGAATAGAGAGTTTGAGAGAGAATATGGAAACGTTTTATTAGGAATGATATGACACTAAAGTCCCAAGAAAGATTTTAAGTCGTGGTATTAAAGGGACTTAAAGTGGGAAATTTCCAGAATACCCTCATCTTAAAAGTTGTAAGTTGCGAATCAACCCATTGACTCATCACTATATCATACAACTCGTAGACTTGAGTCATATCCAAGACAATGAGTTGGACACCCAAAACTGTCCACCTAAAGACTCCATGATCCCACTTAAACCTAACCCATCGACTCATAGGGTCTAGTCGTAACCAACATAGTACCTAAATAGGTCAGACACTAGACAACCTATGACTTTACCTTATGACTTGTAACCTATCCTCGCGGCTCCTAGTAAGCCACTTATTCTCAGAGAAAAGTTAATCCACTATGTTACAAGCTTAGTTAAGGTCTGTCCTCATGCCTCATTACCATTCTTAAATACTCGTATCACTGAGACATAACCAAGAAAGAAAACCCTACCACCATCCACTAGAAACCTTACACTAGGGTTACCTTACCCGTCAAGATACCATATAACTCGTATGGTCAAGTCATAATCAAAGCAATGAGCTCAAAGGTCAGGAAATTTCAAAGGGATAAAGATCTAGGGTGTATTAATTCTCTCCCACATAGATCATTTATCCTCGAATGATGGCACTAGTCATTGATTAACATGATTACCCCAAATATCTTTTCTCTTACCTTTGACCAAGTTAGAAAACAAAGATGCCAAGGAAATCAATCTTTCCTTTATCAAATTTAGAAAACAAAGATATTAAGAGTAACTCATACCTTACACACGATCTTTCAAAGTGGAAACCCTTTGGCATTATCAATTTGCACCTATCAAACCAAACTATAAAATGTAGGATCTTGTTTGAAAGATCAATGTCCAATCAGTAAAAATCTGCATTCACAAAATCATTTTACTTTATGTGTGTCTGTCACGAAAGCCTGATCAATAATACATAACTCCCACACATGAAAGTGGATCCATTCATTCACACGCACCTTATTCTTCCTACCCCATAAATGTCATAAAGTGTTTATTCTTCACTTTTCATCGTTAAGTAGTGTACAAGACTACAAAGTCTTAATGGGTAACCATCTTCAATGTCAAAGGACTACATGTTCGTCAAGAAAAAACAAGTGCTACAAGTCGTGACTTCTCACCTTTTTTGTTTTTAAATCTATTTTTTTATTTTATATAATAAACAACCACCAATTTGGATTAATTAAGGTATGTGATGACTATAAAAAAAGAGATGAAAAATCGTGACTTTTTGTCTAACACATTCAAAATAGTTGATGAATCAAATTCCCCATTTGTTGCAATTGATAAATCAACTGTTAAAACAAATCAAAACATGTCCTCCAATAAATGGTCTATCTGTCATAGCAGATTATCCATATATTGCAACAGATGTCTCATCTGTTGCACCCATAAATCATCTGTTACAATATATGGCAAATCTGTTGTGACAGATGGGTTATCGATTGCTATAGATGGACGATCTGTTGCAATATCTCAATAATAATGGTTGTTATTAAGAGAGAAACCATTTTGAAAAGGTGAAAGGTTTGAATGTAAAAGAAAAAGTCATGACTTTTCACAGAAAACAAAAAGTGACCAGTTTGAATATAATTAATAAAATGAAGCTGAACAGTCGTGCCTTTTTTCCTAACACATTTAAATTAAATCCTTTATAAATATGTCCCTCCTTAATATTCATTCTACTTCATTTGATTTATTTCTTGCATTTTGTCTTTTTGTATTACATCTTCAACCACTTCTCTTCAAAGAGCATATTCCTTTCTCATTGAGGTAAGTTTTTTTTGTGTGTGTAAATCTATCAGTTGGTAGTATACATTGTATTACATTCAGACTTTTTACTTTACTTTTGTGTTTACGTTTTTTTTTTAATTCATGCGTGTTCAAAATATGGCTGATCTTGTTTGGGACATTATTATTCTACGCGACACCGTGCGGGAACTTCAAAGGCAGGTTAATGACCTACAGTGGGAGTTGGTCGTCATGAGAGAAAGGATGTTCAGAGAGATGCGCAGGCTGAGGAGGACCTACTACTGTCGGTTGATGATTGGTCCGCTGACAATAATAATAATATTTAGGTGATATTTTGTCTTTTAGCATATGTATTTTAATTTTTCTATATTAGATCTATACCTAATGTATTTTATTTTTGTTTAATAAAAAAAATTCTTTTGGTCGACTTTGGATTTTTAATTCTTATTTAATTTTCATTCTGTCTATTCTACTTCTCAACAAATATGTCGATGGTTGGACGTAAGGAGAAATTTTGAATCTAGTAGCAATAGCAAGAGTTTTGAGTTCTTTCAATAGATGGACCATCTGTTGAAATAGATTTGTCATCGGTTGGGTTTCTGTCAGTAGATTATTCATCAGTTGCAACAGATTTGTCATCTGTTGGAGGAACACATTCCAGTTTGATTAAATGTATTGTGTTCTTCCAGCTAATGTCCATCTATTGTAATAGATGGGTAATCTATTGAAAATAATTTCATGATCAGTATGTAGTTCCTATTTTGCCTCTTTTTATTGATGAACATGTTATTAAAAATGATATTTTATATAATAAATGATAACATTTACGTTCACAACAATGAGTTAAATATATAAAAGTCCATAACAAACAACAACACAGGTTTTTGCTATTACAATAATCATGATGGATTACGATCTAGGCATGTAGTTCTTTTGTGGCCAACGTTCATACATACAGAACACTTATTTTTTCTTGATGGAAATGAATCTCCGAATCCATGCCTCCTCTTATATGGTCTTGTTCCTGGTTTGATAGTTCTTGGGTCAATATATGGAGGAGATATTAATCTCCCTAAAAGCTCTAAAGGAACAACCCAAGATTCTTCGGGAGGCACCAGATTCATATTTTCACTATATGCCATTATATATTTTTCCACCGAATAATATGGAGAGGATCACTCATAATTTTTTGTTATATATTATGCACCGTATTGAGCTCGAAGTGTTGTCATATCATGTGGACAAGCTATTTTGTTCAAGTCAAAAACTCTACACATACAAGATCTTGTTTGAAGATTGACTGCGACAACATCACCATGGCCGTCGATACTGAACTTATAATATGCTATTTGATGAGAAAATAACTTATTACCCATATTGATGTTCGTTGATATTATTTTTCCCACTTCTAGAACAAATTTGGTTCCTGCATTCTCAAACTTCGCATGCCTTTCATGAATTTTTTTTCCAAACTTAGCCACGATGGGAAATTCTCTTTCATCACCAAAGAATAAATTCACTGATTCAGCTATGTTTGACGTCATAATATTGTACCTATACAAAAGAATCACTTAGTACGACATCATACTAAACTTGTAACTTAAACAAGACATTAAATTCATAAGAATGTACTAATTTACCGAATAAAATGCTCGTCTCCATCCCTCGAAACCGACAGGTATGAGATGTTCTGCTGCCTTGGGATGTATATCCTTTATTTGATTGAAATGGTCTAGAAACTTCTCTTTATTATATAATCTAGCTGTTCTATAAAAAAAGGATCACGACCCTTTCGTTGTGAAAGTTGCTTCTAATATTATCTCCAATATGCCTTATGCAACAATCAATGTGAGCTGAAGTTTAGAAAATTGAACCCATCCTTGGAATACTTGGATGCCTATCTAAAACCAAACACAACTCTTCGGTATCTTCGATAAAGCTTTTCATCTAGTCAAACAATATCCATAAGAGGCATCACATTCCTTGTCCGCTACACAATAAGCGACAGAAAAGATGTGATTCTCCGCATTCTGCGCCACCGCCGCTAGTAAAACTTTATTATACATACTCCTCAAGAAGGTCCCATTGACGGACATGACTTTTCTCAAATATTGAAAACCATGAATACAAGCACCATAGGATACAAAAAAGTACTTGAACCTTTCATTTTCATCAACATGTAATGTCGTCTTACTTTCGGTATTTGTGGACTCAAGCATGTAATGGTAGGTATCGAGGACTGCATACCCGTGCTCGTGTGTCCCCCTAACCAAGTCCTTGGCAATTTCCATGGATGTATATATCTTTTAATAACTGACCATGACTCCCAATTCTGTAAGGATTTGATTGGCCATATCCCTTGTAGAAGGGCCTTTGCCATTGGGGAATCTATTCTTGAAATATTGACCGAGGACCTTTGTCATGGCGTGAGAATTTTGGCCCAAAATGTTCTCCGAACCATATGTGTGATACTTTTCATATTTTTGAATGAAGAATTTGTCAAAACTTAATACTTCACCACTCTCAACCACTACTTGGAGTTTGAATTAGCACATCTGAAGCAAAAGACTTTTCTCGAATTAATCACCTTCATTATTCTGAAATCTATTTTCAAGCAAGCAATAAACAAAGAAGTATATAGTTCTTCCTTATCCTTGAATGACATTCCCTTGAAAAATCTGGTCTGGTCGTCTTGACAATTGCCAAACTGTGTTGGTTGAGAAGAACTGCCCACCGTATAGCTCGAACAAAAAAACATTTTGCATCAAGCTCTCTGCACTTCATTAATATTGGTAAAATTCCAATATATATTGGGTTTGTCCACCCAAAAATAGGACACTATGGGTTTTTCCACCTTAAAAAAGGACACTATGGGTCTGTCCATCCTAAAATAAGATATGTTGGGTTCGCCCACCCTAAAATAGGACATAGTGGGTTAGTCTGCCCAAAAATAAGACCCTTTTAGGGTTTGCCTTCAATTTTACATTTATTATTGAATATATCGCAATGCCTTAATAATTTTTTTACTTTTATCATCATTATTATTATTAATTAGTTAAGCATCGCATGCTATCCTTTAAATTTTCTCAAACTTATTAGAGAAAATTGCACCAAGCACTGCAATGCACTTTGGGTTCGTCCACCCTAAAATAGAACGTTATGGGTCCGTCCACCCTAAAATAGGATGCTATGGGTCTTTCCACCCTAAAATAGGACACGTTGGGTCCGTCCACCCTAAAATAGAACATAATTGGGATAGTCTACCCTCTAATAAGACATTATGCATGTTGTTTTTGATTGAATATTTATGCTCGCTTTTATTTCATTGGATATTTTGCGGGTCTTTCCACCCTAAAATAGGACACGTTGGGTCCGTCCACCCTAAAATAGAACATAATTGGGATAGTCTGCCCTCTAATAAGACATTATGTATGTTGTTTTTGATTGAATATTTATGCTCGCTTTCCTTTCATTGGATATTTTACAATACATTTATCATTTATTTATTTTAGTTAGATGTGCATTGTATGCTATTTTTTAAATTTCTTTAAAAATCAAGTTTAATTGCTCATTTATCTTTTAGTAAGCACTGCTTTGGAGTTTGATGAAACATTGAGTCAGTCCACCCTAAAATAGGACATATTGGCATTTTGGATTCATTCATTCTAAAATAAGACACATTGGGATGGTCTTCCCTCTGATAAGACATTTTTATGCATATGCCTGCTTTCAATTGAATATTTATGCTTACTTGCCTCTAATTGAATGTCTAGCAAAGACTTATTATTATTTATTTATTTATTTATTTATTTTAATTAAAAATGCATGTCATCTTTTGATTTCCTGAAAAATCAAGCTCAATTATTCATTTGTTTGTTATTAAGCATTGATTTTGCTAATATTTCTACTTAGATTGATGAATTTTGCAATCATAGAATTTGAAGTTGTTACTTCTAAAATACTGCAGGTTCAACCAATCGCATCTAGAGAAGCGATGCATGCATTTGTCTCATGGTCTTTCTATAAGAATTTTACTTATATTTTTCTCTCTTTTCTTCTTTACTTTGTTTGCTAAATTTTTTTATCAAGACTTGGCAGGAAGAAAAACTCGTATGCAGAAAATGAGACATAGCACAACGTGAATTTTTTTCTTACCAGCGAACTGGGACATAGTCCGAAGAGGAATATCAAACTCTTTGGACACGAGCTAAAAGACGACTTCCACCACCGTCAAACCACATCCCTATCAGAAAGCATGTGGGTATTTTTGGGATTTTTGTTTCAATTTCACTTTCGTAGTACTTCTAAACTCACACCGAGGGTAACCTTCTCTTTTCTTCAAATCCGAGTGACAACACACTCAATGTTTGGAAGTTATATCCAAGTAAAGTCTTACCTATGCATGTGAAGAGCTCCACATTCATGGTTAAGAGGTTACAATCCTCTTTTTCATAAATCAACTTTTTGTCGCTCATCCTAAGTCAAAGGTCGTCTTAGCATAAAAGAATATCTTTTCTACCAATTGAGTTGAACTACAGGCAGTCTGATTCCCTGAGTCGCAGGGATATGTAGGACGGGCTCTTTGTCGAAAACTCAACTGCATTCCAAACTCTCCAAAATTCGCTTATTCCCCAGCTTTTCGATTTCACTAAAATTCAAAATCGAGATAGCTCGTGAATTCTTTGAAATTGTGCTAAAAAATCAAGCATTATGAACTACAAGTTGCCTGAGTTCTCATGTAACCTGAGATATGTAGGAAACTTGATACCGAGGTCTGGCCATAACTCCATGAGACTCATGCGAAAATCAACCTTTCTCAAAAACGAATTTGTGGTCAGACAAAAATTAAGAACGTCAAACTCCCTTTGGCCAGGGTTACTTGCATCCAGTCTACCCAAAGGAAGGGGGCAGTTGTTGACACCTAATTTTTGCCCTCCCCGACTGAATTTATTCTCGAGATTCTTTAATTTTAAATAAAATTGCAACATTTATTTTTTCCGACTAAAAGACTTTCCAAAGTATTTATTTGGGTGGTTTTATCATTTTAAGTAACAATTATATATATATATATATATATATATATATATATATTCGCATATACAAAATTATATAATTTCATTACTTAAATAATTAATTTATGAAAAAATAAATTTTAATTAAGGGTTATCTAGAATATGGATTCAAATGGATAAAATCTTGATTTAAAAATAATCTATTCTCAAAATATTCATTTGAAAAATATTTATTTAATTTTATTGAATCTAGAATCTCGAGATTGAATTGGTTGTTAATTCGTTTCACATATTATTTCAAATTAGTCAATTTATTAAATTAGAACTTAATTGAAAATCAAATTGACCGTAATTGCAATGCAAATTGGTCAATTGAATTTTAATTAGGCTGAAATTTAAATATAATTGTCTAAATTCTCATTTTTGGTTATTTAATAAAGGACTTAATCCCTAAATCCCAATCTAATTAGGGTTATTTAATTTTAAATAACCCCCCAAACCCTTAGATCAACCCAAACCATCACCCAATTAAATAAGGAAACCCGCCCAACCCAAAACAATTCCAACAACCCACTTTCCTTAAACCAACCAATTCCAACCCCAAAATAACTTTTGACCCGGCCCAATACGATAAAATCAACAATGGTAAAATCCCAACGATGAACAACTCCAATTTTAACCCGTCAAAACCCAAAATAGTAACATCCAAAGATGACCCACCCGATAATTCCCAACGACAATGACTCAATAATCATGGAAATCTCTCTCTTACCATCTTATCTCTGCCATTTTTGCAGAACTAGAGCCATCCCTTTTGACCTTTTTCTTGAGTTTGAGTGTTTCCAAGGCCAAAATCCAATCCAAGTTAGGAGATGTCTATTCCAAACCCGAAACTTAGGGATGTGTTTCTCTATTTTTTAAAGAGGAAAAATTGATATCTTCCCTTATAAATAGGGATTGAGGGGAAGAAGGCAAGTAGAGGATTTTTGGGGAAAAATTTGGGGGTTCTTGCCTTTAACCTCACGGAACCAAAATTCTCAAGGAGAACATCCGAAATTCAATTGCGACAAGAGCTTAAATTCTAACGGGTTGAAGAAATTCCGGTGGTGGTAGGTCTTTGATCGACTCGTAGTTCCAGCTCGCGGCCCCCGAAAAGGTGAACTACTCACCCAATCTGTTTTCCTGTAACTAAAGTTTGCGTCTCGTGTTAAACATAGATTTATTTGATTTTGTATGACTGCTCTTTAGTGTTCTGTGATCACCCTACCTCGTTTTCATTATTTATTAACTTTACTAGTATTGTGATTTCTGTGTTGATAAGAGAACATTTCTCTGGGTTGATCCTAGTTAGAAAATATACATGTTTACTGTCAATTGAATTCTGAAGCTGAAATAAGCTTATCATGGCTCATCTGCATTCCAACAGTTAACCAAATAACATTAATTGTCTTTACAAATTTCACTTGTTTTCCTAATTTTGTTAGAAGTTTTTATTTCCTGGGATTATTTTCCAGTTTTGCTCGAAGGTTAGAGTTTAGATAGCAGCCGCGAGATAATCTCCTTATAATAATAAATAAATTTCATCCCTTTTGTTTGATTGACTTTCCTAAGGTGGCAAGGTTGATTTAAATTTGGTACACCGATGAGATTGTTGTTAAAGATATGGCGCTAGATTGAAGCTTTTATAGATGGCCATTTCATTGCCTGCAAAAGAAATTTGTAACAGTCACCAATGCTAGGTAGGATATAATTGTTTCCAACTTTTCAAGTATGAACTAAATTCTAGTTATTATTTTTTTTGTGTGCGGAGGCATTATTGTGGAATCTATGGTAGCATTTAATTAGTGGTTGTTGTACTTCTCAAACATGACTTAGTCTAGTGTTTTCTTTTAAATTTGTGTAGCATAGCTTAATATTTCATTCTTGGAGTTTATGGGCAAAGGCCGTTACATTTCAGATTGCCTTATGTAATACTTCTCTAAGTACACTAATTCTTACTACTTGAAGCACGCTTATATGAGAATTTCTACGATACTAGAAAAAGATTGTCTTGCGGGTACATGATTGAATAGGAGATGGACTAATTTAGCTTCATCCAAGGCTCTTTTACTTCTTATAAAAGTTAGTATAGGACTTGGCCATGTCTTTGAAACTTATGTGGTTAAAAAGAAGAAAAAATCTAGAATGGGCATCTTGTGTAAAAATCAAACAAGGAAATATTTAATAATGGGAAAAGGACGAAAATGGCCAGTCGGCCAAACAAATTCCACCGAAAGTAACCTAAGAATTGTAATTCCACTAATTAGCCATTTTGGCTCCTTTTTAATAAACTAATTCATTGTTTTCTCTTTTCCTTTTTTCCTTTGTTGGCTGCTCTTCTCACTCTCTCTCGCTATTCTTTTTTAAATTTTAAAAAGTTACTTTTTTTAATTTAACAATTAAATATAATTGCATGGATTTTTCTCTCTCAATAATTTATAGCTAGAACAGAAAAAAAATTAGTACATTATATTTTTTATTCCTATTATTTATACTTTTAATATAATGCAATTGTTAAAGATATATATATATATATATATATATATATATAATAATAATGATACAGTTTCTATATATATACATATTCTATATAGTAATTAAAGCATTATTATACACATTCTATACAAATTTTAACTATAATTTTTATTTAGATACATATTTTATACGACTCTATATAGTTTCTACATGCATTCTAAAAATGTATCAATCTAGTATAAGAGAGTATCAATTGAGTATATGGACACTGCAAGTGTATCAATGTAGTATAAAAGTATATTAATGTGGTATAAAAGAATATCAATTTGGTATAGGGACTACATGTGCTTGCATAGAATTTTCTTTCTCTTTTTTAAAAAGTGTATCAATATAGTATAAAAGTGTATCAATTTGATATAAAAGTGTATCAATTGAGTATAGAGACTGCATGTGCCTAATTGGGCCAAATGGCTAAAAAAGGAGATTACTTTTGCTGACTGGCTACAGCATGTCCACCTTTTCAATTATGGGTCATTTTTTTTTAAAATGGTTATCCCATGTCCTTTTCCCTTTAATAAATAGTTTGTGATATATCTATGATTCAAGTTTATTCTTTTTTTTTAAGTTTGATTTTCTCTTTGCCCTTCACTATCAATGTTCCTTTAACGCTTATAGAATTTGTTCATTGAGGCTAATTCTTTTCTCTCTTTCTATGCATGAAATCCCTCTCTGAGTCCACGGGACTCCAATCCTTGCATCGTTTCGGATAACGCCTATTCTTTCGAGTCAAAAAATGGATTTGGTGCAAAAGCAGCTGCTGGTATACACTTGTATACAGAAGATATACAGATTTCCCAAGTCTAAGGAGGCTACTATATGCCATTACATGACGCAAAATGAATCCGGAAGCGAGTATATGGATATTTATACATAAATATACAGTGTATATACTTAAAAACGCAAATAAAAGAGTTGTAGTATACAACTGGTATACGTGTGGTATACAATGTAGAAAAATGGACTTAAAGGTCCAGAAAATGGGAAGCCCAAGCTGGGCAGCCCACCTATGGGCTAATAAAAGGGGCCCAATTCTAACTTTTAATCTCTTATTTACTTGTAATTTGTAATTGTGATTTATGCTTGTCTATTTGTATTAATGCTAATTCTACTTAATTAACCTAGTGATTTCCCACGTTGTTGCCTTTTAATTTATCTCGAATCTCTCATTTATCATATAATTTTTTCCCACGTAATTCATAAAAAGAAAATAATAATAAAAAAAGAGTACTTTAGTCCAAATGATATTTGTTTTGTTCAGATGACTAAATAGTCTACTTGGGTAAAAAGGGAATATACAATTCTCTTCAAACTCGAAAAATTATTTTCTCGTAAATTCTAACTTTCTACAATTGATAAAATGTTTAATACGATACTTTTTAAATATTTTTCAAAAGTGTTAGCCATAACAAAATGACCATTTTTTCTATAATATAGAAGGGTTGGTTTCGACGTGGGATAAAAATAACATAATAAATTTATCTAAGGATAATTTAGTCATTCACTTCATTACTATTATATAATAATATAATTATTTTAATATATATATATATATATATATATATACAACATTAATAGGTGTGCCCACTACAAATTTGCTACCACACACTTGTAAATACCATCAATCAACAATAGAAATATCTGCCGGCTCTTTCCATGCGTCCGCTTTCTTTCTCGTTGAAAATTTCTCCCAAATTTATATTTCCTCTTACGCCTTAATTTCTGGTAAATTATCTTAATTTCACCGCCTTAATTTCTGGTAAATTAAAGCTCCATAAATTGGGAAAATTTGGGAATCTTCATCTTGCCGCCTTAATTTCTGGTAAATTAAGCTCTGAACTATATGTTACTATTGTGGTAGTGTTAATTTTCAGCGTGCTTATGAATTTGATTCCGATCTGAACTATATGTTACTGTGTTGATTGTTCATTCCGACTTTTACTTCCTTGTATTGAAACATTTTCCTTTTCATCTTTAGCTAGGGGGCTTGTATTAGACATTATATTGATTTTGTGAAGCAAAAATGAGTGAAAATGACTGAAGAGAAGAGGTGAAAATGGTGGAAGAGAAGGAGTATACGGTGTTAATGTGGGGATATTTACCCAGAGTATTGTCACATAAGTCTCTGTTAAATTCTCCAGTGGAAGTTCAGTTGCAAGAGAATGCAATTGATGATCGATCATGGAAGAATGTTTGTGGTGGAGGTTGTGGTTTTGCCATGGTTATTTCAGGTTACATTATATGCTCATATCTCTATGGATATATGAATTTTTGAATGAATTGGAAAAAAAATTAGTAAATCTCTGGCTGCTTTTTGTATTGATATTCAGAAATTAAGCTATGCCACTATGTGAAGAGGAGGTTAGGGATTTGAGCTGTGGAAGAAGTCTCTTGCAGAAATGTGAGGTAAGACTGTCTACCATAATAGAACCTTATGGTTCGAGCCTTCCTCGATCTCGCGCATAAAAGGAGCTTAGTGCATCGGTCTGACCTTTTAATGTCTTAGTTTGCTTGAATCAGACCTTACTCTCTTCATTTCATTTCACTTGGTCACTATCCTTAGTATTAAATAATGGACAAATTTAGAATTTTAAATTAGGGTTAGAATAAAGTACATCTGTAATTAAAGTTTCTTAAGATACGCACCTTGTCAAGTGATACAAGAAAAACAAGAGGAGCACAAAACAACCACTAAACAGTCCAATACACCCTCCAAAACAGTCCATTAATCTTAAGGATTTGAGGATCAAGATAGAGACCACTCTCGGATTCACTACAACAACAATAATACGAGATAACAATGGTGTATTTGACACCCAAAATAGCCACAAAACGTGAAGAACAAGATGACAACAAGAACATAAATTTTTGGATTAAAAAAGGACCCAAAAACAGTCCACTACACAAGATAACAACAAGAAAAGTAAAGGATAGATAGTGAGGCCAATATTATGACAAGAATCAGAAACCAAGTGTATATCATACACTAAAACCCCTAATAAATATAATAATAAAAACCACACTCTTACGGTGACCACCAAGGGAATGAACTCACCTCAAGATCTACCGTTTCCAAGCAAAGATCAATATTGGCTTTTCCAAGCCCTATGCTAAGTATGGATTTTCCAAGACCTACAACTAAGGGTGTTACACTCTCAAAAGAGATAAAATATGTCTTTCAATTCTTCATCATTCAAAATCTGCAAAGAAATGAGCTAAAATGACCTATTTATAGTGTAATACAAAAAAAGACAAAAAGACCACTTTGCCCTTAATGATAGGTGCGGCCATGGTGTGTAAATACACCATGTGTAATGTCCAAAATGCCCTTAATTAAGGTCCAAAACCGTGAGTTCTCAATCTTAAATGCTCCAAGTAATCTTCCACACGCGAGATTGCTTTAAGTTATGCTTAAAATGGGTCCTCTATGCATGTTCTTGTATTCTCGAGGTGACCAAGTCTTGAGCCTCTATGTGTTGGCCTCCAAAGATGTCATCAAAAGATAAGATGTCCATTATCATCCTCTCCTTCTTGAAAAGGATTCGACCTCGAATCCAAACCTTGCAAAACCGAAGAGAGGACAAACAAATACAAACTCCTCATGGCATGAGGGTTAGGGTTAGAATAACAAATCATCTCAACATGCCAAGGTTGCACATATTTGCAAAATAACCAATAATCCTTTGAAAGGAATATTAAAAACTCAATAAAAGATGTACAAAGGATTTGGTTATAGGATACATCAATAGTGACACTTTGCTTGTCATGTAGACTAAACAACAAGTTTAGTGCACCAACACCCCCATTTCTAAATTTGGCACCGGGGTTAAATGGGAAAAGTGGCCATAGACACGGTCTACACCCAAACTAAATGACATACTCTCTCTAATAATATACATATCATCCAAAGTAAATAGAGAGTAGAGAAAGGTATCACTCAAATCGACTTCTACTAAGGTTCTCTCATGTGTGTACTCACTACTAGTTTTCCAATAATCACCATGAGTACTCTCAACAATGAAATCACACAAATTAGAAGAAGAAGTAGCTTCCGCAACTACACATTCCTTACCCTTAAGAGTACTCTCATCTTCCAAGAAGAGATTTCCCTCTTTAGGAGGAATGTTGTCACACCATAGTGGGTTAGCATATAGGCTATAGCTTCCAAGGCAAGCTATACCATCATTTACACCACTAGGATCATTAGGAGTGTTTAAATCATCTTCAAACAAGACATTATACGTAAAAAGAGTGTGATCTACCTCACGGTCAGATTTGGAACAAGCAAGTTCCTCTCTCTCTAAATGATCAATATCAAGTTTCAAGGATGTTTCAAACACAATATTACCCCAAGAAGAGCTCTCGGGTTCATTCTCACTTTGTTGACCAACATTTTCAAATACTTCACTCACTTGAGTCCTATTAAGCACATCACACACATACTCAAGTGGTGGACAGTTTTCACAAACAAGTTGATCAACACCCATTACACAAGATGAAGTACTTCCATTCAACATATAGACTTCAACACTAGGTAGACATAAATTGATCTCACAAGAGGAGTCAATTTTGTCATCAATAGGATCAACTAGTGTATCCACACTCACAATATGTACATCATCAACAAGAGGCAAGGAATCATTAGACTCATAAATAAGTAAGCTACTACTCATACTCAATAGATTACTAGCCATAAAATTATCATTCACATGCATTAAAGTGTAAGAGTTAGCTATTTTACCTTGAAGATCTTGAGTAGACTCTTTCTTGTTGTGAGGTGAAGGTCCTCCATAAGCTTGGGCAACAACTTCCTTTTGACATTGATCGCCTTCGCTTTCCATGTTGGTACCTACACAAATGTCCATAGAAATAGAAGGACAACCAAAGTTAGCACGGTTTGGTGGTAATCCCCTCACTTCGCTCAACACAACTGTAATACCCCGATCGTTTCTTAAGCCTAATTCTATCTTTTAAGTGGATATATATGACTTCCAAAGTTATTGATGTTTAAAACATGTTGTATTTCTCTAATTTCTACTTTTTTTCATGTATATAATTGAATAAGATTTCCATCGATACCAATTTCATTAAAATCCGACTTCGGATGAGTGAGCTATGGCAGTTTTACTCAACGGTATCAGATCGCCCAGGTTTGACGGTCGATCTGGTGGACCGTCAGGTCCCTGGTGGACCGTCAAGTTCCTCGTTAAGCCAAGGCAGTGACTTCTTTTTCAGTCCATCGTGTGACGGCCAAGTTGGTGGATCGTCAAAAAGTTGACGGACCGTCAAGGGGTCCGTCAGGTCGAGACAAAATGTCTCATTTCTGGCCCTCGAGTGACGAACGACTTGGTGGACCATCAGTTTCCTGAAGGACCGTCACTTCGACCATTACGTTGAGGCAGAACATTCCAGTTTTGGCACTCGAGTGAAGGACGATCTGGTGGACCGTTAGGAGACTTGACGGACCGTCAGATCGACCGTCACAGGCCCCAATCAGCAAATTTTAGTATTTTCAAAAAAAGGGAATCTTGGTCATTTCTGATCCTTGTGTCCTTATATATACATCTATGTAGGGAATAGAAGATCATTTATCTCTATTTCTCTCCTAATTTGTTTCAAGAATTCTCTAGAAACCTAGGGTTTCTTCCAAACCCAAAAATCAAATCATCTCTAAGAAATTCAAGAAATCTCCCATAAATTTCTTCAAAGTTGTTCAAGAACTAAGTTTCCCAATTCAAAGGCATCAAGAATCTTGTCCCAAAAGTGTAAGAAGAGTTCCAAACAAGTTTGCACATCTTCAAATTAAAATCCAAGGTATGTGGGGTTTGAAAAGAACACTACTTTCGTTCTTGTGCCTAAAGATTTACTTTCTATTATTGATTTACATGATTTTACAAGTGGGTTTACACCCAAATTTCTTTATGTATGATTTATGAGACTTGAGTTGAATAATCTTGATATTTTTGGTTATTTCACCATCATTCTTCTTAAATTAAGTATTTATTCCATGAGATGTCTATTGTCATTATATATTGATGATTTCTAAGTGATTTATGATAAGTGTCAAGATTTGTGTTTTTCTATAAGAAATTTGACTATTGAATATATATATATCAATATTTGAATTAAAAGTGAAGAATGAGTTTGATGATGTTTCCTTGAAGCTTTGGCATTTGAAATGACTTGATAAGCAAATGTACTTGATGTTGAGAAACATCATTTGAATTTATGTCGAGTTAGGAATCCACAGTCGTATATGATTTACCGATGAGATATACTATTGTTTTGGTCATCATGATAGACCCATGAGTTGATATTTATTGAGGTGGATTTCCTAACGCGTTCTGAGCTGAGTCTGGGAGAAGTATTTAGCACCGAGTGGGAAATTTGGTATTTCCCCAAAACTATGTGCCACCGTAGGATTGATGTTGATAGTTGTGGTCCAAAGGCCAAGTAAGAGATTGTGATGATGAGATTGAGGTTGTACTCCCTGGAAAGAGTACGACACCCCCACCAATGTGGGGTTCTCTCCTTAGGAGGGCAAAATATTGGACTCCATGCGGCTCATATGGTGTAGTTATGTCGGTTATAAGAAACTCCCATGTCCATAATGATCTAAGTACCATGAGTTACCAGTCACTCTAAGTCATGAGTCAAAGAGTTTGAGATGAGTTAAATGATTTATGAGATTTATGAAACATGTGTTATTACTGATGACTTACGAAAATGATGCTTTAAATAATTCAAGCGAAGAGAATTATTATTGTCAGTATGCATGATTTTCTTATACATTTATGATATTATTTAAAATGTTACATCCACCCCCACATACTCAGTACATTCCCAAGTACTGACTCCCCTACTTTTTTGTACTCTATATTTCCTCACGATATAGGTTCAGGTGCTTAGTCTCAGCAGCGACCGTGATCTTTGAGTACCTTCATCTACATTTTTGCGGTTGGTGAGTCCTCATGGTTCGAGGACCTGTGTCTCCACTTTTGTCTGGTTAATAGATGGTTGTTTACTTACAGTTCAGTACGAGTCAGTTAGGGATCTGTCCCAATAGCTCCTCAGTCCTATGTAGTAGAGGCTTTGTCAGACTAATGTACCAGCGTGTACAGAGATTTTAGTATTTTGTTTGCACAGGGAAGTATTACTTCATGTTTCAGTATGTTCATGACATGGTTATTCCACTTTATCTTAGCATGATTTGAGCTATAATGAGTTCTGAAAGAGATGACAAGCTTAGAGGGTTAGCTTGAGGCCTCGTGTGTCCTTGAGTACCATGTGACGTCTCGGGATAGGTTCTTGGGGCATTATAATAACCTCTCCTTTTTCCACTCTCGGATTACCACCTTTCACTCCCTTACACCTCTCAATCTTTTGTCTCTCATAATAATTTGAATTGAAGTAGGTAGGAACTTCTTTTTGCAGGTCGGGCAGAGTGTACGTCTCGAGGCAATTTCCCCATCGATCTCTTACAATATTAGGCCAATTTTTCATATTTGGAACTTTATGTTATGCAAACCAATCGGCGCCCAAGCTCACATGACCATAGGTTATGGGAAAAACATCACACCACACCTCCTTATGGTAATTAAATTGGGAGAAGACAACTTTTACCCTCTCGGTAACCTTAAACCTGTCCAAGAAGTATGGAACAAGTAAAGGCTCACAAAATAACCCCAAGTAATCAACCATGGATGGAACAATGTAGTTTCTATAGTACCTATCATTTAACACAACGAGGCAGCCCGGTATCCCACAAATGGTCACCTTTTCGGAGTGTACACTCCTTCTCGGATCAACATTGTAAAGCACATGAGTACCCCTCGGTTTTAGAGATGCATACCCTCTTCTTCTCATTGGACAACCTACACTATAGCTAGTATAACTATTCACACTATATCTACCTTGATAAGAAGTACTACAAGGTGGAGAATATGAATCTTCACACTCCTCACGTGTACTCTCATCATAACTCTCATAAGGTCTGCGAACGAAAGGGTTATACTTAACACCAAATCTAGGTTTGGAGTGGGGAGTGAAAGACTCCACACATGTCCCAACTTCATCATAAGATCCATCACGAGGCCCTACATCATCTCCAAAGTCCCCATAAGCACTAGGAACTTCATTCACCTCATTTTCTCCCTCAAAACAGTAATTTTCAAATCTGCCTATGTTTTGATCATGGCTATTTTCATAGCCTCCTCAATCTCCCTCAACTTCGTAGCCATAAAAACCCTCACTACAATCATAGTCTCCCATATTGTAGTCACAATAATCCCCAGCTATCGAAGTCACGTTCCCCTTATATCACCCTTTAAACCTACAAAATGAACAAAAAAGATTAGTAGTAAAGCTCCTCACCAACACTCGTATACACTTACCTTTGTGATTCTCACAATTGGAGCGACAAATATTGAAAGTTGCTTATACTACGGTAGTCAATAGGATGTCAATTCTACTTGGTGGCCGGAATAGATTCTTGTTTGATCGACTCAAGACACAAAATAAAATTTACTTACGAACTTGAAATAAAGAAGTTACAACGAGTTAAAAATGAGAAAAGCTCACAAATAACGAAGACACGAAAGAAACGGATTCAACAATTAATCTACAACTAAGTAGGTGATTACTAGTTGTTAATTAATTGGAACCAATAAAATTGAAACTAAGGAACAACAAAAGGAAACTACTAAAATCTGAAATTTGATCTTATTAATGATGTGAACAGTAGCAAATGGGTGACGTGGCAGCATGCAATTGGTTTTGGTCCCACCCAATATAATAACAAATTCTGAAATTTTAAATCTTCACACTATTTGGAAAGGGTGACAATTGGTTTTTGGTAGGGAAAACATAAGTCTTGAAATAAGAAAAAGTATTTTGTCCCACAAAACAAGGTTCTTGAAACAAGAAAAAGTGGCTTGTCCCACAAAACAAAGTTCTTGAAACAAGAAAAAGCTGAAAAAGTAGAAGTCTAGTCTAGGAAGTGTTGGGTTCAAGGTTTCTCACAACAAGCTTTACATCTTTTCATCTTCACCTTTTGAATCTATATTGCCCTTTTGATTGTCTTAAGTTGTAAGAAAAGATGAAGAACTAGATTAACACCACAACAACCTTCAAGAACACAACAACAACTTCTTCAAGAACACAACAACAACTTCTTAAAGAACACAACACAATACCACCAATTGTCAACAACAAGATGAAGAACACAAGGCCAAAACAGTCCATCACAACCAAAAAACGTCCCAGGTTCACAATAACATCAACAATGTAAGCTCAAACTTAAATTTGGACTCAAAGTGTTAGTGAAGGGCAAAACTATCTCTAGAAACAACAAATACAAGTGAAAATTTCTGCCAAGACACAACAAAAAACACAATTTTTAGACAAGAACACAAAATGGACAAATTGCTCTTTTTCTGGAATTTTCAGATTTTTAACTTCTTTTTTTCTAACAAGCAAGCCCCAGATTGATGTTGTAGGAACAAGATCAAGCCAAGCTTTGATACCAAATGATACAAGAAAAACAAGAGGAGCATAAAACAACCAGTAAACAGTCCAATACACCCTCCAAAATAGTCCACTAATCTTAAGGATTTGAGGACCAAGATGGAGACCACTCTTGGATTCACTACAACAACAACAATATGAGATAACAATGGTGTATTTGACACTCAAAACAGCCACAAAATGTGAAGAACAAGATGACAACAAGAACATAAATTTTTGGATTCAAAAGGACCCAAAAATAGTCTACTACACAAGATAACAACAAGAAAAGTAAAGGATAGATAGTGAGGCCAATATTATGACAAGAATAAAAAACTAAGTGTATATCATACACTAAAACCCCTACTAAATGTAATAATAAAAACCACACTCTTACGGTGACCACCAAGGGAATGAACTCACCTCAAGATCTACCATTTCCAAGCAAAGATTAATATTGACTTTTCCAAGCCCTATGCTAAGGATGGCTTTTCCAAGCCCTACAACTAAGGGTGTTACACTCTCAAAAGAGAGAAAATATGTCTTTCAATTCTTCATCATTCAAAATCTGCAAAGAAATGAGCTAAAATGACCTATTTATAGTGTAATACAAAAGAAGACAAAAAGACCAGTTTGCCCTTAATGATAGGTGCGGCCATAGTGTGTAAATACACCATGTGTAATGTCCAAAATGCCCTTAATTAAGGTCCAAAACCGTGAGTCCTCAATCTTAAATGCTCCAAGCAATCTTCCACACGTGAGATTGCTTTAAGTTATGCTCAAAATGGGTCCTCCATGCATGTTCTTGTATTCTTGAGGTGAACAAGTCTTGAGCCTCTATGTGTTGGCCTCCAAAGATGTCATCAAAAGATAAGATGACCATTTGTCCCGTATCATCAAGTCAACAAGAGCCAACTAAAATGAAATAGATGGGGTACTAATTCAGCCGATGAATTTTCTCATATTAATGTAGTGGACTAAAAGAAAGTTAATTAGGAATAGCTAATTGTGAAGATTAGAATGGCTAACTGTGTAAATTGGTGTCATAGCTATGCATGCCTTGATTTTATTTGATGGTATCATAGTGGTTTCTATATCTATGAATTTCAAACGTGCTGCTCTCAATCTCAAAGAAATTGTAAGTAGTTCTTATCTACTTCCTTTATACATACAACTATTAAATGGTTATCTAATTTATGTACAGAAGTGCAGAACTAGACTTGGTATAGATAACTTGTATCCTTTAAGTTTTACATAGATACAGAAGATAAGAATAAGATTTCACTAGGCCTCCTAGCTTCTTAATAATAAACAATAGAAAGGAATAGGAAATACAAAAGGAAAGCATTCAATTACTACAAAAGGACAAAATAACAATAACCAATTTATGTGTTACAAAAGGACTCCACAACCAGTAGGAACTTGAAATTACAGAACTAAACCATGCACAAAATTAGAAGGCCAAGCAGCACAAAGAAAAGAACCTAGCAGCATAAATACTACTCTCTCTTTTCTTTTTCTTTTCCCTCAAGTCAAGTCATATAGTTTCAATCCTACAAGTATAGCACCACTCGATTTCCATATATAAGACGATGTATAAAGTCCTAAGTTAGGCTGTGGTGAAGGTCATATTCCTTCCTATATCCTTGTGTTATATATTCATAGAGGCAGATTTAGAATTTAAACTTGAGAATGTCAATTTGTAAGATTCTTAGCATTTGAACAGTTTGAGTAATAACATTATAGTTCACAATTTAATATTTGCTGAACGTTTCAACATGGGTGTCTAAGGGAACTTTATACTCCACAGGAAGTTGGTTCAATGGTATGGACACAACATGTAATGTGTCGGTTAGGAACACATCATTATCTCGACTTGATCGTGGACAAGTACTATTTTTTAGGCTATGAGGATAGAGGGGTGCACTTATACATGTGAACCAAACTATAGTCAGAGCCCGAACCTCTTCTATTAAGAGAAAGACAAGTCCAAAGAACGTTGTAGGACAATCCAACTATTTGACTGAAAATCGCTCCCTACTAAGAGTTTTTCCTTTCTAAGGTTGAACCCCAAAAAACTTGGCAAAGGTGAAAGAATCCACATTATTAGGATTAGGAAAATAGTAATGTGTTTAATGTAAAAAAAGGGTACATTTTCAACTAATCAAAGATTCAGCCTCAGTATAACATGTGAGAGTACATCATTATTGCCAATTCACCAATAATTAGCAGGGGTTATGATATGCAATCTCTACTTGTAACTTAATGATTTTGCCAGCACTCATTCTTGGAGAATCAAGAAGACTTCAATTACAACAGGGTCATATTTGATGAAAGACAAATGACCCATAACTGATGCCACTTAATCTGGTCTCCAGCAAAGCATTGCTTTCACAGATCCCACCACTATAAAAAAATACCCCTATAAAAAAGATATAGTAAAAGAAGAAAAGAAAGAAGGAAGTTTGCTAATAAAGAGGACTAATGGCTAGCTAGTAGGTTGATTGACTTAGTGAGAAAGCATTAAATTAAAAGTCTTGTTTTGGTAGTTTATAAGTAGTAGTTGATATGGGTGTACAAAGCTGTCCAATACGTTCTCGACCATTCACACGAAGCCAAGCTTGGGAGTTACAAAAACTACAAGCCATGTTCATGCAAATGGCTGTGTGAGTTGGTACTTGATCCGCCAAAGATCTTCAACATTTTTAAGTGTGAAAATGAGCCTTGAAGTGTAATAAATTACACTCTAAGGGCACCCCATGACTGAAGGGTAGGAAGGTCATTTGTCCTTCATTTTGTGTGTAATATAAATAGATGCTATTAGGGTTATTTTCAGCACTTATTTCATTCTTCATATTTCACAACAACAAGTCTTGTAACATTGAATATTTCTCTCTCTCTTGTTCTTGAGAGTAGAACCTGAAATTTGTCCAACAAGTGTAGTTACACTTGTGTTGTTTCTTGGCTAGAAACTTGAGATCTTGAGGTTCATGAGTTCCTCTTGGTCTAAGTAAGAACTTGGTACTGAAATCTTTTGGTCTTAGGGTCCTATCTTCAAGTTAGGGTTCATAGATTCTAAGATATCTTTGTGTCAAGTTACTATCTTTCATTTTGTACTCTTGAAACTTTGTAGTAACTTAGTGAAGCTGTGTGGGGATGATTTTCGATTCACTATAGTTACTACCATTTGTTGTTCTTGTTGTTAACATTGTACTCTTTGTAATCTATCATCTTGTGTTGTTGAACCATTGTTTAATGTTATTGTTATCTTCTTGTTCTCCTTGTGTAGCTACTGTTTTGGTGTTGGTATTCCTTCAAAATTTTATGATTGTTGTTGTCTTCACATAGTGGAGTTGTTATCTTCAAGCTCTCGCAATTGTTGTGTGTTTGGACTGATTTTGTGGCAGATTTGATACGCTCCAAGTTAGTAGGGTATCAGAATATTTATCTGTTCATAAGGATAAAACTTCAAAAATGGACTAGAGCGCACAGAGAGATGCAACAGATAAACTCCGTCAACTCCAATTGTTGGGTTGACATAATGAGGTTCAGATAATACTTTCTATGATATATTTGGCTATACTAGGTTGAAGTGCTCCAAATATCAATACAACCTCTGTAAAAGCATAATTCTTCGCCAACTTCAAACCCCATTTTGAGTGGTACCTGGTTGCCTTCATCTTTACCAGAATTTAGACCATCTGTCTAGCCTTCCAAGTATCCTTCTTTGTAGTAAGTCTGTGAGTGTCCTCTAGATGCAATGATGAGTCAAAAATGCCATCAACTGTATTTACAGTCTGAGAACTCCTGAATACTTTTAGATGTTAAATACTACTTGACAAAAGGTGATGGAATCAAAATTTGGCATGACTTTGCTTAAAACACTTCCATTTATAACACAACATGATAATCCAATATATATTGGTTTAATAACCAAAGGCATTACTTTCTAAGCGATAAAAAAAAATACAGTAAATGCTCAGAAATTTCAAAAGCTGATATAGCAACACCAATAATATACCCAGTGTAATCCTACAAGTGGGATCTGGTGAGTGTAGTGTGTATGTAGACCTTACCCCTACCTTGGGAGGTAGATATTAATAGAACCTCGGCTCAAATAAAAGAATTACAATACAATTTGAAAAAAGAAGTAAATCAGCAACATCTCAAGTAATGCAGTTTGTAGTATTTATACAACACTACTTAAGATAATGCAGTTTATTGTCAATGATGTTATCTTCTTTTTGTAGAATTTTTTTTAATTGTATAGCTCTTTGTATGAACATTTAGACAAGTAAATATCTATGCCGCTTAACTCTTTATATAGTTAAACATCTCTGTAGCGAAGTTGTTTGTTTGGATATTACTTACCTCCTACAGTTGGTGCAAGTTTCTTAGTTTTTAATGGAAAAAAATGTTGGTTTTTCCTAATATGGCATAACAGTGAAACATAAACATGTTAATGTTCCTTTCCTTTTTTTGCAGTTGCATTTTTTGCGTGTGAACTCTCTATTTGTGCTGCTATACAGTCTTTCATTTAGCAGGTAACATTTTCATTGTGAATTCAAATTTGTACAACTACTGTATATTTATGATTCTATACTTTCTTTCATGTTACTAATATGTTAACTATATGTTGGCTTATATTAACCACGGTTAGAAAATCAATATTGTAATGTCAAATAAAAATAAACAAGCACATCCAAACTTTAAAAAAGCACATGAGGATAAAAAAGCTAGATGCCGTGAATTATATAAAACAATGCAATCCAATAGAAAAGAAGTTTTACTAGCTAAAGCGCAAACAAGAAAAGCTGAACGTAGCTACTGATTATTTAGTGCTACTTCAGTTAGCTTAATTGAGCAACAACCTCAATTAGAGCAAGGATCAACATCAAATAATACTGAACAGTATAACGACAACTCAACCATGACACAAACATCCACAAATTATGTCATGTTAAAATCTGTTCCGAAATGTAACTTTTATCGGGCAAGAAAATTTGAATACGAACCACCTGCTTTTTGTTGTGGAAAAGGCGCTATCAGGTTAATTTCTCATCTTCTTCCTACCAAATTAATGAGTCTTTATCTAGGAAATACTGAAGAATTAAAACACTTTCGAATTTATGTAAGAACATATAATAACATATTTGCATTTACATCTCTTAGGATAGCTTACGATAAGGAATTGTCACAAAGAAATAAAGGTATTTATACATTTCGGGTTCAAGGAAAAATGTATCATTTCATAAATGACTTGATACCAAGTGATGAAAAGGGAAAAAATATACAATTATACTATTTTGATAGTGAGAATGAGTTGAGAAATCTAATGGCATGTTCAGACAAGCTAAATGAATATACCGTTAAAAGGTTAATGAAAATATTAAACATTAATCCATACTCAATATTTTTAAAATGTTTAATAAATATTCCATAACTTTCTAATTTCTATATTGTATTTAAATCTGTGCTGGTTTAAATCAACGAACATACAATTTACCAACTACGTCAGAGGTTGCAGGAATATGGGTAGACCAAGATGCCAATAATTATGGTTCTGCACCTCATATATGAATTTATACAAAAAGTGATAGGAGTCAGTTGGTAAATTATTATATGGATGTTATGACCCATTGCAATATCCATTATTATTTTTTTATGGCCAAAATGGTTGGCATTGTGGAACTGAAAAAATTAAACCTATAGCCAGTTCTACTACAACACAAACATATTGCGAACATGAACAATTACCCAATGTAAAGAATATGACTTCAATTGATGGATTTCTTAACTTAGAAAATGACATTCTGTAAAAAGGTAAACGAAAAGGAGATGTGGTTTCTTGTCGTGAATAATATTGTTATAAGCTTCAAATAAGAGATGATGAAGATATAATATTTCATTCAGGTAGATTATTCCAACAATATATTGTAGATGAATGGATCAAAATTGAAACTCAGAGACTTGATTTCGCTTCGTTCAATCAAGATTTATTTAGAACAGATGTGTTAGGAGGACTTTTAGATATATCACGTCATGGTGAAAGAGAAACTTCTCAAGTAGGAAAGCATAAAATGATTTCTCTTAGTTTCATAGGAGGTCCTAGAGATATACGTCGATGTTATATGGATACTATGACTTTAGTTCAACGTTTTGGAAAATCTGATATATTTCTAACCATGACTTGTAATCCTTCTTGGACTGAAATTAAACAAATGCTACTTCCAACGGATGAAGTTCAAAACAAACTCGATTTGATTTGTCGAATATTCTGAGAAAAATTAGAAGAATTAAAAAAGGATATACTGAGAAAACATGTATTTTGTAAAGTTGCAGCATTTATGTATACAATAAAATTTCAAAAGTTGGGACTTGCTCATACTCATTTTCTTATTATACTTGAGGAAAAATATAAATTATTGACACCAGAAGCATATGATCGATTTGTTTGTGCAGAACTACCTGGATCTAAAATAAACTCAAATTTGTTTAAACTTGTTACTCTATACGTGATACATGGTCCTTGTGGTGAATTAAATCCAACATGTCCTTGTATGAAAAAGACAGGTTACTGTAAATTTAAATACCCAAAAGAATTTTCTGACCAAACATGTAAAGGCAAAAATTCATATCCAACTTATAGGAGACAAAATACAGGAAAATGTATAAAAATCGGACACCATCTTCTTGATAATTCATGGGTTGTTCCTTACAATTTATTTTTATTATGTAAATTCAATTGCCATATGAATGTAGAAATTTGTTCTGATATTAGAATTGTTAAATATGTTTATAAATATATATGTAAAGGACATGATAAAATTATATTTCATCTACATGATGATAACACAAATGTAGAAATAGATGAAATAAAAGAGTATCAATCAGCTAGGTGGGTTTCCCTGCCTGAAGCTGCATGACACATATTTGGATTTCCCATCAGTGAAATGAGTCCTTCTTTCTATAATTCATTGTTCCATCTTGTTTCTTTCAAAAGTACCGATAATATTAGCAAAGTTATAAATAATTCAATGATTAAGAAAACTATGTTAACTGAATTTTTTATGATGAATACAGTACATAAAGAAGCTATGAATTTAAATTTATTATACCGAGAGTTTCCTGAGTATTTTGTATGGTCAACAACATATAAAATATGGACACGTCGTCAAAAGAAAATGCAATTGGTCGTGTTGTGACATGTCATCCAACTGAAGGAGAAAGATATTATTTAAGATTACTTCTAATGAATGTAAGAGGACCTAAATCATATAAAGATTTGTTAACGGTAAATGGTGAATCTTACAGTACATTTAGAGAATTTGCAGAAAAATGAGGACTATTACTATGCGATTATAATTTAATTGAATGTATGTCCGAAGCAGTAGGTTATCAAATGCCATATAGCTTAAGACATTTGTTTGCTGTCTACTAACGTATTGTAATCCAAATAATCTCAAAGAATTATGGGAAAAATTTAAAACCGCAATGTCAGATGATTATAGTAAATATTCAAATCTGTCTTCACAAGAAATCTGTTATAAAGTATTAAATAATATTAACGATATTATTTACTCAGTGGGTCGTGATATTAATGAATTTCAACTAATATCAGAAAAAATAAAAGCGTCTACTATAGACAAAGAAGCTAAAGATGTACATTTTGAAAGAAATGTCAGCGTTAGTGATGAAGATTTACTATTGAAAAATAAATTAAACAATGAACAACGAACAACTTACAATATAATCCTTGAAAGAGTGTTCTCAAATAAACCTGGGGCTTTCTTTATTGATGGTCTTGGTGGAACTGGTAAAAGTTTTTTATATTGGGCATTATTAGATACTGTGAGACATAGAGGGTTTATAGCTTTAGAAACTGCAAGTTCTGGTGTGGCAGCCTCGCTTCTTCCTGGAGGTCGCACTGCTCATTCTCGATTTAAATTACCTATAAATATTGGTGGAAATTTTAGTTGTAATATTAGCAAACAAAGTTCATTGGCATCTTTAATCCGTGATGCAAAATTAATAGTATGGGATCAAATCTCAATGGCAAAAAAAGATATTGTAGAGGCCTTGGATTTGCTTCTTAAAGATCTTATGGAAAGAAATATTCTCTTTGGTGGAAAAGTTGTTGTTTTTAGTGGTGATTTCAGAAAACCCTACCTGTTGTTCGTAGTGGCAGAAGAGACGACTTTGTCCATGAAAGTTTACTATATTCTACAATTTGGAATCAACTCCAAAATCTACAATTATCTGAAAATATGCGAGCAAGAACTGACCCTTCTTTTTGTAACTACTTAATGAGAATCGGTAATGGAAATGAGAAACGAAATGCTTAAGGAAAAATTGAAATACCAAAATATTTAATCATTCCTTTCACTACTGAAAAAGATTCATTGAACTTGCTATTTAAAGTTACTTATCCCAATTTATATACATCTCACTCAAATATTTCTTTTACTACTTCTAGAGCTATTTTAACAACCAAAAATGATTTTATAGATGAAATAAATGAAATGTTGATTACCCAATTCCCATCCAATGCAAAAGTATATGTGGATACTGATGAAACTCTTGATCCAAAAGACCAAAGTGAATATGAAGATTTTATGCATAGTTTAAATCCTACTGGATTACCTCCTTACAAGATATGTTTGAAAAAAATTGCCCCATTATCTTGCTAAGAAACTTAAATCCTTCAGAAGGTTTATGTAACGGAACACGAGTAACATGTGATGATTTTAAAGCTCACGTTATTAGTGCTACCATATCCAGTGGTGACTTTAAAAATACTTATGTATTCATTCCACGTATATCATTACTAACCTCAGCAGATGAAAAAATTCCCTTATAATTTAAAAGAACACAATTTTTAGTGTGATTATGTTTTTCCATGACCATTAACAAAGCTCAAGGACAAACATTAGACTTTGTTGGCATTTATTTAAGAGAACCAGTATTTTCTCATGGTCAACTATATGTGTCTTTGTCGAGAGCCAAGAGTTCTAACAATGTTAGAGTACTAATAAGACCTCCTATTGCTGATAATCATGATGTTTGTTGTACATCTAATATAGTATACGATGAAATTATTGCAAAAGCTTTTTCCTAACTAACAATTTCAATGTTAATGGTAAATCCTCTTCCATTTTAACTACTGTTGAATCTATTTACCATTTCTAATTATATCATTTGTTACTTCTTTGCAATTTCAGCTTAAATTAAAATGACTGAACGATTCAACATCAACGCTATTACTCCAACAACTGAAGACTGAACTTGTAAGATACAAGTAGTTGACAAGGATTGACAAAGAGAGAGTCAACACGAAAAAAAATACCAACTCTTGACTTTCTAAGATGAAGAGGTATTTTTATGAAAATTAATAAACTATTAAAAATTAAAACATACCAAATGGGCACAATAATGTTTAATTTTGGTTTTTAACCTTTCATTTGATACTAATATTAACTATTTCCCTCGATACACGAAAATGCAAAATTATGAAAAGGTGTTAACAAACTTTTTCGAGTATACATTGAATTGGAATGATGAGGACTTTGAGAATTTAAACAAGATTCAATGTCAAAAGGAAGTTAGCCATTTAGTGGAGAATACTAGGTGTGATGAAAATGAAGGAACATTACTTGTGTCACCTCTTAACATACAAGAAAAATATATTTATCACAAGGAAATTGTTATTCCTAACTAAAAATATCTTAAGTTGTGCCTTTGACAATTTTGATAAATGAATTTTTGCAATTTTCGCCGGTGATTGTTTTTATACTTCTTTACAAGATGGTCTTACTACATATCAATTTTAAGATTATTTTTGGAAGAATATTTATTTTTTTAATTAATAATATATTGCTTCATAGAAAATACTGATTCAGTGCATTATCTTTGGCAATGACATAGCACAATACGTGGATCTTTTACATTCTTTTTCCACCTACCTGGTGTCCGTTGCAAGTGTTAGGGAATCAAATGATACATACAGCAGACCACTCAGTAACTTTACTTGGATAATTGACAATAATACTATTATCGAACCAATAGAAGAAATAACTCCATTGGAAAATCCTCTGCCGCGACCAACACGACTTGCTGTTATGCCATTACAACACTTTGATCATCAATCTGAAGGGCACATGAATTTGGTATCATAACAACTAATGTATTATATTTTTTATCAACTACTAAAGTACAATTTATTGCTTTATATTTATCAACTCATTTACTATTATTCCTCTCAAGATATTATTGTTATTGTACTGAATGCGGGTTTGCCAACATACGTTGCAAATGGATCAAAGATTCAAGACTTTATTGTAATGGATGACAAGTACATATTTTTGACTATTTTTATTTTTCTTGCTCCTCTTTCCGCTATAAATTTTATGTCAAGTGTCCAGTTTTTAGAATGTCAAATTTCTGGTCGCTTTTTGAGATTTTTTTTTTTTAAAAAAAAATTAAAAAATTGACCATCAAGAAAAGAGATTTTCTCAACCAAATTTAAATTGTAAATCTTTCTACTTCCTTTAACCTAAAATTTTAACCTATATTAACAACTTAGAAAGCAACACATCAGTCCCCAACTCCTACTTAAATGGTAATTTTGTTGAAGGATAAATTTCAAGCTCAAAATATGAGAACTTTTCTCCATTAACAAGTTTCAAGTTTTCCAAATTTGTAGTTTACTTGCATGTTACATCTGAAATTTTATTAAAAGATTTGATATTTGTATATCACTATTAAATACCATTTTATTCTTAAAGATATAACTCAAATACTAAATATACTTTTCTCCTTTTATGCAGGAAAAAACCCGCCAAACTCACACTTTGGGCAAGCTTTATAGATCACGATGAAAGCAAAATCCTGGAAATACTTTATCAATTTCCAATTATTCTTGCCAGGAAAATGGTAAGATCAAGATCAGGTGAACACATATATAATTATACTATAATCTTGACAAACATTATACTATAAAATTAAAACTAATTATTCAAATTAATATAGGATTGTCAAGCAGATTTGCCACAACAATCCAAGTCAATCCTCCGTATCCACAAGTTGCTGCACTCAAAGAGTGGTACCCTTCCTAACCCCAAAAAAATTAATTCACATATAGTATTGATCAACAAAAAATTAAGCTTTCACCCTCTTTTCAACTTGTAGGGTCAAAACAAATGAATAATTTTTAATTGCATACAAAAAAAAACCCACAGCTGCAACAGGATCTCTTTGGTTCGTTCCTTTTGAAGATGAGATCACATCCATTATAAATGCACAACAACAAACCCTAGTAAGAATAATAACAAATTTCATGTCTCACTCTACAAAATTTTTATTGCATTATAAGTTACATAATGTGATTTCTAATTTTTTAAATGTCATAGGGCCAAATATTTTACATGGAAGCTACAATTTCGCTGTCAAATGAAAACCAATAATTTGTTGTTATGAATTGATCATATTGCAAGAGAGTCTTCATCAGGATTCATTCTTTCAGACTAATTTACTGGATATATTATCGGTGATTGTAAGACCCCGCAAAGTTCCCTCATAGTCTGAGCCTTAGAGCGTGTCAAGAGAAGTGTAATTCCGGCCCTAAACAGATAGATAAGTGACTTCCCAAGTGGTTGGTCTTTAAACCATATTGAATTTTCTTAAATTTGACTTTTTTTCATATAGAGAATTGAATTAGATTTACAACGATACCAATTTCATCCAAATCCGGTATCGGGGTGAGAAGTTATGGAGCGTTTTACTAAAAGTTGTCAGAGAAGCCCAGGTGTGATGGACGATCCGATGAACCATCGAGTCTGTGATGGACCACCGCAACCAAGGCAGTAACTCCCTTTTATGAACTAAGTACTATGGCCAAAATGACTGACGACCAAGGCTGTGATAGACCGTCACTGGGACCGTCGCGCTCAGACAGTGTGGCCTCCTTCTGGCCAACGTGCGACAGACGATTCGACGGACCGCCAAACTTATGACGAACCATTGCTTAGACCATTGCATCAAGGCAGTGTGATCATTTTCTGTCAAACATGCGACGAACAACCCGATGGACCGCCAGACTTGCGACAAACCATCATTTCGACCGTCCCATCAAGGCAGTGTGGTTATTTTTTAGCCAACGTGTGACGGATGACCCGACGGACCGTCAGGCTTGCGATGGACCTTCGCTTCGACTGTCGCAGGCCCTGTTCAGTATTTTTAACTCATTTTAAGAAGGGGATTTTTGGTCTTTCCACTCTTTTATCAACCAGATATGTTCCAAGAGAAGCAAAGGGCTTCATTTATTATTCAAAACACAAAAGAGCTAGGGTTGTACCTCAAGATCAAATCTAAAACCCTTCTCCAAGAAATCCAAGAACTCATGATAGATTCAACAAATTGAGTTAAAATTTGAGTTCCCCAAGTTCAAGGGTTGGAAGAATCCTCTCTTAAGAGTAAGAAGAAGAGTTTAGAGCAAGCTTGTTCATCTAATTTCATAATCTAAGATATATGGAGTTTTGAAAAAGGGTAATCCTTTCACCCTTGTGCCCAAAGGCTTATTTAAAATATAATTCACTATAATTTATGAGATTTTTCATGAAATTGAATTGGGGGTTTTCACCCATTGTTATTGGTTGCAAGCTTTTGATGTTTTCCTTGAATTGAGAGTCTAATGGCATAATTTTTACATGTTTTCTTGAGAAATTACAGTTGCGTCTATACCCCATGATTTTAATCCTTGAGAAGTTAATAGTTGAAATGTTTGAGATATTAAAGTATATGAGTATGTTGAGATTTTGAGACAAATTGTTGAAATTTCCAGATTTCTACATGAGTTATGAATCTATATGCTATCTATTATACTTTTGATGAGTTGTAACTTGAGAATGAATTATGGGTTATTGAGCCCTACTTGAGATTTGATATTTTATGAACTCTTATGCTATAAGCACCCATGATTTAAGTATTCTGAGATTGTTGAGAAATATTTTGACCTAATGGTCATTGAGTTTTGAAATCCACTCTACTACATGAGATTACAGATTTGATTATTGAGTTTTTATTGAACCATGAGATTATTCTAAAGTGGATTTTTATGAGATGAGCGATATAAACTAAAGGGAGTAGTATTTAGCACCGAGCGGGTAAGTTACTACGGTTTCTTACCCCAAAACTATGTGCCACCGTAGGTTGGGCCTGAGGCCAAGTTTATGATTATCATTGGGCCTAAGGTCGAGTTGATATTAGGACCTAGGACGAGTTTATTTAGTGATCACTGGACCTAGGTTATACTCCCTAGAAAGAGTATGACGCCTTTCCCCAACATGAGGTTTCTTCCTTAGGAGGACAGAACTTTGGACTCCATGTAGCTCACATGGTTTATGTCGGTTAAGAGAAACTCCCTAAACTAAAGTATTTTCCATTGAGATAAGATATTTTCTTTTAAAACAAAAATACTTTCCCTTGATATGAGTATTTTTCCCTAAAGCTTAAAATGAGATATTTTCCTAACGTGAATGAAATGTCTTCAAGTATGTTTCAAAGTTATATGATTTTGAATTTCAAGTACTTGAGTTCAAAAGAGTTATGAGTTCTTGAGTATTAAAGAAGTTTTACTCTCCATGAGACATATGAATGAGTTGAAAGTATTGATTAAAGTTTCCTTTAGCCTATGGGTAATGAGAATAAGAGAAGATTTTCGACTTGAAAGTTAACCTATGATGACTCACGAGATTTGTGTTACATGCTCTATTTTACATGATTCATGAGCTTTACATTTGATACTTATTCAAGCCATGTGAGTCATCACTTATTGCATGCATGATTTGATTGAAGAGTATTGATGTTGTTTTATATAAATGCATGCACCCCTACATACTCAGTACATTTCCAAGTACTGATCCACATATACGTCTATGTGCTACATTATCTTATAATGTAGGTTCAGGTGTTCTGTCCCAGCCTCATCAGTGACTTTCGAGTACCTCTGTCTATATTTCTACAGTGGTGAGTCCTCATGGTTTGAGGACTTATCTTCAGACATTTTAGCTTTTGAGAGACCGTGTTATTACTTTCAGTTCATTTCGAGTATGCTGGGGACCTGTCCCAACGACTCTCTAGTTCATGGATTAGTAGAGGCTTTGTCAGAATAGTTGTTAGATTGTGATTATGTTGATAATTCCAGTATTTTGGGTGTTTGAATCGAGTATTTTCTCCGTACTTCCCCTTCATATGATATGACTAGGCTAGTGTTTAAATTATTTCATGTTGAAATAAGTATTATTAGTAGAAGCAGGCTCAAAGGGTTAGCTTGGGGCTACTTGTAGCCTTAAGTACCGTGTGATGTCCTGGGAGGCGATTTCGGGTCGTTACTAACTTGGTATCAGAGCCTAAGATTTTTAAGGAGTCCTAGGGAGTCTGACAAGCCGCGTTGAGCAGAGTCTTGACCATCGGTATGTAGTGCGCCATATCTATAAGCAAAAGGCTACGAGACATTTTAGGAAAAAGTTTTTTCTTCTTTCAGATTCTATCGTGCCTACAGTTATCCCTCTCATCTAATAATTTGTGCTCTTCTATTGCAGAAAATTCCTCTCCGAAGAGCAAATACCCGCAAATATTATGATGAGCAACCCCCACCTGTTGATCCTTTAAATGAGATAGTATCTCATACTGAGTTTTGGGCGGCCTTTTAAGCGTTAGCCCAAGCAGTCACCATCAATGTTCGGGCCAATAACTAAGCCGCATTTTTTAATCAGTAGGGAGGTAATGTAGCCACAACTAGGATCCTTGATTTCATACAGATGAATCCGCCAGAGTTTTATGTGTGTAAGGCAGATAAGGACCCACAGTTGTACCTTGAAGAGGTGAGAAAGATCACGCAGGTGATGCATTTTTCTGAGGAATAAAGTGTTGAGTTGGCATCCTACAGGTTAAAGGACATTGCTTATGACTGGGTTGTATCATGGAGGAAGGGTAGAGGCGAGAATGTCGCTCCTATAACTTGGCAGGTATTCCAAGATGTATTCTTGGACAGGTTCTTTCCGCTTGAGATGAGGAAGGCAAAGATTGAGGATTTTATGAACTTGAGGCCCATGATTGTTAAGAAGTACTGCTTGAAGTTCAATTAGTTGGCCAAGTATGCTCCTGATTTGATTTCTGACACCCGGGCTAGTATGAGCAAGTTCGTGACCAGTGTTTCTAGGTTGGTAATAAATGAGTGTAGAACTGCGATACTGCATAGGGATATGGATCTATCCAGGTTGATGACACATGCCCAGCAGATAGAGGTGGATAATATTAGGGAGAGAGATCGAGTGAGGGGTAACAAGAGGGCTAGATCTGAGCAGCATGAGTATAGCCAGCCCAGGTTTCGTGGAGGGAACCACCCTTAGTTTTATAGGCGTTCGTCTATGCCAGCGCTTTCATCAGCTAGTGCTCCCGTGCCTAGAGTCAAGCAGGAGCAAGGGGGCAGGTATTTTATGTTTAAATCATAGAACAGTGTTGGTAACAGGCCCCGTTATTCGTCTTATGCTAAATATAGTAGGGATCAACCTGGTGAGTGCTTTGTAGATTTGAGGGGTTGTTTTGGTTGTGGCAAGCAGGGCCACAGACTGAGAGATTGTCCGCATTTTAGATAGGGGAACAGTGATACCCAACCTCAGGCACAGGATACTAGTGCACCAGCTCTTGTACCCCGTCCTGCCCCTGCTCAAGGCACTTCATCTAGCACTACTAGCGGTCAGCGCTAGAACAGATTCTATGCCTTACCATCCCATCAGGAGAAGGACTCTCCTGATGTTGTTACCGGTATGCTCCATCTCTTTTGCCTTGATGTTTATATGTTATTGGACCCTGGGTCAAGTCTATCTTATGTGACCCCACTAGTAGCTGTGAATTTCAAAATAAGTCCCAAAAAGATTTCTGAGCCCTTCCTAGTTTCTACACCAGTAGGGGAGTCAGTTGTTGCTAAACGAGTGTATAGAGATTTTCCTATTACTTTTCTTCATAGTGTCATACTTACGGATTTGATTGAGTTAGACATGGTGGATTTCGACCTTATTCTGGGTATGGATTGGCTTTATTCTTGTTATACATCTATAGATTGTCGTACTCGTATGTTCAAGTTTCAACTTCCTGATGAACTAGCTTTTGAGTGGTTCGGGAGTTCGGTATCTCCCAAGAGTCATTTTATCTTCTATCTCAAAGCCAGAAAACTAATATCTAAGGGTTACATCTATCACCTAATTAGAGTCAAAGACTCTAAGTCCGAGGCTCCAACTATTCAGTTAGTCGATATTATAATGAGTTTCCAAATGTTTTTTCGAAAGATTCCCAGGGGTACCTCCCGATAGAGAGATAGAATTTGGGATTGGCCTTCTTCCTGACACTCATCCCATTTCTATTCCGCCATACCGTATAGCACCTGCAGAGCTTAAGGAGTTGAAAGAGAAACTCAAAGATCTTTTAGACAAAGGTTTCATTAGGCCCAATATTTCTCCTTGGGGTGTACCTATGTTATTCGTGCAAAAAAAAGATGGTTCTTTGCATATGTGCATTGACTATCATCAGCTTAACAAGGTCACAGTAAAAAATAAGTATCCTCTTTCAAGAATTGATGACCAGTTTGATCAGTTCCAAGGTGCAAGTTATTTATCCAAGATAGACCTTAGATCCGGCTATCACCAGCTTAAAGTCAGGGAATATGATATTCCAAAGGCAGTCTTCTGAATCCTCTATGGTCACTTTGAATTTCTAGTCATGTTGTTCGGGCTAACCAATGCCCCGGCAGCTTTCATGGACCTCATGAACCAAGTATTCAAGAAATATCTCGATATGTTTGTCATTGTCTTCATAGATGACATCCTTATGTACTCCCATAATGAGAATGACCATGCAAATCACCTTAGAGTTGTCTTACAAACTCTTAGACATCACCAGTTGTTCGCTAAATTCAGCAAGTGCGAATTTTGGCTAAAGTCTGTAGCCTTTCTGGGTTATGCTATTTCAGTCGAAGGATTAGAGTTAATCCCCAAAAGACAGAAGTTGTAAGAAATTGGCCTAGACCTATCTCTCCGTCTAACATTAGAAGTTTCTTGGGTCTAGCGAGCTACTACCATCATTTTGTTAAAGGTTTCTCTTCTATTGCGTCTCCCATGACTCGGTTGACCCAAAAGAAAGTTAAGTTCCAGTGGTCAGATTCCTGTGAGAAGAGTTTTCAGGAGTTGAAGACTCGACTTACTTCAGTCTCTGTGTTGACTTTGCCTGATGGTACAGATGGTTTTGTGGTGTATTGTGATGCCTCTAGAGTTGGTTTGGGTTGTGTATTGATGCAAAAAGGTAAGGTTATAGCCTATGCCTCTAGAAAGTTGAAGCCGCATAAAAAGAACTACCCAACCCATGATCTTAAGTTAGCTACTTTGGTCTTTGCTTTTAAAATCTGGAGACATTATCTTTATGGTGTTCATGTTGATGTGTTTACTGATCTTAAGAGCCTGCAGTATGTGTTTACTCAAGGGAGTTGAATCTTAGGTAGAAGAGATGGTTGGAGTTGTTGAAAGACTATGATATGAGTGTGTTGAATCACTCAGGTAAGGACAATATAGTGGAGGATGCCCTTAGCAGGTTGTCTATGGGTAGTGTTGCTTATGTAGAGGAAGGTAAGAAGAAGTTAGCTCGTGATGTGCATTGTTGGTCTAAATTAGGTGTTAGGTTGCTTGATTCAACTGAGGGAAGTATGTTGGTGTAGAGTAGTTTCGAATTCTCATTAGTTTCGGAAGTGAAGGAGAAGCAAGATAAGGATTCTAGTTTGGTCAGACTGAAGGAGTCATTTTAGGAACAAAAGGTAGAGGTTTTCTCCTAAGGGGGAGATGGCGTGTTGAGATTACAAGATAGATTTTGTGTTCTATGTGTTGATGATCTGAGGTAGAGGATTATGGCTGAAGCGCATGGTGCGCGGTATTCTATTCATCCCGACGCTGCCAAGATGTACAATGACTTGCGGGAAATTTATTAGTGAAATGGTATGAAGAAGGATATAGCCGAATTTATAGTAAAGTGTGCAATATGCCAACAGGTTAAGGTAGAGCACCAAAGACCTGGTGGTGTAATGCAAGAGTTTGGTATACCTACTTAGAAGTGGGAGGTGGTGAATATGGACTTCGTGACTGGGTTTTCTCTTTCACGTCGTCATCATGATTTGATTTGGGTTGTTGTGGATAGGCTTACTAAGTTCACGCATTTTTTTCCCGTGCATACATCTTATACAACTGAGGATTATGCTAGATTGTATATTCAGGAGTTAGTCAGGTTTCATGGAGTTCCCTCGTCTATCATTTCGGATAGGGGTACTCAATTTACTTCTCAGTTTTGGTGGGTATTTCAGCAGGGTCTTGGTACCCAAGTTCTTTTGAGTTCTGCTTTTCATCCACAAATAGATGGTCAGGCTGAGAGGGCCATTCATACTTTAGAGGATATGTTGAGGGCATGTGCTCTTGATTTTAAAGGTAGTTGGGATGAGCATTTTTCATTGATACAGTTTATCTATAATAATAGTTACCATGCTAGCATCGGTATGGCACCATTTAAGGACTTGTATGGTAAGAGATGTAGATCACCCATAGGTTGGTTTGAAGTGGGTGAAGCTGCTGTGATTGGGCCTGATGCAGTGTTTGAAGCTATAGAAAATGTTAAGTTGATTAAAGAGAGGTTGAAGACTGCCCAGAGTCATCAAAAGTCTTATGTGCTGATGTGAGGAGAAGAGATCTTGAGTTTGAAGTAGGTGATTTGGTATACTTAAAGATTTTACCCATGAAAGGGGTGAAGAGATTTGGTAAAAAGAGGAAGCTTAGTCCCCGTTATGTTGGCCCGTATGGAGTCTCGAGCCGTGATGGCAAAGTAGCCTATGAGGTTGTGTTACCCGCAGAGTTGTCAGTTGTTCATCCTGTTTTTCATGTCTAAATGCTTAAATGCATATTGGTGATTCTGTTATAGTAGATCCCCCAGAGAGTGCTGAATTCAGAATAGTCTTTCATTCGATGAGATTCCTGTTGAGATCCTAGATTTTCAGATCCTTAGGTTGAGGAACAAAGAGGATTCCTTAGTCAAAGTTTTGTGGCAGAACCAGTTAGTTGAAGGCGCTACTTGGGAGACAGAAGCAGATATGCGAGCCAAGTATCCGCACCTCTTTTCCACGAGTTCATATCAACATGAAGGTATTATTCTTCCTTAATTCAGCCCTTCAAATATAAAGTTCGGTTATATATATCTATTCTTGCATGAGTTCTTGCAATTTCTGAGATATTCAAGAGTTTAGAGAGATTTTTTGCCGTTTAGCAAATTGCTTCAGCTATATGCACTCTGTTTTTCCTGTGTTCCTAGTCTAACTACCAACATTTGAGGACGAATATTTCCAAGGGGGAGATATTGTAAGACCCTACAAAGTTCCCTCGTAGTCTGATCCTTAGAGCGTGTCAAGCGAAGAGTAATTCCGTCCCTAAAGGGATTGGGAAGTGACTTCCCAAGTGGTTGGTGTTTAAACCATATTGGATTTTCTAAAATTTCACTTTTTTTCATGTAGAGAATTGAATTAGCTTTCCAACGATACCAATTTTGTCCAAATCCAATATCGGAGTGAGAAGTTATGACCGTTTTACTAAAAGTTGTTAGAGCCACCCAGGTGCGACGGACAATCTGACGGACCATCGAGTCTGTGATGGACCATCGCAATCAAGGTAGTAACTCTCTTTTCTGACCCAAGTGCGATGACCAAAATAACGGACTGCCAAGGCTGCGATGGACCATCGTGCTCAGGTAGTGTGGCCTCCTCCTGGACAATGTGTGACAGACGATCCGACGGACCGCCAGACTTGTGATGGACAATCACTTAGATCGTCGCATCGAGGCAGTGAGATTATTTTCTGGACAACGTATGACGAACGACCCAACAGACCGCTAGACTTGCAACGAACCATCATTTCGACCGTCGCATCGAGGAAGTGTGGTTATTTTCTAGCCAACGTGCGACGGATGACCTGACGGACCGTCAGGCTTGCGATGGACCGTCGCTTCGACCGTTGCAGGCCCTGTTCAGTGTTTTAAACTCATTTTAAGGAGGGGATTTTTGGTCTTTCCACTCTTTTATCAATGTTCCAAGCGAAGAAAAGGGCTTCATTCATCATTCAAAACACAAGAGAGCTAGGGTTTCTACCTCAAGATCAATCTAAAACCCTTCTCCAAGAAATCCAAGAACTCACCATAGATTCAACAAATTGAGTTGAAATTTGAGTTCCCCAAGTTCAAGGGTTGCAAGAACCCTCTCTCAAGAGTAAGAAGAAGAGTTTAGAGCAAGTTTGTTTATCCAATTTCATAATCTAAGATATGTGGGGTTTTGAACAAGGGTAATCCTTTCACCCTTGTGCCCAAAGGCTTATTTAAACTATAATTCTCCGCAATTTATGAGATTTTTCATGAAATTGATTGGGGGTTTTCACCCATTGTTATTGGTTGAAAGATTTTGATGTTTTCCTTGAATTGAGAGTCTAATGGCATGATTTTTACATGTTTTCTTGAGAAATTGCAGCTGGGTCCATACCCCATGATTTTAATCCTTGGGAAGTTAATAGTTGAAATGTTTGACATATTAAAGTATATGAGTATGTTGAGATTTTGAGATAAATAGCTGAAATTTCAAGATTTCTACATGTGTTATGAATCTATATGCTATCTATTATGCTTTTGATGAGTTGTAACTTGAGAATGAATTATGGGTTATTGAGCCCTACTTGAGATTTGCAATTTTATGAACTCTTATGCTATAAGCCCCCATGATTTGAGTATTCTGAGATTGTTGAGAAATGTTTTGACCTAATGGTCATTGAGTTTTGAAATCCACTCTACTACCTGAGATTACAAACTTGATTATTGGGTTCTTATTAAACCATGAGATTATTCTATAGTGGATTTTCATGAGATGAGAGAGATAAACTAAAGTGAGTAGTATTTAGCACCGAGCGGGTAAGTTACTACGGTTTCTTACCCCAAAACTACGTGCCACTGTAGGTTTGGCCAGATGGATGGACAAGTGGAGAGGACTATCCAGACCTTAGAAGATATGCTTCGGGCATGTGTGATTGACTTTGGTGGTAGTTGGGTTGATCAATTTTCTCTTAATGAGTTCGCTTACAATAACAATTATCACTCTTGTATTGGGATGGATCCTTTCAAGGCATTGTATGGTAATAGATGTCGTTCTCCTATTGGATGGTTTAAAGTTGGGGAGACTATATTGTTTAGCCCTGACTTGGTTCATCAGGCCATGGATAAGGTGAAGGTGATTCAGGATAGGCTTAAGAGCACCCAAAGTTAGAAAAAATCCTATACGAATGTGAGGGAAACAGAATTAGAGTTTGATGTTGGTGGTTGGGTATTCTTGAAGGTGTCTCCCATGAACGGATTGATGATGTTTGGAAGGAAGGGGAAGCTCAGTCACCATTATGTTGCCTCTTACTTGATTTTGAGGCGAGTGGGCAATGTCTATTATGATTTGGATTTACCTTATTGTTTGGGTTCCATTTACCTAATATTTCATGTTTCAATTTTGAAAAAGTACGTGGGTGATACTTCCTTGGTTATTCCTTTGGAGAGTATCGATATTTTGAATTTATTACGAGGAAGTCCCAATTAAGACCTTGGATCGGCAAGTCCATTGATTACGGACTAAGGATGTTTCTTCAATAAAGGTTCCATGGAGGAATCAAAAGACTGAATAAGCTACTTGGGAAGCTGAAGAGGACATGAAGTATAGATATCCATCGTTGTTCTCCATCTTGAATACTTATGCATAAGGAATGTGTTTTTCATAATATCTTTGTTTTCTGTCTTTGTTAAAAAGTAAGTGTGGTGGTGTTCCTGTGTTAAATAGTGCTAAAGAATGCCTTGACCCATCATTCAAGGATGAATGATCTGGGGTGGGGGTGGGGGGAGAATGTAAAACCTCAGATTTTTGACCTTGAAACTTTCTTTCCCTTTGAGCTTACTTTCCAACCTACGACTCATATAGGTCTCTATACGGGTCATATGACCCAAATCATAGCCTGACCAGTAGGTGGTGCCATGGTGCCAATGTCACTGTCTTGACTACAATTCATGGTGACGAGCCTTAATGAGTCGTTATGAGGCCACTAGCGACTGGGTGGTAAATTCTAGCATTTTAAGTAAAGGCAATATGGTTATTTCCCTCATACCCCACTTAGACCCCACGCACATAAAAAACCTTGGGGCCATTATTTCCAACCCTTATCAATCATAAATACTCTCTTTACTTTCTCAAACTCTACAAAACCCCTAATGCAAGAACAAGCTAGGGTTTCTCAAATTTGGTTATGTAAGGGCTTAAGGGTTGATTTCTCTCAATAATTCGCTGCACTTTCAGGCATATTACTCTTCCTCAAGCTTTATATTATCAAGAGCATGTGTTTATAATTATATCCACGTGATTTAATTGATGATTTAGATGTGGGTGAGGGTTATTGAACATTATTGAATTACTTGCTTTTCCTATGGCTTTTATGAATAATGTATGGTTTGAATTGATGGTTTTGAACATGTGGTGTGAATAGGCATGGTGAGTGAACTTCGGGGTCATGGTTTCCCCCAATTTTATAAATGAGGATAATTGAATTGGTATAACCCAACCCAATCTTGTGAAATTGGCTTTGAATATGAGTATATTTGCATTGAATTTTTTTTGGAACTATTGCATTATATAAAGAGGTTATTGAAACATAATGGTTTTATTTAATGAACAAAGTGGGTCATGGAATTCCCCTACATTGAGTTAATGAACAAAGGGGGTTGTTTCCCCAAGTTAATAGAGTTGAAATGGCATGATGATATTACCTTGCAAGTGTAGTTGGTAAGACTATACCAACAATATATGCCTTGAGGAATATCTTGGTACAATTAATGGGAATGCGTGAAAAAATATTTTAACTGGGTCTAAATAGGGTTGTGTATCTGGGCAATGAAAGTGGAGATCTCGAGGGACCAATACTAGAAACCGCGTTTGCCGACATGGGGATCTAAATGACTGGGTGGTTCGAGTTTCCCTTATTATATTATTGGGAGGTTCAAGTCCCCCATTTAAAATGGTTGGGTGCTTAAGTCACCTTGATATATGACTGGGAGGTTCAAGTCCCCCATGGTACTTATGTACATATCATTATTCTCTGATTCATGTGGCTAATGCACTAGGGCCACCCTTTTAACTAGGGGAAAGTTGAACCTATATAGCCCGTAGGTGCCTTATTTTGATGGTTGAGCTACACATCCAGGATGATGATTTAAAGTTCATGCATATAATTATGTGCATTGGATTTTGATAAATTTTGAAATGGTTGATTATGGCATTATTTTACCCCTTATCCCTGAGTTACATGCTAGTGCGCTAACTGTCTCCGGATGTTGTATCCCCACATGATGCAGGACATGGAGACACTTATACTTTTCCTGCGTAGTGATAGGATTCGGGGAGTCAATAGTTAGCTTTAAGTGGCAAGTCTCCTTCTTTCGGAAGGCCGTTACTTCTTGGTTTATCTTTTATCAGAGATTTTCTTTGGACTTGTTTTTGGCTATCTTCGGGGGCATGTCCTAACATAGATTTGATTTGGTTTTTCCATAGAGGATTTGTGGATTACTCTTTACTGGATATTGGTTGTGGATGTATTTTTGACTTGGTGAGCTTATCTTTATCTATTTTGTTATATGTTTGAAATTCGTCCACTGTTAGTGTATTATGTTCTGCTTGACTAGGCAAAGGGGGTGGTCTTCGGTTCACGATGGACTTGAGATACCTGTCATGGCTAGGCCTTGGTTTGGGCCATGACAATAACCCACCAGATTTGTCTAATGCAACTAAGAATGATAATAATTTAACGCTGATCATAGTAGAGCATTTTACAAAACATGTCCCAAACTCAGTAATTTGTCAACAATAAGGAAATTTATGATTTTTGAATATGGAAGATGACACTCGCATGGGAGGACATGTATTCATTGTTTAGTTAAAAAATAAACTAAAGAGTTGAGGAGAAAGTAAACTTGGGAATTGAGAAATCTTTGGGACTCAATGGGTGGAAGGAACCCATTGATGAAATCCCATATACCTGAAGGTGGAATCCTTGGAATTGAGCTTGTTCCCCTAACTTGTCTTTAAAAAAGAAGAAATCACCCCTTTTTGCAAAGTGTTGAGTGATTTTGAGTTTATGAGGTGTTCGGTTAAATTTAACCCCCAATAACTGATGTTAAATTTAACCCCCAATAACTGATGTTGGAGTGCCCAAATGACGGAGGTTTGGGATTAAAATAATGGGAATTAGCCAAAATGCCTTTCTTATATCGTGTAGAAAATTATTGATTCCAGTTGTAACCGTCACTAGTAGTAGCCTGGAGTCGTGACCTGGGGATCTGATTCTTAGGACCTTACTATTCTGACAACGTGTCATGAACAATTTCCCGAGTCATGATGACGCTTAAAAAACCCACTAGTAGGCAAACCAACCCCATATTCCGAAATGACTAGTAATGGACTACTCATATATAAATAGAAAATAATGTAGAATAGATGAAATAAGAGAAGAATCAGATATATAATAAAGTCCCAAAACATGGTGGTATCAGTACAAGAGCCTCTAATATAACAAGAGTACAAAAGTGGAATATACGAAGTAAATTACACTGATACAACCTATCTCTGAATACAACATAGAGACAAATCTAGAACATAAGAGGGAGATAAGTAATACTCCGAATGTCAGGATCTCACTCGAAGTCTCTGAACCATGGCTACTTCGTATGATGCACACATCAACGATGATAACCTATACTATGATCTGCAGACTGCAGAAGTGTAGTATGAGTATTAAACGAATGGTACTCAATAGGAAACTTCCAACTCAACTCCAAAGATAAAGCTGATATATACAACATATAAACGAAATGAAAACTACACCCAAGATTCCATAAATCATATGACAAGCCAATGAGGTAATAAGGAACAACCATCATGTTCATGTCCAATAGACCAACATAATAAGGATAAGTGAGTAATAAGGGTGCACTATCTTATTCCAGCCATTCTTAGGAATCTCAAAACTACACCACATATCCCTAACCAATATACAAATATAGAGCGGAAGAAGAATATATAATAATATACAAGGACAATAAATGAATATACAATATGAACAAATGAAATAAGGGATATATGGTAGTACATAGCTACACATATCTATATGTGTAAGTATGATGTCAACTCAAAGAATAACCTAAGTCATTATGTCCTTATTGTAAGACCCCATTATAATCCTATCAGGATTTAATACTATTATACTCATGGTTTCTAATCAGTATGGCTAGACATGAAATAATCATGCATGATGTTGCAATCGTAAGACAAAAAAGGCCAAAAACATACCTTAAGTCTCGATACTGAATCAATGACCAATCTTTCATAAAATTAGACATAATAATGATCATAATAATAATAATAACAATATCATCAACAACATGGGTAACCGACTATTTTGGATAACCAAATACCTAACCAAGCCTATGAGAACCCCCACCTCCCAGGCTTAGAAGGTTCAATCAACATAAAATAACACAAGGCATTGTCATCACCCATATCTATGCAAATGTCCTATACTGGATGATAGACATTGGTGCATATTGATGATAGGCAATGCGCATGCAAGAATGAATGCAAGGTACACAATCGATATCACAATCTCATCATCATAACTATGTCCATCATAACTTCCACCATCATGACCATCATCATTATAAACAACCTACGTCCTTTCTCGATATCAATATCATCATCACATATCCTCCGGTCTTGTTGGGTATCAACATCATAGTCATATTATCCTTCGGCCTTGCCGTGTATTAATATCATCATAATAATATCCTCCGTCCTTGTCGGGGATCAATATCATCATAATTATATATATATATATGATAGGTGTACGGACTCAAGTCGTGGCTAAAAGAGTGTAAATCCGTAAGTCTGTTGCCTGGAGTGATCTTCGAGACTTAATCATTGTAAAGATGTAGAAAGGATCTGAATATCTCACAACCAATGTAAGTAATAGTGTCAAATCATGGACCATAATCCACCTCAGTCAAATCTTTAAAACGTCATTACTAACCTTTTTTTTAATATAAGTTATCCGTTAAGTTAGGCAATTATTATTATAGATAAATCCATTTTTTAAAGGTGAAAAGTGGGTTTTAACCGTTATTTAGGAAAATAGTAATATGATCTTATTTCATCTAGAATCATATCAATTACCGATATAATAATCATGAATGTACCGATTCTATGCATGCCATCACCAGTATTCAATCAATGAAATCATAAGCAACATACCACATCTTCTTCCGTCCCATACCGGAGAGATGTGTATGTAAACAGATATACATATATTCATAAACTACAACTATATCCTTTACAAGGATAATTACTTATCGGATGTCCAACTTACATCGTAACACAACCTTTGGCCCAATAATATGTCCGAAATAATCACAACATCATAATCACTGCCTTAGGCCCATATACATATCCAGAACTTATATCGATAATCATATTTATAAGCTATCGTAGCATATCTATAATTATCTCACATATAGGAGGCATAATATCAATAAGTATTTCATATTTTTAAGACATCTCATATATATAAGTCATATATCATGACTATGCGGACTATCACCTCTCTAGGCAAATTATCATATCTAAGAGGAATATCATATCTCTAGGCCCAATAATCATATCTAAGAGGAGAATAATCTCTATAGGTCCAATAATCATAACTAAGAGGAAAATCATCTTTATAGGCCCAATAATCATATCTAAGAGTAAACAATATCTCTATGGACCAAATATCACATCTATGAGGAATAACACCTTTAAAGGCCCAATATCATAACTATAAAGGAAATCATGGCTATACGCCATTAATCATTTTTTGGGGGAAAATACATCATTATTTATCAATTCACCAAGAAAATCTCATAAATAAGGCCCACTAGTCTCAACTAGGCCTAACATCCCCAACTAATTCCACAAGGGCTAAAACAAATCTTGGCCTAAGTGGGCCAGACGAATCCACTTCTAATCCTCAATTTCCATATTTAGACAATCTACGCCCCAAACAAGGCTAAGGTATCTAGTTCAACGTCTAGATGTCAATTAAGCCATAACTAATTCTAAGATAGGAACCTCATCTAAGAACATGGGGATTCAAGTCAACTCTACCCAAATTATAGTTTAAAGATCACTAGACTAGCCCAACCAAGGCTAATCATACTAACCATTATTTAAACACTTAAACCACATTTCAAACTAAGAATTATACAATATCCATGCTACAAATTAATCCAATCTAGGGAAAAGATAATAGGATTCAAAAAGAGGTCATAAACATACCACCTTACTGATAGGACCCGAACCAGGGTCTTGTCGTAATGGGCCTCGCAAGTCTATTTGAGATTGGGGACCACCCATGTTTCCCAACCCAACCTCCAAATACACATACCCTGAGGTGGATGAATTTTGAATGCATAACAAGATAGCATTTATTGCAATTTCAGACTCTGGGATAGGTCTATAACCATGACCAACCAAAACAAGTCCAACTATGCATCACTGACCAACAACCATAATTAAACCAATATAAAAATAAAGTTCCTGTCCATAACTTAACATAAAAGGATGGAACAATCATAAATTCAATCTAATGTCATTAACCCTAATACCAATTCTAATACTAAGATTGACACTAATACCAATACCGCCCATTGCAACACATAATAGTCACACAAAGCCTCTATCCAAGAGAAAAACAATATTCGTTTGGGACATGCCTCCAACCATAGCAAAAACCAATATCCATAAAATGACTAAAGTATGTAAGAACATCCATGACATGAAATAGAGCCTTTCGGAATATGGAAGCTCACCACTTCAATCAAGAGCTGATCCCGAATTCGAGCACCAAGTAGGAGGAGTAGAATAGTCGACTCCTACATCGCGTGGGGATAGAGTTTTCTGAAGATGGGTTAGCAGTTGAATGCTAGCATAAACTCAAAATAAGGATAAAATAATGCCATACAGTAAAACCAACTAAACCAACAATATGCACATAACCATACATACATACATATATATATATATATATATATATATATATAACCGTGCTGGGAAAGAAAACCGTGTTTAGAATGCATTTAAAATCATTAACCTAGGTATGTGTAGCTTAACCATCCGAAAACCACCCACAGGCTATATGGGTCCAGTGTAACCCTCTGAACGAGACTCGATGCGTATAGCCACACGAATATATATGATCTATATGACCAATCCTCAAGTCGGAAAACATAAGCTTCTAGTGTCTGTCCATTGGACTCACACCTTCATAATTAGCTATCACACCCCACCATTATTGCCCAATTAAAACCATTACCATCCAGTAAAACCATTATTCCAGTATTATTAACCAAGGCTATGAGAAGTGGTATTTTCATATCGACTATAGCTTGCAAGCAATGTCCTTAGCCAACCTTTTTATGTAAAGGGATTCCCATTTACCCATAAATTACATTATCAAGTTAACTTGGGGGAATCTCGTGTACCCCATAAGTGTTTCATTATTATATTTGCTAAGGGGAATCCCATGTAACCTGCAAGTTGTTCATTAACATGTTTACTTGGGGGATTCATTTATACCCCACAAAGAAGTTTAATTAACAATAAACATGACCTCAAAACCTTACCATTTAACCATTCCAAACTATTTATACCATTTAGGGCTGCATTACTAAACCATACCATGTAATAGTTCCATTAAAAGTCCAATAGTATAGTAAAAACATTGTCATAAGCATTTTATCAAACATGTTGAGGGCATAGCATTTCCAAAACCAAATTCAATTACCAATTTACCATTCCCATGCAACTAATTTTCCAAACCACCATTAAAGCATGTAGAAACATAATTAAAATTTGGGAGAAAACATAACCAAGCCTTTAGTACCAAAACCCCAACATATATTTGAAAACCCAAAACCATACAATAATCATGCCATGTAAACATTGTATAAAACATGCCTTTAGTTGGAACTAACAATGAGGGAGGAGTACATGCCTTAACAAGCCCTAAATTGATCCTCTTGATGAAACCCTAACCTTCTTTTACCCAACAACCTTAGAGAGAATTAGAGTGTGTTTCTAAGTTTTTAAGATTAGAATAATATGGTAAATAATGTTCCAATAGAGTTATAAGTCGTGGGGCTGAAGTGGTTAAGTATGGAAATGTCCAGATTACCCCTACTTAAACTAGACAAAATCACCGCCTTAGGGTACGACCATCGCATACCGATTGTATCCACCAATACGAGTGGTACCCACTACTCAGACCCTAGGCCTTCCCCTTAGACACAAAACTGTCCAATATACAACTTACCAAAACCAGGTCGTATTCAAAAATATGACTAGTAGCCCTAAACCGTATCCCTGGCAGAATATAATTGAAGGAGGTTTGAACATTGCCTGCCATGAGTCCATTGTACGACTTGTACCCAACCATAAGACTTGTACCACCAAGTCGTACCCATTCCTGAAACCAATCCAACCTACCAACCAACACTGGTTAGCATGCGACCAACCCATACCAATCATACCCTACCAAACAATTGGTACCCATAAGTCAGATCTTCTCCAGAAACTAGAAATCTAAGAAATTTTCTAAGGTTCCAAAACCCAGGGTGTTCCAGTCTCCTCTACTAGGATCATTCATCCCCGAATGACGAACAAGGTAGGTCAAACACAAGCACGATTCATTTTTATTATAAAATATCAATCCAACCTTGATACGGTTGGGGCAGCCTCCACAGGTACACGACCTTTCACACGAAGCCAAGCTCGGGAATTACAAAAACTCCAAGCTTTGTTCATGCAAATGGCCGTGTGTGAGTTGGTGATTGAACCAACCAAGGACCTAAACGTTTTTATGTGTGAAGAGAGGTCTTAATGTGTAATAAACTACTCTCCAAGGTTGGCACAAGAAGCAAGGGCGGATGGGTCATTTTACCCCTTTTGTTTGTAGTATAAATAGAACATGTTAGAGAGTTATTCCTTAGTTTTTGAATGCTGATTTTGTAACCTAAAAACACTAAACATTTCGGCTCTCTCTCCACTCTTAGAAGCCGTCCCTATTATCTCACAAGTAGAGGGATACTTGTGTTGTCTCTTTGGCTAGAAACAAGGGTTTTGAGGTCGTTGAGTGCCTCTTGGTCCTCGTAAGAACTTGGTGTTTATATTCATTAGACTTAGGGTCCTCTCTTGATGTTAGGGTTCTTAGTTTCTTGAATGTTATATGTCAAGTTATCTATCTTTCTTTATCTTGTTGTTGTTGTTGATTTTGTTATCTTAAAGTCTAGTGAAGCCGTGTGGGGCTCTTTTCGATTCACTAGCATTGTTATCTATCTTGTTGTTCTTGTGTTGTTGGACTGAAAAACTGAAACTTAAACTTGTTGTTCTTGTGTTGTTGGACTGAAATCCGAGCCTACTTGAAGCTCTTGGTGTTGTTGGTTTGATTTCGTATCAAACCTTTAACCAAGTTAGAAAACAAAGATATTATCAAGAATACATACCTTTCACATGAATATCCAGAGCAGAAAACAAGTGCAAATATTTGTACTTAATGCCATTTTTGTTTCCTATGTAGCCTCTTCCACCTTGTGGTTCCACCACAAAACCTTATTCGAAGACACATCCTTGGTCTGTAACCGATAAACCTGCTGATCTAATATCTTAACCCAGACCTCTTCATAAGAATCAACCCCGACCTCTTCGAGATACCCAATCCTTCCAAAGGAACCACTGAAGAAGTTCCACCAAGACACTTTCTCAACATAGAGACATAAAATCCTAAATGAATGGAGCTAAATCTATAAGTCAACTCTAATTCATATGCTATGTTACCAACGCTTTGCAAAACCACATAAGGACCAATATACTGGGAATGAGCTTCCCCTTTTTACCAAACCGCATTACTCCCTTCATGGGAGATACCTTTAAGAACACCTTATCCCCAACTTCAAACTCTAAGTCTCTACGCCTTACATTCATATAGGACTTTTGGTGACTTTGCGCAGCCTTAAGCCTATCCTGAATAACCTTTAACTTCTTCATAGCCTGATAAACCAAATTCGGGCCAAACATATCCACCTCACCAAGCTCAAACCACCCAATAGGAGATCTACACCTCCTACCATACAATACCTCAAAAGAGGCCATACCAATTCTAGAATGATAGCTATTATTATAAGCAAACAATACCAAAGGTATTCTTAGCCTAATTGCCATTATAATCAATCACACATGCAAGAATTATGTCCTCCAATATCTAAATAGTCCTCTCTGCTTACCTATCTATCTGTTCATGAAAAGCAGTACTCAAACTAACCTTGGTCCTAAACCTTTCTGGAAGGACCGTAAGATATGAGATAAAAATAGTGTACAACGATCAGAGATAATCAAAATAGGTACCCCATGCATCTTTACAATCTCATAAAGTTACAACCGCGCATAGTCCTTAGTTGAAAAGCTAGTCTGCACCAGCAAAAAGTGAGAAGACTTCGTTATCCTATGCATAATGACCCAAACCAAATCAAATTGGTTCCGAGATCGAGAAATACCAGTAACGAAATCCATATTGATTACCTCCCATTTTTGTTCAGGCAACTCAATTTTCTAATACAACTCTCCAGGACTTATGTGCTCAACTTTGACTTATTGGAACACTATACACTTAGACACAATATCAACCACATCTTTCTTTATACCATTCCACTAATACATCTCCTTGTGATCATGATATATTTTTGTCGAAATAAAATGAACAACATAGCACGATTTATGCACCTCAGCCAAAATCCATTGTTACAAACCATCAACATCAGGAACACATAACCTTCTATGGTACCACAAAGTACCATCACCGCAGATCTCAAACACCATAACCTTTTTCCCACCAACCTCATTCTTGATTTTTATTAAGATGAGATCTAGTATTTGCTTTTCCTTGATCTCTGCACTAAGAGACGATTGTACCACTTCCTATACCATCACACCACTATCATTGGAGTTCAAGAGACGAACTCCAACATTAGAAAAATGGTGAATATCCTTTACCAATTCCTATTTTTCTTTATCCATATAAGATAAGCTCCCTATGGAGAACCTGCTAAGAGCATTAGCAATCATATTAGCCTTACCTAGGTGGTAATGAAGGCTCATATCATAGTCCTTGAGAAGCTCCAACCATCTCCTCTGCCTGAGATTTAGCTCCTTCTGAGTGACCACATACTGTAGATTCTTATGATAAAAAAAGATATCCAAGTGCACTCCATATAAATAATGACGTAAAATTTTCAAAGCAAAAACAGCCGCTAAAATATCCAAATTATGAGTAGGATAATTCCTGTCATGTACCTTCAACTGCTTGGAAGCATAGGCAATCACCCTCCCATGCTGTATCAAAATAGAACCTAGTCCCACCCGGGACACATTATATAAACCATAAACCCTTCATTACCTTCAGGTAATAACAAAATTGGAGCTGAAGTTAGCTTATTCTTTAACTTCTTGAAACTCCCCTTATAGGCATCCAACCAAGAAAACTTTATCTTCTTCTGAGTCAACTTAGTCAATAGGGCAGCTATCATCGAGAAACTTTCCATGAACCACCTATAATATCCATCCAAACACAAGAAACTCCTAATGTCGGTTGGAGGCGTGGGTCTAGGAAACCTTTTAACCATAGCCACCTTTTGTGGATCTACCATGATCCCCTCACTAGAAATAATATGACCATGAAAATTTACTGCGTTCAACCAAAACTCACACTTGGTGAATTTGTCTTACAACTGCTACTCTTTCAAGGTTTGTAACACCATATGTAGGTGATTGGCATAATCCACCTCACTTTTAGAATACACCAGAATATCATCAATGAACACAATGATAAAAAGATCCAGAAATTACCTAAAACCTTTGTTCATCAAATCCATAAATATGGCCGGGGTATTAGTCAAACCAAACCAAATGACATAACTAGGAATTCAAAGTGCCCATACCGAGTATGAAAAACCACCTTGGGGATATCCGTCTCCCTAATCTTAAGTTGATCATAAACAGATCAATAATCGATCTTAGAAAAAAATTTGGCACCTTGCAACTGATCAAACAAGTCATCTATCCTTGGAAGAGGATACTTGTTCTTAACCATCACTTTATTTAACTACAGATAGTCAATGCATATCCAAAGGGAACCATTCTTCTTTTGAACGAATAACACTGGTGCACCCCAAGGGGTTATACTAGGGAGGATGAAACGCTTATCTAAGAGATCCTTAAGTTGCTCCTTGATTTCTCTTAACTCAACCGGAGCCATTCTATGAGGAGGAATATATATTGGTCGTGTGTACAGAACTAAATCAATCCCAAACTCAATATCCCTATCCGGAGGAACACCAGGAAGATCATCCAGAAAGACCTAAAGAAACTCCTTCACCACCAGAATAGAATGTAGAGAAAGACCTTCCAAGTTAAATCTTTAACCTGGACCAGATGATAGAGACACCCTTTGGAGATCAATCGCCGATCTCTAAGATAAGAAATAAACCCCTTAGGAGCTAGAGAGCCACCCTCCCACTCAATAATCAGTTCACCAGGGAACCTAAAGACAACTTTACGGGTTTGACAATCTAAGGATGCATAACAAAAGTGTAACCAATCCATCCCCAGAATAACGTCGAAATCTACCATATCAAATTCAAAAAAATCCACCAAAGTCGGCCTACTACCAACAGATATCACAAAACCCTTATAGACTCTTTTAGCAACCATAGAGTCACCTACTAGGGTAGAAAAAAAGGATCCAAAATAACCTCTAGATTAAAACCAAAATAGACAACTATAAATAGGGTCACATAAGAGAGAGTGGACACCAAATCAAGCAAACAATACACATTACATGAAAAGGGTTGTAACATACCTGTCACGACATTAGGTGATGTCTTAAATTCCTGCCGAGTAGCAAGAGCATAAAATATATTCCAACCTGCGCTAGTACTAGAAATAGAAATAGATGTAGAAGCAACACCCTTTGGTGTAGGAGTAGAAGATGAAGCAATCGGAGCCTTGCTCTCTCCCAAAGCACCCTTAACAACCAGATAATTTTGAGCATATATCCTGGCTGACCATATTTAAAACACTCGTTCCTTCCCTCATCACTAAATCCCCTATGCAACTTACCATAGAACCGACATGGAGAGCATGATGAGGCTAACTAAGATCCCTTGCATGATATTAAGCACCTTATTCATGGAAATTATCACCACCCTACTGACGCCTATCACTCGACTATTTTGGGTAAGGAGCACTAGCTATAGAAAAGGAACCAAAAGTCCCCCACTTTTTCTTTGGTCACTTACCGCCACCTCGACCACCTTGCTATTGCCCACCACCTTCTTCAGAAGATCTAAACTTCTTACCATGCCTTTTCCCAAATTCAGTCTGTTTTTATTTTTTCTCCTCCACCCATTGCATATGAACCACTAACCTAGAAATATCCATATCCTTGATCAGCAATGCAGTCTTGCTTTCAAGGATCAAATCTTGAGACAATATAGAAGTGAAATTTCTCATCCTTTCCCTATGTTTGAAATCAATTCCAAAGCATACCTTGACAACTGATGAAATTTCAAGGCATATTCCTTGACAGATATTTTCCCTTTTCGTAAATTGATAAATTTTGTTGCCTTCACTTTTGTCAACTCCAGAGGAAAGAAGTGATCCAGAAAAGCATTAGAGAAAGTCTCTCATAAAGTCAACTCCTCAACATCACCTCTCTCCCTATCCCACGTACAATTTGTACGCCACTTCCTTAAGCTGGTAAGCAGCAAAATTCACCCCTTCTACATTCGTGGCTTGCATTACCCTAAATATTTTCTCCATTTCATCAAGGAAACCCCTAGGATCCTCCTCCACCTTTACACCAGTAAAAGTAGAAGGATTTATCTTTATAAGCTAACCAATCCATACAGCCTCAGCAAAAAAAATGCCAGATGCATCCCGCTCAGCCTGAGCTGCAACCAATTGAGCAATAACATGAATCATTGACAAAATTCCACATTAGTCACCTCATCCTATGAAGGACTAGTAGCAACCGGTGGAACTCCAGAAATATCAGGGATGAGATCCCTAGAACGAGTATGGATCCCCTGAGTAGTACATGTCCCTTCAACATTATCCTAATTAGGATAGAAGAGTTACCTTGCATCTCAGATCATTATAGCATGATCATAAAAGCAAACAAACAAGGATTAGTGAAGATTCCAGGACTTAGTCTCCAAGCTTTAAAATAGAATACCAAGAAAGTGAAACATTCCTAAATGCCTTGTAGCCTCTCCCTTATGAGTGTGGCGCGCTACACACCCTTAAACAAGACTCTAATCGATACGACTTTATGGATTCCCAATTGACCATGAACCTAAAACTCTGATACTAACTTAATAAGACCCAAACTAGGGCCTTGTCGTAATGGGTATCCTAAGTCCATTTTGGATTAGGGACCACCCTCATTTCCCAACACAACCTCCAATACGCATACCCTAAGGTAGATAAATTCCAAACATATAATAAGATAGAGTTTGTTCTAATTTCAGACTCTGGGATAGGTTTACAACCGTGCCCAACCTAAACAAGTCCAACCATCCATTACCGATAAAAAACCATAACCAAACCCATATAAAAATCAAGTTCTTACCCATAACATAACATAATAGGATGGAATAATCATAAATTCAGTCCAACAATATCAACCCCAATACCAGTGCAAATACCTAAGGCTAACACCAATACCGACACTACCCATTCCAACCCATAGTAGTCACACAAAGCCTTTATCCAAAAAACAATATTCGATTGGGTCATGCCTCCAACCATAGCCAAAACAAATATCCATAAAATGACCAAAAGTATGTATGAACATCCAAGACATAAAATAGAGACAGATGGTTTTATGGTGTATTGTGATGCCTCTAGAATTTGTTTGGGTTGTGTATTAATGCAAACAGGTAAGGTTATAGCCTATTCCACTAGATAGTTAAATCCGCATGAGAAGAATTTCCCAACCCATGATCTTGAGTTAGCTGTTGTGGTCTTTGCTTTGAAAATATGGAGAAACTATCTTTATGGTGTTTATGTTGATGTGTTTACTGATCATAATATCCTGTAGTATGTGTTTACTCACAGTGAGTTGAATCTTAGGCAGAGGAGGTGGTTGGAGTTTTTAAAAGACTATGATATAAGTGTGTTGTATCACCCGGGAAAGGCCAACGTAGTGGTGGATGCCCTTAGTAGATTGTCTATGGGTAGAGTTTCTTATGTAGAGGAAGGTAAGAAAGACTTAGCTCGCGTTGTGCATTGTCTAGCCAAATTGGGTGTTAGGTTGCTTGATTTAGATGAGGGAGGTACTTTGTTGCAAAGTTGTTCCAAATCCTCTTTAGTTTCAAAAGTGAAGGAGAAGCAAGATAGAGATTCTAGTTTGTTCAGACTGAAGTAGGCAGTTAAGGACCAAAAGGTAGAGGTTTTCTCAAAAGGGGGAGATGGTGGGTTGAGATTGCAAGGTAGATTGTGTGTTCCTTGTGTTGATGATCTGAGAAAGAGGATTAAGGCTGAAGTATATGGCGTGCGGTATTTTATTCATCCCTGCACTACCAAGATGTATCGAGACTTGCGGGAAATCTATTGGTGGAATGGTATGAAGAAGGATATAGCTGATTTCATTACAAAGTGTGTAACGTTCCAATTAACCAGGTAAAGCACCAAAGACCTGGTGTTGTGATGAAAGAGTTTGGTATACCCACTTAGTAGTGGGAGGTAGTGAATATGGACTTTGTAACTGGTTTACCTATTTTTTATCGTCATCATGATTCTATTTGTGTTGTTATGGATAGTCTTACTAAGTCTGCACATTTTTTGTTCGTGTTCACATCTCATACAGTTGAGGATTATGCTAGATTGTATAGCTAGGAGTTAGTCAAGCTCCATGAAGTTCCCTTGTCCATCAATTTGGATAGGGGCACTCAATTTACTTCTTAGTTTTGAAGGGCGTTCCAGCAGGGTCTTTATACCCAAGTCCTTTTGAGTTTCACTTTTCATCCGTAGACAGATGGCTAGGCTGAGAGGAGAATTCATACCCTGGAAGATATGTTGAGGGAATGTGCTCTTAATTTGAAAGGTAATTGGGATGTGCATTTTCCATTAATAGAGTTTGCCTATAACAATAGTTGCCATGATAGCATCGGGATAGCACAATTTAAGGCCTTGTACGGTAGAAGATGTAGATCACCCATAGGTTGGTTTGAAGTTGATGAAGATACCGTGATTGGGAATGATACAGTGTTTGAAGCTATGGAGAAAGTTAAGTTAATTAGAGAGAGGTTAAAGACAGCCCAAAGTCATCAAAAGTCTTATACCGATGTGAGGAGAAGAGATCTTGAGTTTGAAGTGGGTGATTTGGTATACTTAAAGATTTCACCCATGAAAGGGGTAAAAAGGTTTGGTAAAAAGGGGAAGCTTAGTCCCCGTTATGTTGGACCGTACAGTGTTTTTCTTGTGTTCCTAGTCTAACTAGCTACATTCAATGGAAAATATTTCCAAGGGTGAGATATTCTAAGACCTCGCAAAATTCTCTCGTAGAACAAGCCTTAGGGCGTGTCAAGTGAGGCATAATTCTGGACCTAAAAGTTTGAAAATGGACTTCCTAAGTGAGTATCATGTTAACCAAATAGAATTTCATAAATTTTGACTTTTTATCACATGGGAAATTTGATAAGTTTTCCATCGATATAAGATTCTCCCAAATCTGATACCCGAATTAGAAGTTATGGCTAATTTAAGTCCTAGTCGTAAAACAACATCATTTTAGTTCTTGGCATATCGCAAAGAGGGTCTATTTGTCAATTGTCAATTTCCAGTGGAACTCCGCGATAGTGGCACGTCGTGGAAGACCCCAATTTCCCAATAGTCAATTTCCAGTGACCTGACGCGATTGTGATGCGTCGCGCTGAAGTTCCAGGTCCCAACTAGTGGGACAACGCGATGGCTCCGCATTGCAGTGACTACCAGATTCCCATTTTTCAATTTCCAGTGATCCACCACAATAGTGGCGCATGGCGGTGGCCCATGAAAATGAGTTCCCAGTTTAATTTTTTTCCAGCTTTGTTCAGAAGTTAAAAAGGGCACATTAGACTTATTCCAAGCCTCTTAAACCGTACAAACACCAAATCAAGGACATTTACAAGCATTCTATGAAGTTTTTCTCAAGTTCTCTCTCAACAAAAACCCTAAGTATCCAAAACCTCTTCCAAGAATCTCAAGAATCCACAATAGATTTTCTAAATTGAGTAAAGATTTAGGGTTCTTAAGTTAAGGGCTTCAAGAACCCTCATTCAAGAGTACAAATAGAGTTCAAAAAGCAAGAGTTTATCCAAAGCTTCTAATTCAAGGTATGTGGGGGTTTTGAACAAGGGTAATCCTTTCACCCTTATGCCCAAAAACTTATTTAAACTACAATTCTCTGCAATTTATGAGATTTTACATGACATTGAATTGGGGTTTTTCACCCATTGTTATTGGTTGCAATCTTTTGATGGTTTCCTTGATTTGAGAGTCTAATTGCATGATTTATGCATGTTTCTTGAGATATTGCAGCGGGGTCTATACCCTATGATTTTAATCTTTGAGAAGTTAATAGTTGAAATGTTTGAAACATCGAAGTTTATGAGTATGTTGAGATTTTGAGATAAATTGCTGAAATTTCCAGATTTCTACATGAGTTATAAATCTATATGCTATCTATTATGCTTTTGATGAGTTTTAACTTAAGATTGAATTATGGGTTATTAAGCCCTACTTGAGACTTGAGATTTCACAAACTATTGTGTTATAAGAACCTTTAATTTGAGTGTTCTGAGATTATTGAGAAATGTTTTGACTTAACGGTCATTAAGTTTTCAAATCCACTCTACTACATGAGATTTCAAATTTGATTATTGGGTTCGTGGTGATCCATGAGATTATTTCTATAAGTGGATTTTTACGAGATGAGCACAGATAATCTAAAGGGAGTAGTATTTAGCACAGAGTGGGTAAGTTACTATGGTTTCTTACCCCAAAATTACATGTCACCATAGGTTGGGCCTGAGGAGAGTTTATAATTATTATTGGGACTAAGGACGAGTTGATATTGGGCCCGAGGCCGAGTTTGTTTAGTGATCACTGGACCTAGGTTATACCCCCTGGAAAGTGTATGATCCCTATCCCTAACGTGAAGTCTCTTCCTTAGGAGGAAAAAATATTGGACTCCATGTAGCTTGCATGGTTTATGTCGATTAAGAGAAACTCCCTAAACTAAAGTATTTTCCTTTGAGATAGAATATTTTCCCTTAAAACTAAAGCTTCGAGATAAGATATTTTCATTTAAAACTAAAATACTTTCCCTTGATATGAGTATTTTTTCCTAATGCTTGAACTGAGATATTTTCCTAACGTGAATGAAATGCCTTCAAGTATATTCCAAAGTTATATGATTTTGAATTCCAAGTATTTGAGTTCAAAAGAGTTATGAGTTCTTGAGCATTGAAGAAGTTTTACTCTCCGTAAGACATATGCGTGAGTTGAAAGTATTGCTTAAAGTTTCCTTTAGCCTTGAGTAATGAGAAGAAGAGAAGAGTACAAATTTCAAAGATGAAAGTATTATGACTCACAAGATTGTGTTACATGTTCCATTTTACATGATTATGAGCTTCGCATTTTAAACTTATTCAAGCCATGTGAGTCATTACTTATTACATTCATGATTTTTTTAAAGAGTATTGATTTTGTTTTATATAAATGCATGCACCACTAAATACTCAGTACATTCTCAAGTGCTGATCCACATATACGTCTATGTGCTGTTATCTTATAATGTAAGTTCAGGTGCTCAGTTCCAACTTCATCAGTTATTTTAGAGAACCTCTATCTACATTCCTACCGTGGTGAGTCCTCATTTTTTGAGGACCTATATTTAGACATCTCCATATTTTGAGAGACTATGTTGTTATTTCCAGTTCATTTCGAGTCAGTTAGGGGCCTATCCCAATGGCTCTCTAGATCATGGATTAGTAGAGGCTTTTTTAGACTAGTTATCAGATTATGGTTGTGTTGAGGATTCTGGTATCTCTTGGTCATTTGGACTGAGTATTTTCTCCGTATTTCCTTTTATATGATATGACTATGCTAGTGTTTGAATTATTTCATCTTAAAATGAGTGTTATAAGTAGAAATAGAATAAAAGGGTTAGCTTGGGGCTACTTGTAGCCTTATGTACCGTGTGACATCCTGGGAGGCAATTTGGGGTCGTTACACCCGAGGTGATACACTAGGTCATATAAATCCTTTATCCAACAACTCCTGTAATTGAACTTTTAATCTCTTTAACTCTGTAATGTCCAAAGTAAAAGGAGGAATAGAAATAGGCTTGGTCCCCAGCTTAACATCAATAGCAAAGTAAATATCATGATCCGAAGGTATATCAGGTTAATCCATAGGGAAAACATCCATGAACTCTTAATGGACAACACAAACCGACCCCAAATATGGAGGTGAGTAGCAATAGAATGACAAATATGATCTACATAACTAAAGATCCCTGGGCCCTTCTAGGTTTCTACCTAGTGGATGAGTTAGTTTTTACCGAACGAATCTATAGAAAGTGTTCTATAACTGTCCTTCATTAAATCATGTTAGCCGACCTAATACTGTTATATATAGTTGACTTTGACCTTATTCTTTGTATGGATTGGCTCCATTGTTGTTATTTATCTATAGATTGTCGCACCCAAGAGGTGATGTTTCAGATTCTAGATGAGCCAGTCCTTGATTGGGAAGGAAATTCAGTGTCTCCCAAAAGTTATTTTATATCTTATCTTAAAGCCAAAAAATTAATCTCCAAAGGGTGTATCTATCATCTTTTTTTGAGTCAAAGACACTAATTCTGAGACTCCAATAGTTCAGTCAATCAGTGTAGTCATTGAGTTTCCTTATGTTTTACCTAATATTCGCCAGGGGTACCTCTTGATAGGGAATAGAATTTGGTATTGACTTTCTCCCAGATACCCAGCCTATCTCTATTCCACTTTATCGTATGGCCCCAGCCGGGATTAAAGAGTTAAAAGACCAACTCAAAGATCTTTTAGATAAAGTTTTCATAAAGCCTAGTGTTTCTCCATGGGGATCTTTCATCCTATTCGTGTGAAAGAAAGATGGCTCTTTGTAAACATGCTTTGACTTTTGTCAGCTAAATAAAGTCATAGTAAAAATCAAGCATCCTCTTCTTAGAATTGATGACTTATTTGACCAACTCCAAGGTGCAAGTTATTTCTAAAAGATATACCATAGATCTAGCTATCATGATATAAGAATAATGACCGCCTTAGCTTTTGACGACCTCATTCAAAGTCACAATGTGAAGAATCAAGCTTTGGTCACATGGAGGGCATGGGATCATACTTGGAGGGGATGTTTTTAGCCTACCATTGACCAAACCCAAGTGTGGAAGATTGATTGGAGCCTTGAAGACTTAAGGACTCTCGAATTTGGACCACCTTTGTTGGTTCACGGTTTTGGTGCCTTTACTAAGGGCATTTCGGTCACTTAGCCTAAGGGGCATTTTGGACAATTCATATTGTCTTCCAACACACCAAGGCCGCCCCTCTCATTAAGGGTAATATGGTCTTTTTGTCTTCTTTTGTAATACACTATAAATAGGCCCCTTAGTCTTATTTTCACTTAGTTTTTGGTTGATGAAAAAATGAGATTTTGAGACTCTTAAAATCCTCTCTCTTGAGAGTAGACCAACTTAGTGTAATTCTAGTATAGGGCTTGGAAAAGCTAACATTGTTCTTTGCTTGGAAACGGTAGATCTTGAGGCGAGTTCGTTCCCTTGGTGGTCACCGTAAGAGTGTGGTTTTGATTGTTACATTCATTAGGGGTTTTTGAGTTTAATATACTCTTTAGTTCTTAATCTTGTAATAATCTTGGTCTCACTATCTATCTTTATTTTTCTTGCAATCGTGTATGTGTTGTCGTAGTGGACTGTTTTGGGTCTTCGTTGAATCCGAAACTTGTATTATTGTTGTTCATCTTGTTCATCACGTTTTGGTACTGTTTTTGGTGTTAAAATATACTCTTGAATCTTGTATTCTTGTTGTTGGTAGCGAATCCGAGTGAGGTCTCCATCTTGGTCCTCGAATCCTTAAGATTAGTGGACTGATTTGGTGGTTGTTTCGTGCTTCCCTTGTATTTCCCGTATCATTTGGTATCAAAGCATGGCTTGATCTTGTTCCTACAAGATCAATCTTGGGTTTGCTTGTTAGAAAATTAAAAAAAAAAAAAGTGTTAAAAACTGAAATCTCTAGAAAAATAGCAATCTGTCCGTGTTTGTGTTCTTGGCCAAAATTGTGTTCTTGTTGTGTCTTGGTCGAGATTTGTTTGTTGTGTGACTAAATTTAGTAGTGTTCTTGTTTGTTTTGTTGTTTCTAGTGTTAGTTTTCTTGTCCACTAACACTTTGAGTCTAGATCTAAACTTGAGCTTGAATTGTTAATATTGTTGTTGTGACAAAGTGTGGCCGATTGGATGTTGTTGTAGAGCCTTGACCGAGTTGAAGGCCTTGTGTTGTGGTGTTGTTGTAGATCTTGAAAAGAGTATTGTTGTTGTTCTTGAAGTTCTTCACAACCTTCATCTCTTGTTAAAAAAAAAAAAAGAAAAAAAAATGCAACACCAAAGAGACTTGGCCGTTGTTGGTTTTGTAATCTTGGCCGTGTGAAAACATTATTATCTTGGAGTTGGCCTTGTGGCTTTCATCTTGTTGTTGTTATAAGCTTGGCCACGTGATATTGTTGATTAATTGGTGGATCGAGAACCATTTTGTTGAAGGTGTAGTTGTCTTGGCCAAGTGTTGGAGATATTGTTATTGTGGAATTTGGGAGTGGCCGTGTGAAAATTGTTGGTGTTCTTGGAGATTATTGTTGTAGTTCTTGGTGTTGTTGTTGTTGTTCTTGATGTTCATCACCACCTTCATATATTGTTGAAGATAAAAGTGAATGTTAAATCTAAAAAGTTGAAGGAAAAGGGTGTATTATGTGTTAGTCTTGAAAGACACTACAACCAACAAAGACCTATCAATCAAGTCTCAACCACTTTCCAACACTTTTCCATGATTTACGGATCCATGTTTTAAGGAGAAGTACAATAAAGTCAAGTCTTGAAAACTTGAAATTGAAAAGGGCTCCAAGACTTGTTTGAATTTCCCTCCTTAAACAAATTCCACCAAAGTCCAAATTGAAAAATTGACCAAGACTTGAAGTTGGACAACAAAAGTTGTGTGGGACCGAAACCAATACGGACTGCCATGTCATCACTGCTACTGTTCACGCAATATTTCCGAGCTCAAAATTTTAGATTCTTAGTTTCATCTTATTGTTTCATTAGTTTCATGTCTTGATTCTAGAATTAATTAACAACTAGTAATCACCTACTTAGTTGTAGATTAATTATTGAATCCGTTTCTTCGTGTCTTCGTTGTTTGTGTGCTTTTCTCATTTTTAACTCGTAGTAACTTCTTTGTTTCAAGTTCGTAAGTAGATTTTGTGTTGTGTCTTGAGTCGATCAAACAAGAATATATTCCGGCCGCCAAGTAGAATTGACATCCTATTGACTACCGGAGTATAAGCAACTTTCAATATTCGCCGCTCCAATTGTGAGAATCACAAAGGTGAGTGTATCGAGTGTTGTTGAGGAGCTTTACTACTAATCTTGTTTGTTCATTTTGTAGGTTTAAAGGGTGATATAAGGGGAACATGACTTCGATAGCCGGGGATTATTGTGACTACAATATGGGAGACTATGATTGTAGTGAGGGTTTTTATGGCTACGAAGTTGAGGGAGATTGCGGAGGCTATGAAAATAGTCATGATCAAAACATAGGCAGATTTGAAAGTTACGGTTTTGAGGGAGAAAATGAGGTGAATGAAGTGCCTAGTGCTTATGGTGACTTTGGAGATGATGTAGGACCTCGTGATGGATCTTATGATGAAGTTGGGACATGTGAGGAGTCTCGCACTCCCCACTCCGAACCTAGATTTGGTGTTAGGTATAACCCTTTCGTTCGCAAACCTTATGAGAGCTATGATGAGAGTACACGTGAGGAGTGTGAAGATTCATATTCTCCACCTTGTAGTACTTCTTATCAAGGTCGATATAGTGTGAATGGTTATACTAGCAATAGTGTAGGTTTTCCAATGAGAAGAAGAGAGTATGCATCTCCAAAACCGAGGGGTACTCATGTGCTTTACAATGTTGATCCGAGAAGGAGTGTACACTCCGGAAAGGTGACCATTTGTGGGATACCGGGCTGCCTCGTTGTGTTAAATGATAGGTACTATAGAAACTACATTGTTCCATCCATGGTTGATTACTTGGGGTTATTTTGCGAGCCTTTACTTGTTCCATACTTCTTGGACGGGTTTAAGGTTACCGAGAGGGTAAAGGTTGTCTTCTCCCAATTTAATTACCATGAGGAGGTGTGGTGTGATGTTTTTCCCATAACCTATGGTTATGTGAGCTTGGGCGCCGATTGGTTTGCACAACATAAAGTTCCAAATATGCAAAATTGGCCTAATATTATAAGAGACCGATGGGGAAATTACCTTGAGACGTACATTCTGCCCGGGCCGCAAAAAGAAGTTCCTACCTACTCCAATTCAACTTATTATGAGAGACAAAAGATTGAGAGGAGTAAGGGAGTGAAAGGTGGTAATCCGAGAGTGGAAAAAGGAGGGGTTGTGTTGAGCGAAGTGAGGGGATTACCACCAAACTATACTAACATTGGTTGTCCTTCTATTTCTAAGGACATTTGTGTAGGTACCAACATGGCAAGCGAAGAAGAACAATGCCAAAGGGAAGTTGCTGCCCAAACCTTTGGAGGACCTTCACACCATGACAAAGAAGAATCTACTCAAGGACTTCAAGGTAAAATGGCAAACTCTTACACTTTTGTACATGTGAATGATAATTGTGCGGCTAGTAGCCCATTGAGTGTGAGTTGTAGCTTGCCTATATGTGAGTGTATTGTTTCTTTGCCACTTGATGATGATGTACATGTTGTGAGTGTGGATACACTAGTTGATCCTATTGATGACCGAATAGACTCTTCTTGTAAGATCGATTTATGTCCACCTAGTGTTGAAACCATTATGTTGAATGAAAGTACGTTATCTTCTGAAATTTGTGTTGATCAACTTATGTGTGAAAATTACCCACCACTTGAGTATGTGTGTGATGTGCTTAATAGGACTCAAGTGAGTGAAATATTTGAAAATGTTGGTCAACAAAGTGAGAATGAACCCGAGAGCTCTTCTTGGGGTAATATTGTGTTTGAAACATCCTTGAAACTTGATATTGATCATTTAGAGAGTGAGGAACTTTCTTGTTCCAAATCTGTCCGTGAGGTAGATCACACTCTTTTTAGGAATAATGTCTTGTTTGAAGATGATTTAAACACTCCTAATGAACCTAGTGGTGAAAATGACGGGATAGCTTGCCTTGGAAGCTATAGCCTATATGCTAACCCACTATGGTGTGACAACATTCCTCCTAAAGAGGGAAATCTCTTCTTGGAAGATGAGAGTACTCTTAAGGGTAAGGAATGTGTAGTTGCGGAAGCTACTTCTTCTTCTACTTTGTGTGATTTCATTGTTGAGAGTACTCATGGTGATTATTGGGAAACTAGTAGTGAGTACACACATGAGAGCACCTTAGTAGAAGTCGATTTGAGTGACACCTTTCTCTACTCTCTATTTGAGTTGGATGATATGTATGTTATTGTAGAGAGTATGTCATTTAGTTTAGGTGTAGATCTCGGGAAAGGGAAGTGTTGTCGAGACCCATGTCTATGGCCACTTTTCCCATTTGACCCCGGTGCCAAATTTAGGAATGGTGATGTTGGTGCACCAAACTTGCTGCTTGGTCTACATGAAAAGCAAAGTGGCACTCTTGATGTATCCTATAACCAAATCCTTTGTACATCTTTTATTAAGTTTTTAATATTCCTTTCAAAGGATTCTTGGTTATATTGCAAATATGTGCAACCTTGGCATGTTGAGATGATTTGTTATGCTAACCCTAACCCTCATGCCATGAGGAGTTTGCATTTGTGTGTCCTCTTTTCAGTTTTGCAAGGTTTGGATTCGAGGTCGAATCCTTTTCAAGAAGAGGAGGATGATATAAGAATAATGACCGCCTTAGCTTTTGACGACCTCATTCGAAGTCACAATGTGAAGAATCAAGCTTTGGTCACATGGAGGGCATGGGATCATACTTGGAGGGGATGTTTTTAGCCTACCATTGACCAAACCCAAGTGTGGAAGATTGATTGGAGCCTTGAAGACTTAAGGACTCTCGAATTTGGACCACCTTTGTTGGTTCACGGTTTTGGTGCCTTTACTAAGGGCATTTCGGTCACTTAGCCTAAGGGGCATTTTGGACAATTCATATTGTCTTCCAACACACCAAGGCCGCCCCTCTCATTAAGGGTAATATGGTCTTTTTGTCTTCTTTTGTAATACACTATAAATAGGCCCCTTAGTCTTATTTTCACTTAGTTTTTGGTTGATGAAAAAATGAGATTTTGAGACTCTTAAAATCCTCTCTCTTGAGAGTAGACCAACTTAGTGTAATTCTAGTATAGGGCTTGGAAAAGCTAACATTGTTCTTTGCTTGGAAACGGTAGATCTTGAGGCGAGTTCGTTCCCTTGGTGGTCACCGTAAGAGTGTGGTTTTGATTGTTACATTCATTAGGGGTTTTTGAGTTTAATATACTCTTTAGTTCTTAATCTTGTAATAATCTTGGTCTCACTATCTATCTTTATTTTTCTTGCAATCGTGTATGTGTTGTCGTAGTGGACTGTTTTGGGTCTTCGTTGAATCCGAAACTTGTATTATTGTTGTTCATCTTGTTCATCACGTTTTGGTACTGTTTTTGGTGTTAAAATATACTCTTGAATCTTGTATTCTTGTTGTTGGTAGCGAATCCGAGTGAGGTCTCCATCTTGGTCCTCGAATCCTTAAGATTAGTGGACTGATTTGGTGGTTGTTTCGTGCTTCCCTTGTATTTCCCGTATCATATCATTAGCTTAGGGTCTGGGAATTTGATATTCCAAAGACAGCTTTCAAAACACATTATGGTCATTTCGAGTTTCTAGTCATGTCATTTGGTCTTACCAATGCCCCTGCAGCCTTCATGGACTTGATGAACTGAGTGGTTAGACAGTATCTTGACATGTTTGTATTAGTTTTTAGAGATGATATTCTTATCTATTCTCATAGTGAGGATGATCATGCAGACCACCTTCGAATTGTGGTGCAAACTCTTAGAGATCATCAGTTGTTTGCCAAATTCAGCAAGTCCGAATTTTTGCTAAGATCAGTAGATTTCCTTGGTCATATTGTTTCCAGTGAGGGTATTAGAGTTGATCCTCAAAAGACAAAAGCAGTAAGAAATTGTCCTAGACCTATCCCTCCGTCAGACGTTAAAAGTTTCTAGAGTTTAGCTGTCATTTTCAGATGTTTTGTTTAGTGTTTCTATTCTATTCCCCTATGTCTAGATTGACTCTAAAGAAAGTTAAGTTTCAGTGGTTAGATTCCTGTGAGAAGAGTTTTCAGGAGTTGAAGACTCGACTCACTTCAGCCCCTGTTTTAGCATTACCTGATGGTACAAATGGTTTTGTTTTCTGTTGTGATGCCTCTTGAATTGGTCTGGGTTTTGTTTTGATGCAAATAGGTAAGGTTATAGACTATTCCTCTAGACAACTTAAGCCTCATGAAAAGAATTACCCTATCCATGATCTCGAGTTTGCTGCTGTGGTGTTTGCTTTAACATTCTGGAGGCAGTATCTTTATGGGGTGCATTTGATATGTTCATTGATCACAAAAGTTTTCAATGTGTGCTTATTCAAAGGGAGTTAAATATTCGTCAAAGAAGGTGGTTAGAATTATTGAAGGATTATGATATAAATGTGTTTTATCAACTCGACAAGGCCAATATAGTAGAAGATGCCCTTAGTAGATTGTCTATGGGTTGTATTGCTCATGTGGTGAATAATAAGAGGGAGTTAGTGAAAAAAGTTCATTGATTAACTAGATTGGGTGTGAAATTGGTTAATTCAACTGAAGGGAATTTTTAGGTTTAGAGTAGTTCCAAATCTTCTCTCTTTTCAAATGTGAAAGAGAAGAAAATAAGTATTTTGGTTTGGTCAAACTGAAGGAGTCAGTTAAAGACCAAAAGGTAGACGTTTTCTCCTAAGGGGGAGATGGTGTGTTGAGATACTCATTGTATGTGCAATGTGTTGATTATTTGAGGCAGTGGATTATAGAAGAAGCGCATGGTGCTCGTTATTCCATTCACCCAGGAGCCATAAAGATGTACCACCACTTGTAGGAAGTGTATTGTTGGAGTGGTATGAAGTGGGACATAACAGAGTTTGTAGAAAAGTTGCAACTTATCAACATGTTAAGGTAGAGAACCAAAAACTTGGTGGTACTTTGTAGGATTTCGGTATCCCCACTTGGAAGTGGGAAGAGGTGAATATGGACTTCGCGATTGGATTACCCCATTAGCATCATCGACATGATTTGATATGGATTATTGTAGACAGATTGACTAAGTCAGCACATTTCTTGCCAGTCCATACGTCCTACACAACTGAAGATTATGCTAAGTTGTATATCAGAGAGTTAGTCAGGTTGCATAGAGCTCATTTGTCCATTATCTCAGATAGGGGTACTCAATTTGCCTAATATTTTAGGAAAGTTTTTCAGAAGGGTCTTGATACCCAATTTCATCTTAGTTCATCTTTTCATCCGCTAACAGATGGTCAGGTAGAAATGAACATTCAGACTGTAGAGAATATTTTGAGGGAATGTGTTTTTGATTTAAAAAAAAGTTGGGATGAGTATTTACCATTGATTAAGTTTTCTTATAATAATAGTTACTGATACGGTTAGGACAGCCACACGGCCTTTCACACGAAGCCAAGCTCGGGAATTACAAAAACTCCAAGCTTTGTTCATGCAAATGGCCGTGTGTGAGTTGGTGATTGAACCAACCAAGGACTTAAACGTTTTTATGTGTGAAGAGGGGTCCTAATGTGTAATAAACTACTCTCCAAGGTTGGCACAAGAAGCAAGGGCGGATGAGTCATTTTACCCCTTTCCTTTTGTAGTATAAAATAGAAGATGTGAGAGAGTTATTAGATAGTTTTTGAAATCTGATTTTGTAACCTAAAATATCACAACATTTCCTCTCTCTTCCACTCTTGGAGCCGCCTCCAACATCTCACAAGTAGAGGAATACTTGTGTTGTATCTTTGGCTAGAAACAAGGGTTTTGGGGTCTTTGAGTGCCTCTTGGTCCTTGTAAGAACTTGGTGTTTACATTCTCTAGACTTAGGGTCCTCTCTTGATGTTAGGGTTCTTAGTATCTTGAATGTTATATGTCAAGTTATCTATCTTTTCTTTATCTTGTTGTTGTTGTTGTTGTTAATTTTGTTATCTTTAAAGACTAGTGAAGCCGTGTGGGGCTACTTTCGATTCACTAGCATTCTTGTTCATCTATTGGCTCTCTTGTTGTGTGCTGAAAACTGAAAATGGAACTTGTTATTCTTGTGTTGTTGGACTGAAATCCGAACCTACTTGTAGCTCTTGGTGTTGTTGGTTTGATCTTGAATCATTTGGTATCAAAGCAAGACCGGTTGTGTTCCAACATAACCCATCTTGGGCTAGTTCACGGTCTAAACAAGCAATACCAAAGGGAAGTTCTGAAAAATCTGTCCATTAAAGGTTGAAACCCGAGAATGATGTTGCATGTCTAGACCTAGGCGTTATTTTGCTTGTTTAGTGAGTTTCTAGTGTTGGTTTCTTTCTCACCAACACTAAGGTGTCTAGGTCCGAAAGTTGAGCTTGAAAACTTGAACATTGAGTAGTGACTTGAAGTGGCCGAAGGTTGTATGTTGTTGATGAGCAAAAGAAAAAAAAAATCGGTGGTTATGTGTTATGTGCTAAAGAAGTTGATGAAGTTTGTTGAGGTGTTCATCTTTTGAACTTGTTCATCTTGTTCATCTTGTTGTGTGCTCAAGTTGTAAGACAAGTTATAAAGTTGTTGTGAAAGACTTGCACCCCTCACCCTCTAGTCTTGTCAATCACTTTTCCCTAATTCAAGGAGCCTTGTTTTGTGGGATTGGTCAACCAAACACCACTTTCTTGAGTTTGAAAAGGTTGAAGACTACAAGATTTTATTTTTCCCACCAAAACATTTTGCAAACTATAACAAGTTGTGTGAATATTAACACAAAAAAAAAAAAAAAAAAAAAAGATAAGAGGAACGGGTGGAACCATTGCATGCTGCCACGTCACTATAAGCTCAACTTAGGATATTCTTTGGTTGCAAATTGTTGATCCTTGGTTTCCCTTAATTGGTCCTAGAACTAATTAACAAACTAGTACATTCCTACTAGGTTGTCAACTAGTTCCTTGAACCGTTTGTTCGTGTCAACGATTATTTGAGTGCTTTTATTCGTTTGAATGAGTTGCTGATTTTTGATTCTAGTCCGGCAAGAATTCTTTGAGTCTTCAAACAAGAATCCATTCCGGATAAGAGCTCACTCATACCTTGAAAATTTCACGGTTACTAGCCAATTATACAACACTTGTGGAACACGAACTTGTGGTGAACTAAAGCGGATAATATCTTGACAATGGAAGGAGCTACGTCTCATAATGCGGATACTAATGCCCTTGATTCTATGAGGGTCACTCTTGAGGCCATTACCCGGACACTTGAAAGGTTGAATTCTGAATTTGGGGCCGTGAGAGGGGACTTGGCAGCCATAAAGGGGGAAGTGTCGACTATTAGTGGGAGATTAGAACAAGTGGAGAGTCAAAGGAACTCTCGTCCTTCTACTCCTCTACACGTATCTACCAATGGTCATGATAGGACCTCCTCCGCAACCATCACCCCCGAAACAGTCCACCAAATGCTAAATGCACCCCAAGCTCCACTAAATACCGCAAGTCAAACTACCTATTTTCCTCCAAACCGAGACTCCACTAGACCACTACATTTCCAAGCCCCTCCAATTCCACAAGAGGGATTTGGACGACAAGTACCTCCACTAAATCCGAACCTTCCATTCCAAGCTCCATTAACCCAAAGACCGCAAATTCCAAATCCTCCGACTCAAAACGGCCAAGGCCGACCAGCCCACTTTGAAGGATACGGTAGAGGGGAGTATGAAGGAGATGGAGCCTTTGATGATGCTTATATGAGGGAGGAGGAGTTAAGAGGGGGTCGAGGAGAACCTAGGAGATACCGGGGGTATGGAGATAGGGGAAACCGACACCAAGAGAGAGACGTAGGCATCAACACCATCAAGTTGAGCCTACCCATCTTTAAGGGTGAAAGTGATCCCGAGGCCTACTTAACTTGGGAATCGGCTTGTGACAAAGTTTTCCAAGTTAATGACATCTCGGACGAAAAGAAGAGTTGCTACGCTATAGCTCACCTCGAGGGCTATGCTAACACTTGGTGGGAGTATGTTAAACGATTTGGTAATGAATTAGTCGATGGGCAGCCACCACCTTGGTTTCGGTTGAGGTATTTGATGAGACAACGATACCTTCCCGAGAGATATCGTCATGAGTTGCTTGCTAGGTTATATGGCTTGCGGCAAGGGGGCAAGAGTGTGATGGCCTATTTTGACGAGTTCCAACAACTCATGTTGAAACTTGATCATCGTGGGGAGCAAATCAGTCATGACATCATCCGGTTCAAGTGTGGGTTGAACAAAGAGATCTCCACTCATTTGACCCTTCATCGGTTTGAAACCATCGACGGTATATTCCAAGCGGCCCTAGAGATTGAAAGGGAACTTAAGGAGAGATCATCCTTCAAGGCAAGGGTACAAGCTCCCTCGGGTTGGCCCAAAAACAAGGACCAACCCGCCCCTACGAAGCTGCCCGAGTCCAAAACAGTCCACTACGAGTCCAAAACAGTCCCTAAATTCCCTCCGAAACCGGAGGCTCACAAATATCCCAACCCAAAGGGATTCCAATGCTTCAAGTGCCAAGGTTGGGGGCATAAGGCCAATGAATGTCCTAACCGGCGCAATGTGATCCTACGAGAAGGGAAAGTGTACTACCTTGGTGAGGAGGTGGTTTCGGAAAGGGGGGAGGATGAGGCCGAGCCTCAAGATGGAGAGGAAGCTGAAAATGGGCCGAATGATGATGAATTAGATGGTAGTGAAGATGCCTATCCACAAGAAGGGGAGTGTGTGGTTCCTAACTTTGTGGTTAGACGTGTCATGATTAGTAAGGCGATAGATGACCCGAGTCAAAGGGAAAATCTATTCCATACTAAGTGTCTTGTAAAGGGGAGTGTGTGCACCTTGGTGATTGATAGTGGTAGTTGTACGAATGTTGCGAGCCAAGCTATGGTAAATTTCTTGAAGCTGCCAACTACACCACACACTAGTCCTTACAAGCTACAATGGTTGAACGATTGTGGTGAATTAAGGGTCGCAAGGCAATGTGTGATTCGGTTTAAGGTAGGAAACTACCACGATGAAGTGCTTTGTGACGTGATCCCAATGCAAGCATGTCACTTGTTGTTAGGTAGACCATGGCAATATGATAGGTCTACTAAACACGATGGGAGGTCCAACCGGTATACGCTTGAGAAGGATGGCCGAAAGGTCACACTTCACCCTCTTTCACCCTCCCAAGTACATGAGTGGCATCAAAAGATGAGAGAGTTAAAAGGAAAGGGAAAGGAAACCGGGAAAGGAGAAAATGGGGGGGATGCCGTAGGTGAGGAAGTAGGGCCATCCGAATCTGTCCCAACCACAAAGGAGATGGAAAACGTAGTGATGTTGGCTAGGAGGAAAGAACTCTTCGTGGACCATGATGAAAACAAGCCGATGTTACTGTTGGCCCATTGTTTTAATACTAACCCCACTAATTCTTCCATTTCCCCTTTGATTTCTTGTGCGTTGCAGGAGTATGGAGATGTATTTCCTCAAGAACTTCCGCAAGGATTGCCCCCACTTCGGGGAATTGAGCACCAAATTGATTTGGTGCCAGGTTCACAACTTCCAAACAAACCGGCCTATAGGAGCAATCCCATGGACACTAAGGAGCTTGAGAGGCAAGTTGAGGAGCTTCTCAACAAGGGATACATCAAGGAAAGCATGAGTCCGTGTGCTGTTCCGGTGCTTTTGGTACCAAAGAAGGACGGAACTTGGCGCATGTGCGTCGATTGTAGAGCCATCAACAAAATCACTATAAGGTATCGTCATCCAATTCCTAGACTAGATGATATGTTAGATGAGCTCCACGGATCTTGTTTGTTTTCTAAAGTGGACCTTAGGAGCGGCTATCACCAAATTCGCATGCAACCCGGTGATGAGTGGAAGACCGCATTCAAGACCAAATTCGGTCTATATGAGTGGCTGGTCATGCCCTTCGGCCTTACCAATGCTCCTAGCACATTTATGAGGCTAATGAATCATGTAATGAAGCCTTATATTGGAAAGTTTGTGGTGGTTTACTTTGATGATGTGTTGGTGTATAGCAAATCTATTAATGATCATGTAATGCATTTGAGATGTGTGTTTGATGTGCTCCGAAAGGAGAAGCTGTATGCCAACATGGAGAAGTGTTCTTTTGGTGTTGATAAAGTTATATTCTTGGGTTTTGTCGTGAGCTCACGGGGTGTGGAAGTGGACGATTCCAAGATAGACTCTATCCGAAGTTGGCCGACCCCTAAAACTATTGGAGAAATCCGAAGTTTCCACGGGTTGGCAAGCTTTTATAGGAGGTTTGTCAAAGGATTTAGTTCCATAGCAGCCCCCTTGACCGAGGTAATTAGAAAGGACGGACCCTTTAAATGGGGTGATGAGCAAGCTAGGGCTTTTGAGGCCTTGAAAGCTACGCTCATCTCGGCGCCTTTATTGCAATTGCCCGATTTTGATAAGATGTTTGAAATAGAGTGTGATGCTAGTAAAGTTGGTATCGGGGCTGTTTTGATGCAAGAAGGTAAGCCCGTTGCTTATTTCAGTGAAAAGCTCAAAGGGGCAACTCTTAATTACTCAACTTATGATTTGGAGTTGTACGCCCTTGTTAGAGCTTTGGGAAATTGGCAACATTATTTGTGGCCTAAGGAGTTTGTGATACGAACGGATCATGAGTCGTTGAAACACCTTAAGAGCCAAGACAAGTTGAATAGGCGTCATGCTAAGTGGATTGAGTTCATCGAGACTTTCCCTTATGTAATTCATTACAAAAGGGGAAAGGAAAATGTTGTTGCCGATGCCTTGTCTAGGAAGCATGTGCTTGTTGCTACCTTGTCTTCGAAATTGATGGGTTTTGAGAGCTTGCGGCTGTTGTATCCCGAGGATCCTACCTTTGCTCCTATTTTTAGGGAATGCGAAGAGTGGGGAAGGGACCGTTGGCTCAAGGAGAATAACCATTCCTCCTACTCTCGGTTCGATGGGTATTTGTTCAAAGGGAGGAGGTTGTGTGTTCCTTCTAGTTCTTGGAGGGAATTATTTGTAAGGGAGGCCCATGACGGAGGCCTCATGGGTCACTTTGGGGTAGACAAGACCCTCGGAATCTTAGAGGAGAACTTCTATTGGCCCAAAATGCGCAAGGACGTCACTAAAATTTGTAGTCAATGCGTGGCCTGCCGGAGTGCGAAATCTCGTCTCTTACCCCAAGGATTATACACCCCACTCCCTACTCCCCTTAGGCCTTGGTTGGACATCTCGATGGATTTTGTTTTGGGGCTGCCAAGGACTAGAAAGGGCCGAGATAGCATTTTTGTTATTGTTGATAGATTCTCTAAAATGGCTCATTTTATTCCATGTACTAAAACCGAGGATGCTAGTAGTGTAGCTTCATTATTTGTTGAACATGTTGTCAAGCTTCACGGGGTACCGAGGACTATTGTGAGCGATAGGGACTCCAAGTTCCTAAGTCTCTTTTGGAAGTCCATGTGGGGTAGGCTTGGAACGAAGTTACTTTTCTCCACGTCTTGCCACCCACAAACCGATGGCCAAACGGAGGTAGTAAATAGAACCTTAGGGTCTATGCTACGTTCTATGGTTAAAGGTAAACTGACTTCATGGGAAGATCACCTACCCTTAGTGGAATTTGCCTACAACCGGGTAATACATTCGAGCACGGGAATGACTCCCTTTGAATGTGTTTACGGCCTGAATCCCCTTACCCCTTTAGATCTCACTCCTTTGTCTAGTGATCTCATGACCAGCTTAGATGGAAACAAAAGAGCCGAGGCAATGAAGAAAATGCATGAGACGGTGCGGATCAAGCTTGAAAAGAAGAATCAAGAGATTGCCAAAAGGGCAAACAAAGGGAGAAGAAGGCTTGTGCTTGAACCCGGAGATTGGGTGTGGGTGCATCTTCGAAAAGACCGGTTTCCAGCTCATAGGAAGTCCAAATTGCTGCCAAGGGGTGATGGTCCTTTCCAAGTACTTGAGAGGATCAATGACAACGCCTACAAGATTGACCTTCCACCGGAATATCAAGTGCACAACACTTTCAACGTTGGTGATCTCTCCCTCGTGGATGCGGTTGAAGATGACCAAATGCTGAATTTGAGGCCAAATTCCTCTCAAGATGGAGAGGATGATACGGTTAGGACAGCCACACGGCCTTTCACACGAAGCCAAGCTCGGGAATTACAAAAACTCCAAGCTTTGTTCATGCAAATGGCCGTGTGTGAGTTGGTGATTGAACCAACCAAGGACTTAAACGTTTTTATGTGTGAAGAGGGGTCCTAATGTGTAATAAACTACTCTCCAAGGTTGGCACAAGAAGCAAGGGCGGATGAGTCATTTTACCCCTTTCCTTTTGTAGTATAAATAGAAGATGTGAGAGAGTTATTAGATAGTTTTTGAAATCTGATTTTGTAACCTAAAATATCACAACATTTCCTCTCTCTTCCACTCTTGGAGCCGCCTCCAACATCTCACAAGTAGAGGAATACTTGTGTTGTATCTTTGGCTAGAAACAAGGGTTTTGGGGTCTTTGAGTGCCTCTTGGTCCTTGTAAGAACTTGGTGTTTACATTCTCTAGACTTAGGGTCCTCTCTTGATGTTAGGGTTCTTAGTATCTTGAATGTTATATGTCAAGTTATCTATCTTTTCTTTATCTTGTTGTTGTTGTTGTTGTTAATTTTGTTATCTTTAAAGACTAGTGAAGCCGTGTGGGGCTACTTTCGATTCACTAGCATTCTTGTTCATCTATTGGCTCTCTTGTTGTGTGCTGAAAACTGAAAATGGAACTTGTTATTCTTGTGTTGTTGGACTGAAATCCGAACCTACTTGTAGCTCTTGGTGTTGTTGGTTTGATCTTGAATCATTGATACCAAATGATTCAAGATCAAACCAACAACACCAAGAGCTACAAGTAGGTTCGGATTTCAGTCCAACAACACAAGAATAACAAGTTCCATTTTCAGTTTTCAGCACACAACAAGAGAGCCAATAGATGAACAAGAATGCTAGTGAATCGAAAGTAGCCCCACACGGCTTCACTAGTCTTTAAAGATAACAAAATTAACAACAACAACAACAACAAGATAAAGAAAAGATAGATAACTTGACATATAACATTCAAGATACTAAGAACCCTAACATCAAGAGAGGACCCTAAGTCTAGAGAATGTAAACACCAAGTTCTTACAAGGACCAAGAGGCACTCAAAGACCCCAAAACCCTTGTTTCTAGCCAAAGATACAACACAAGTATTCCTCTACTTGTGAGATGTTGGAGGCGGCTCCAAGAGTGGAAGAGAGAGGAAATGTTGTGATATTTTAGGTTACAAAATCAGATTTCAAAAACTATCTAATAACTCTCTCACATCTTCTATTTATACTACAAAAGGAAAGGGGTAAAATGACTCATCCGCCCTTGCTTCTTGTGCCAACCTTGGAGAGTAGTTTATTACACATTAGGACCCCTCTTCACACATAAAAACGTTTAAGTCCTTGGTTGGTTCAATCACCAACTCACACACGGCCATTTGCATGAACAAAGCTTGGAGTTTTTGTAATTCCCGAGCTTGGCTTCGTGTGAAAGGTCGTGTGGCTGTCCTAACCGTATCAGTTACCATGCAAATATTTAGGTGGCCCCATTTAAGGCTCTTTATGGGCGAAGATGAAGATCACCAGTCGATTGGTTCTAAGTAGGTTAGGCCAATTTGATTGGGAAATATATGGTATTTGAAGCTATGGAGAAAGTTTAGTTGATACGAGAGAGATTAAAAGCAGCTCAGAGTCATCAGATTTCTTATGCAGATTTAAGAAGAAGATATCTTGAGTTTAAGGTTGATGTCCTAGTGTATTTGAAAGGTTCACCCATGAAAAGGTGAAGAGAATTAGAAAAAAGGGGAAGCTTAGTCCCTGATACATAGGCCCTACCATATTTTGAGTCACGTTGGAAAGGTAGCATATGATCTTGAGATACTCGTAGATTTGTCCTCAGTTCATCCAGTGTTCCATGAGTCCTTATTGAAGAACTGCATGGACGACCTAGTTGTTTTAGTCCCTCTAGAAAGTACAGATATTCATAATATCCTCTCATATAAAGACGTTCCAGTAGAGATTCTTGATCATCAGATCCGTAGACTAAGGAACAAAGAAGTTCCCTTGGTCAAAGTTTTGTGGCAAAATTAGTCTTGTTGAGGGTGCTTCTTGGAAAGAAGAAGAAGGCATGCGTACCAAGTATCCTTATTTTTTCTCCACAAACATAGATTTAGCCGAAGGTAACAGTCTTCCTTCATTGAGTTCTTTTTCTAGTCTCAGATTTATCTATATAATAGTCCTCATGTAAATTCATGCACTCATATATTCGCTCAATCACTCAGTGTGTTCTAGATTCTGTTATGCAATTTGCTCCAGTTATGCATGTTAGCATATACCCTCAGATTCCTTAGTATTTTCATTTGAATTAGCAACATTCGAGGATGAATGTTCCCAAGGGGGAGATAATGTAATACCCCATATTTTTTCTAGCACAATCTGGCTCCTAGAAAGTTAAGGGGTTACCTTCAAAAAATGAATAACCTTTTTTACATGTAGAATTCTCAAGTTCTAGACACTCTAGTGTGTTGGAAATTTTCTTAGCTTTTCAACTATTTCAATTTTGCCTCAATCCAATAATCAGCTGAGAAGTTATGATGTTTTAGTAAAGCAGTGTGGCATTTAGACAATAACTACATTACAGTGGATGGAAAAATGGAAATTATCCAATTCTAGTTTAACTCTGCGATAAACCTGTATCGTGTTGTATCCCCATTTCCCAATTGTCAATTTCCAGTGGCTCACCGCGATGGTGGCATATTGCGGTGATGGCCAAATTGGAATTTTAGTAACGCCCCGTGATAGCTCTGGAACACGATGATTTTCCAGTTCCCACTCATCCATTTTCCAGCGAGCCACCATGATAGTGACGCGTCGCGAGGGGTGGTCAAATTGGAAATTTCATCTTTTTTAGTTCTGATTAAAAATTTAAAAGGAGTAGTTTGGTCAATTCCCAAGCCCTCAATTCATCATAAACAAGGAATTAAGCTCATTCTATTCACTTTATGCACATTATTGATCAATTCTCTCTCAAAGAAAACCCTATATCTTAAAACTTACTCTCTAAGAATCAAATTTCCTCCATTATTTCTTCAAGAAAACCCAAAATTGAGGACTCCCAAAATTAAGAAAATCAAGAGTTCATCTTCAAAAGCTCAAACAGGAATCAAAAGTTCAAGTTTCTTCATCCAATCATCATTTAAGGTATGTGGGGTTTATGAACCAGGATCCTCTTTCATCCTTGAGCCCAAAACTGGCTTTTAACAATAAATTTGTATGATTTTGTATGAATATACTTGAGTTTTAAATTAGGGTTCAAACCCAATATTGTGAATTTAAAGATTATGAGATTTCAAGTGATGTTGAAGTTTACTTACACGTCTATTTTCATATTTTTGTGCGTATTGCAGTAAATACAATATTTTGATGCATGGGTTATTATCCCTAGATTGAATATTATTATTTCAAGAAAGATTATGATTGAATCCCCATATGATCAGTAAAATTTGAGAATTTTAATAAAAATTTAATCTTTGGCAATCAGATGAGATTTGGAATCCACTTTGCAGAATTTCTACAATTTATAAAAAACTGATCAGCTTTATTTTCAGATTGAATAAGATAAATGCATAATTGGTTTCCATAATAAACCTTTATGCCAATTTTTAAAGTGGATTTCTAATAGAACGAGTATACAGATTAAAGGGAGTAGTAGTTAGCACTAAGCGGGAAGTATGTGTTTAGCGCATCCTACTTCTACAGAACTACAAGACAATATAGGTACAAATTCAGATTATTCCCATTTATAAATGGATGACAAATACAAATGTGATCACTTTGTTTAGGTTATACTCCTTGGTAAGAGTATGACACCTCTCCCCATCATGAGGTTTTACCTATAAAGGAACAAGACATTTGACTCCATATTAGCTCACATGATTAATGTCGGTTGGAAGAACCTTTCTATAAAAAGAGTAATTATAATAGAAAAGAATATTAGAAAGGCTTTTAAAAACTAACTGTAAAAGCTCACAACTTTACTAGGATATTGTTTTCAGAATGCCTTTAGCTACAGAATTTAGCTTTTAGATTTTAGATATAAAAGTGAGTCATTTCTACACTTAGACATCATGATTTATAGACAGAACACTAGTACAAATTTTAGAACTAAATGTTATCACTAGATTTATAAAGTATGATTTACTACTCATGATTATGATTCTTGGCTTTCAGATATTCCAGCTTATATGAGTCATTTACATTTCATATGCATTATTTTTTGACAAATTATGATGATGTGAAACAATGCTTTACTTATGTATTTACCCCATATACTCAGTACATTCTCAAAGGATTGATCCACAGATACGTCTACGTGCTACATTGTCTCATAATGTAGGTTTAGGTACTCTGTTTTGGTAGCGTGAGTGATTTTGAGCATCTCCATCTATATCTTGATAGTTGGTGAGTCCTCATAGTTCGGGGACATAGTCATTCAGATTTTCAGCTTATTAGTATAGATGATTTAGATAGTTCCAGTCATCTGGGGGTTTGCCCTAGTGACTCCATAGTTATTTATAGTAGAGGCTTGTCAGACTTCTAGATATAATTCAGATTACTTATTATTGGTAATTCAGACTCTTCAGTCTATTGTTTTAGGTATTATGATTCAGATAATCTCAATTTTTCTCTAATAGAATTTTGTATTTCTATTTTGATTATATCTCTTTATTTCCTTATTATGAGATTCAGACTTAGTAGAAGGAATATAGGGTTAGTTTAAAGCTACTCGTAGTCTTGACCACCGTATGATGTCTTGGGACCTAGTTTCAGGGCGTTACAAACTTGGTATCATAGCTAGGTTTATAAGAGTCCTAGGGAGTTAGACTAGTTGCATTATGTAGGGTCTTGATCATGGTTGTGAAGCATGCCACATTCATGAGAAAGAGGCTACAAGATATTTTTTTTAGGAAATAATCTCTTTCTATCATGATCTATATTCTTATAGTACCTCTATCTTCTTTTAACTCATGCACTTACGTGACAGTTGAATATGCCTTCTCATCAAGCTAATGCCTGCAGAAATGATAATCAACCACCCAGCCTGCCGATCCTCTGAAAAAGAATGTATCCCATGCTGAATTTTTGGCTGTTTTTCAGTAGTTGGCCCAAGCTGTAACTACCAATGTTCAAGGAAATGATCAGGCGACAGTCCCATTTCACCATAATGGTGATTCAGTAGTAGCCAAAATTTGAGACTTCATGAGAATGAATCCGCCAGAGTTCTTTGGGTCAAATGCAGGTGAGGACCCATAATTTTATTTAGATGAGGTGAAGAAGATCACCTAGAATATACATGTTTCTGAAGAGGAGAGTGTAGAGTTGACATCCTATAGATTAAAAGATATAGCATATGATTAGGTAGTTATGTGTTAGGATGGTAAAGGTGAGAATGTAGCTCCTATGAGTTGGCAGGTGTTTCAGAATGTATTCCTAGATAGGTTCTTTCCGCGTGAAATAAGAGAAGCTAAGATAGAAAAGTTTGTAAATGTGAGGCAGGGCTTGATGATAGTGAAAGAGTATTGCCTTAAGTTCAAGCAATTATCTAAGTATGCCCCTGATATGATGGATGATCTTAGGGAGAGTATGAGTAAGTTTGTTATTGGAGTATCTAGTTTTGTAGTCAAGGAGTATAGGACAACCATGCCTACTGGAGACATGGGTCATCCTAGATTGATGATTCATGTTCAGCAGATTGAGGTAGAAAAGTTGATGTAAAGAGAGAGGGGAAATAAGAAGGCTAGAACCAAGAAGTTTGAGTATGGCCAGACAAGGTTTTGAGGGGAAAATTATTCTTAGTTTTAGAATCGTTCATCTATGCCAGCACCGTGTTTGGCTAGTGCTTCCACTCCCAGAACTAGGTAGGAGCAGTGGGGTAAGTCTTCTTTGTCCATATCTTATAATAATTTGAGTGGAAGACCCCGTTATCCTCTATGTGCTAAGTGTGGTAAGAATCTTCCTGGTTAGTGTTTGATGGGACAAAAAAGTTGTTATGGTTGTGGTTAGTTAGGTCATGAAATTAAAAAAGTGTCTGCATGCTAAGCAGGGAAACAGGGATGTTCGTCCCCAAACTCAGGCTACTAGTGCACCAACTCCTCTAGGTCGCATAGTCCCTCTTAAGGGCGCATCATCCAGTACTATTGGCGGTCAGCGCCAGAATCAGTTTAATGCTTTACAATTCGGTCAGGTGTAGGAAGATTCACCCGATATTGTTACTAGTATAATTTGTGTTTTTAATCTTGATGTTTATGTGTTATTACACCCCGGGTTGAGTTTTCTTATGTTCCCCCATTAGTTGAATTGAATTTTGAAATAGGTCCAGAAAAGATCCCTGAGCCCTTCTTGGTTTCTACCATAGTGGGTGAGTCAGTTGTTACCAAACAAATCTAATGAAAGTGTCCTATCGATGTCCTTTATAAAATCATTTTAGCAGGCGAAATACAGTTAGATATGGTTGACTTTAAGATTATTTTGTGCATGAATTGGCTCTATTTTTGTGATGCATCTACAAATTGTCGCACCCCAATGGTGAAGTTTCAGTTTCCAGATGAGCCAGTCTTTGAGTGGGAAGGAAATTCAGTGTCTCCCAAAAGTCATTTTATATTTAATCTTAAATCAAGAAATTTAATCTCCAAAGGGTTTATCTATTATCTTATTCGAGTCAAAGACACTAAGTTTGAGACTTCAACAGCTCAGTTAGTCAGTGTAGTCAATGAGTTTACTGATGTTTTTCCAGAAGATTTTCCAAGGGTACCTCCCGATAGGGAAATACCAGCCTATCTTTAATCATCCTATCATATGCCCCCATTTGACCTTAAAGAGTTAAAAGAGCACCTCAAAGATAATTTAGATAAAGGTTTCATAAGTCCTAGTGTTTCTCCATGGGGAGCTTTGATCCTATTCGTGCGAAAGAAAGATGGCTCATTGCGAATATGCATTAACTATAGACTGTATATGGACATGTTTGTCATAGTCTTTATAGATGTTATTCTTGTCTATTCTCGTAGTGAGGATGATCATGCAGACCACTATAGAATTGTGTTTCAAAATCTTTGAGATCATCAGTTGTTCGCCCAATTCAGTAAGTGTGAATTTTAGCTACAATTAGTAGCTTTCTTTGGACATATTATTTCAAGTGAGGGTATTATAATTGATTCTCAAAAGACAAAAGCAGTAAGAAATTATCCTAGACCTATCTATCCATCAGACATTAGAAGTTTCTTGGATTTGGCTGGCTATTACAGATATTTGGTTGAGGTTTTCTCATCTATTGCATCCCCTATGTATAGATTAACTCTGAAGAAATTTAAGCTTCAATGGTCAGATTCCTGCGAGAATAGTTTTCAGGAGTTGAAGACTCGACTCACTTCAGCCGCTATTTTAGCATTACATAATGGTACAGATGGTTTAGTTGTCCATTATGATGCCTCTAAAATTGGTCTAGGTTGTGTTTTGATGCATAGAAGTAAGGTTATAGCCTATGCCTCTAGACAACTTAAGCCTCATAAAAGAAATTACCCTACACATGATCTTGAGTTAGCTGCTATGGTGCTTGCTTTAAAAATATGGAGGCACTATATTTATAGGGTGCATGTTGATGTGTTCATGGATAACAAAAGTTTGCAGTATGTTCTTACTCCGCGAGACTTAAATCTTCATTATAGAAGGTGGTTAGAATTGTTGAAGGATTATGATATGAGTGTATTGTATCATCTAGACAAGGACAATCTAGTAGCATACGCCCTTAGTATATTGTCTATGGCCAGTGTTGCTTATGTGGAGAATGATACGAGGGAGTTATTTAAAGAAGTTCACTGATTAGCTAGATTAGGTGTGAGACTGGTTGATTTAGCTAAAGGGAATTTTTGGGTTCAGTGTAGTTCTGAATCTTCTCTACTTTCGGATATGAAAGGGAAACTAGATAATGATTTAAGTTTGGTCAAACTAAAGAAGTTAGTTAAACACCAAAAGGTAGAGGTTTTCTCCCAAGGGGGAAATAGTATGTCAAGATTCTAATATAGATTGTGTGTGATATTTATTGATGATTTGAGAAAGTAAATTATGGAAGAAGCATATGGTACGCGTTATTCCATTCACCCAGGAGCCATCGAGATGTACCGTGACTTACAGAAAGTGTATTGGTGGAGTGGTATGATGAGGGAAATAGAAGAGTTTGTAGCAAAGTGCGCAACAAGTAAGTAGATTAATGTAGAGCACCAAAGTCCTGGTGGTATGTTACAGGAGTTTAGTATCCCTACTTGGAAGTCGAAAGATTTAAATATTGACTTTATGACTGGATTACCCCATTCTCGTCATCAGTAGGATTTGATATGGGTTATTGTAGACAGATTGACTATGTCAGCATATTTCTTGCTAGACCACATGTCCTACACTGCTGAAGATTATGCTAAGTTGTATATCAGAGAGTTAGCCAAATTGAATGGAGTTCCTTTGTCCATTATCTCAGATAGGGGTACTCAGTTTACCTCTATATTTTGGAAATCTTTTCATAAGGGTCTTGGTACCCAAATTCTTCTTCATGAATCTTTGTATCCATAGACAGATGGTCAGGCAGAAAGGACAATTCAAACTCTAGTGGATATGTTGAGGGCATGTGTTCTTAATTTCAAAGGCAGTTTGGATGAGTATTTGTCGTTGATTGAGTTCACTTATAATAACATGTTACCATGCTAGTATTCAGAAGGCCCTATTTGAGGCTCTTTATGGGTGGAGAAGTAGATCACCAGCCAGTTGTTTTGAAGTAGGTGAGGCCGCTTTAATTGGGCCATATATGGTGTTTGAAGCTATGGAGAAAGTTAAGTTGATTCGAGAGAGATTGAAAGCCTCTCAGAGTCTTCTAAAATCTTATGCAGGCATAAGAAAAAGACATCTTGAGTTTGAGTTTGATGACCTATTGTATATGAAAGTTTCACCCATGAAGGGGTGAAGAGATTTGGAAAAATAGGGAAGCTTAGTCCCTGATACGTAGGCCCCTACCATATTTTGAGTAGCATTAGAAAGGTAGCATATGAGCTTGAGCTACCCGCAAATTTGTCCTCAGTTCATCCATTGTGTCATGAGTCCTTATTGAAGAAGTGCATGGAGGACTTTGCTATTGTTGTCCCTCTAGAAAATACAAATATTTAGAATAGCCTCGCATATAAAGAAGTGCCAGTAGAGTTTCTTGATCATTAGATCCGTAGACTAAGGATCAAAGTAGTTCACTTAGTCAAAGTTTTGTGGTGAAATCAGTCCATTGAGTGTGCTACTTAGGAAGCAAAAGTAGACTTACTTACCAAGTATCCTCATCTCTTCTCCACAAACTCAGATTCAGTCGAAGGTAACAGTCTTTCTTCATTAAGTTCTTCTTCTAGTCTCAAATTTACCTATATAATCGTCCTCATGTAAATTCATGAACTCATAGATTAGCTCAATCGCTCAGTATGTTCTAGATTCAGTCATGCAATATGACTAGTTGTGCATATCAGCATATAGCCTCAGTTTCCTCAATATTTTTAGTTTAATTAACCACATTTGAGGACAAATATTCCTATAGGGGAGATAATGTAATACCCCATACATTTCCTAGCATAATCTGGCTCCTCTACTTTTAAGGCATTAGCTTCAAAAAATTAATAACCTTTGTTACATGTAAAATTCTCATGTTGTAGACCCTTTAATGTGTAGAAGATTTTATCAGCTTTCCAACGATGCTAATTTTGCCACAATCTGATACTCGATTTAGAAGTTATGGTGTTTTTAGTAAAACAGTGTGGGATTTCGACAGTCACCGAGTTGCAATGGATGCCAAAATTGCAATTTTCCAATTCCAGTAAACCTTTGCGATAAGCCTGCATCACGTTGAAGCCTCATTTCCCATTTGTCAATTTGTAGTGGCTCACCGCGATGGAGGTGCATCACGGTGATGGCCAATATGGCATTTTAGTAGTGCACCCGATAGCTCCGCATCACATTGATTTTCCAGTTCACACTCATCCCTTTTCCAGGAGCCACAATGATAGTGGTGCATCGCGGTGGGTGGTCAAATCAGATATTTCAACTTTTTGTAGTTCTAACTAAAAATTTAAAAGGGGTAGTTTGGTCAATTCCCAAGCCCATAATTCGTCATAAATAAGGAATTAAGGTCATTCTAAGCACTTTATGCATATAATTCATCAATTCTCTCTCAAAGAAAATCCTAGAGTTTAAAACTTACTCTCCAAGAAATTGAATTTCCTCCATTGTTTCTTCAAGAAAATCAAAAATTAAGGATTCCCAAAATTAAGATAATCAATATTTCATCTTCAAAATCTCAAATTGGAATCCAAAGTTTAAGTTTCTTCATCCAATAATCAATTAAGGTATGTGGGGCTTATGAACAAGGATCCTCTTTCATCTTTGTTCCCAAATCTGTCTTTTAACTATAAATTTGCATGATTTTGTATGAATATACATGAGTTTTAAATAAGGGTTCATACCCAATATTGTTAATAGCAAGATTATGAGATTTCAAGTGATGTTGAAGTTGAATTGCATGTCTATTTTCATATTTTAATGCGTATCATAGTAAATACAAGATTTCGAGTTGAATGATCATTATTTTTATTACCAAGAATGAACATTATGATGTTTTGACTTGAAATTGATGCATGGGTTACTATCCCTACATTGAATATTATTATTCCAAGAAAGATTATGTTTGAATCCCCAAATGATAAGTAAAATTTTAGAATTTCAATAAAAATTCGATCTTTAACCCTCAGATAAGATTTGGAATCCACTTTGCAGAATTTCTACAGTTTAGAAAAAACAAATCAGCTTTATTTATAGAATGAATCAGATAAATGCATAATTGGTTTCATAATAAACCCTTATGCTAGTTTTTTAAAGTGGATTTCCAACATAATGGGCATATAGATTAAAGGGGGTAGTATTTAGCACTGAGCAGAAAATGTGTGCTTAGTGCATCCTACTTACACAGAACTACGAGCCAACATAGGTACAAATTCAAAGTCTTCCCATTTTTATATGGATGACAGATACAAATATGATCACTTAGATTATGTTATACTCCTTGGCAAGAATATTACACCTCTCACATCGTGAGGTTTTCTCCATAAGAAAATAAGTCGTTGGACTCCATGATTGCTCACATAGTTTATGTCGGTTAGAAGAACCTCCCTATAAAAAGAGTAATCCTAATAGAAAAGCTTTTAGAATCTAAGTGTAAAGTCTCACAACGTTAGTAAGATATTATTTACAGAAAGGCTTTAGCTACAGACTTCAGCTTTCAGATTTCAGATATAAAAGTTAGTCCTTTCAACACTTAGATAACATGATTTATAGATAGAACACTAGTATATATTTTAGAACTAAATGTTATTGACTCATTAGATTCATAAAGTATGATTTACTTCTCATGATTATGATTCTCTGCTTTCAGATATTCCAACATATGTGAGTCATTTACATTTAGCATACATTGTTTATTTATAAATTATGATGATGTTGAGACATTTCTTTACTTGTGAATTTACCCCCATATAATCAGTACATCCTCAAAGTACTGATCCACTTATACGTCTATGTGCTACATTATCACGTAATGTAGGTTTGGGTACTCAGTTTCAGAAGAGTGAGTGATTTCGAGCATCTCTATCTACATACCGACAGTTGATGAGTCCTCTTAGTTCAGGGACATAATCATTCAGATTTTTAGCTTATTAGTATAGATGATTTAGACAGTTCAAGAGATAGGGGTTTGTCCAAGTGACTCTCTAATTATTATTAGTAGATGTTTGTCAGACTGCTAGTTATGATTCAAATTATTCAGTATTAGTTGTTAAGACTCTTAAGTTTATTTATTTAGATATTCTGATTCAAATAATCTCAGTTTAGCTCAAATAGAATTCCATATTTCAATTTTAGTTATATCTATATATTCCATTATTATGAGATACGACTTAGTAGAAGGCAGACAGCTTAAGGCTACTCGTAGTTTTGATCACCGTGTGACGTCTCGGGACCCATTTTTGTGGCATTACAATAAGCCATTCCATTTTTACACTATTGAGACCAATAAAACTGGATGCTCCAATATAAAACTGTCATGACCCAAAAACCAAAGGTCATGATGGTAGTTATCACAACAAGCCTTGAAAAATAAGCATGTCACTCAAACAGATATGAAATAAGAAATTAATAGAAAAACCCAAGAAAACACTCCTAGAATTGAGTTAAACCACACATATTTAGTAAAAGCAAAATTATAATAAAATATATCAAAAAAATCTCAAAACCCAGTGTCATAGTATAGGAACCAACTAGTAAAACTCGAAGTAAAAAGATACATTGGATGATCAAAATGGTAGTTGTAAACTCTTGATGCATAGATCAATAGATGAATGCAATCAGATATAGTCTAGATATGAAAAGGTAGTGGTCAACACTAAATGCACATATCAATCTCTACCTCTAATAAACTCCAAATTTTACCTGAATCAACTATTCATGTGACACACTCATACATGGATCTACACTAAAAGGGAATAGTACGGATGAGTATGGTCTATTTGTACTTAGTGTGTGTCATAAGCCAACTAAGCTTAGTACAAAATACAGAAAATAAACACAAACTATAGGCATGTAACCTTAAATTAGAAAATTTCCCAAATGGTAGCCACACTATCTCCACTAATAGTTCTACTATATACTAATATAAAAAAAGTATGAAGGGGAAATAATAACAACTATGCAAAGACTCTGAATATAAGTACAAGAAGAGAGAACAAATGGAAAGATATAAAGTCAAAAGCAAAAATACAATAGAAGAATAAGCACAACATATGGATTTCAATAAAGATGATGATGATCATGATTCACATGGTTCCCGCACAACCTCCGTATACATCTACAAACCTCAGCTACGAACATACGACCCATGAGAGGTTCATTAACCTACACCAATCGAGGTCATGTATGGAAGTAGGATCCATGAGATGTTTTTCAACCTATATACAATCCGATATCCAATACCAATATCTATGAATCCTCTCCGGCATATCCCTTGGAGAGGGTCTATACTGATATCACAAGTCGATGTTCCAATATTCCCAATATTTCTAGTATTTCTAGTGTTTCTAGTATTCCAACAGTAGTACCAATGTCTCATGATATAAAACATAAATCAAGCACAATATACATGTAATGACCCTTCAGGTCATTTATCGAGATTAAAGGTTATTTTCACCATTAGAGCTTTTCCATCGCTGCCCCAGGTTAGATATGACTTTTTGGAACTAATAGTTTAGTTACTATGTAGTTTGTTTGGTTTATAGAACCATTTCCCTATTTAAAATTCTTTGCTGGTATTAAATGGCCATCAAGCAAAAACATCAGTAAAATGACATCGGATGTAAATTCTGACTGCTAGAAATTTTGAATATTGATTTTCTTACTTCTTGTGAGGATATACTCCATGGGTTATGTCTTATTGATAATCGTGGTATGGATTACACCATATTTCTGTTGGATTTATCTGCTCATCACAGATGGAGAGGTTTTATAAGTCCTAGGCTAGTTAGATCTTCTTTCTTATCATAGACTCAATTCTTTGAGATCTTCTTGGAGAAGTATATGTTGTGCAACCTTATATATTAATTGAGGGATCAGTTAACCATATTGGATTAGGATTTTATGATAGTTGTTGTGTATGAGGCACATTTCTATGAGCTAGAGAAGCATGCAACTTCTTTTTTAGATACTGAGTATGAGAGAGTTTGTTGTTTCATGAGAGGTTTGAGTCTCCTTATTTGGATGTCTACTTAGAGTTTAGTTGTTGAGCTACTTAGAGTTTAGTTGTTGAGGGTAAGACTTTTGCTCAGGTTTGAGATCATGGTAGAGTGATAGAGGACATGCAACATGAGGGTCATGATAAGAGGCCTAAGTATCAAGAAAGATTTGTTGGGAGTCATAGTATTTCCCAATTTAGAGATGGTAGTTATCATCTTAGGCATCCTTTACACCTAGTTTTTAGCCTCAGAGTCAGACTAGCCAACCAGTTTAGGTTTCTTTATAGACTATTGATGGAGGTAAATTTTGTTCTAGTGGTCACCCTGGTAAGGGATGTGATCAATCTTTGAGAGGTTCGTCTTCAGGCCATTCTAGACATGGTGGTTGCTCTAATTTTTTTGTATCTATGAGTTCTAGTTCTGATCATGAATCCATTTTTACTTGTGGGCTTTTTGGTAATTTTTTGTGAGATGGCCCTAGTCGTGGGTGATGGTTGTTTCAGCATAGGGTGTTACACCTATTAGGGAATTTTGACCCTCTTGTAGAGGTGGTTTTAGAAGTCGCATGGGTGGTTACTAGGGTGCTCATGGTGGTACCTAGGAAGCCAGGATAGGAAGTTGGTCAGGTGACCAGCCAGGTGGCTGGTGTGGTCAGCTATATGCAGTACCTACTTGACCCAAGCTGAGACTTTGGATGTTGTAGTTACAGGTATGATTTTTGTGTCCCATAAATTGACTCTTGCTTTATTTGATCCCAAATTCATTTATTCTTGTATATCTTCCTATTATTAAAAACGATTGGACTTGACTAGTTTTTTATTATTAGTTACACTATTCGTATCTACTCCCATGGGCGATTATTTAGTTGTGGATCGAGCATTCAAATAATGTTATGACAATAGTGATTTTTATGCTTATGTTGATCATATTATTCTTGACATGTTGGATTTTGATGTGACTTTGGTGAGGGACTGGTTATCGCAGTCGTAACCTAGTCGTGTGGCAGGGAGCGGTTAGTTGTCAGCTGACATGGATTATTTTGTAATTTTGTGCTAGAAGACTTGTATCAAGTGTCTCCTAGTCTTATCTCGCTTATAATTATGATACTCATGTATAGAGTTCGTTGCTTTACTCTATTCATACTGTTTGTGAGTTTTTGATGTGTTCCTTACCGACCTGTCAAGTATTCCCCTTTAATGTGAGAGCAATTTTTCTATTTACCTTTATCTTGGAACCCGATATTTCTATGGCACCTTACTATATGTCTCCTGCTGAGCTTAACGAGCTAAATTTTCAGCTTTAGGATCTTCTTGGTAAGGGTTTTATTAGATAGAGTTTCCCCCCATAGGGATCTCCTGTATTAATTCTGAATAAGAAAGATGTCTCCATGCATATGTGTATTGATTATGGGTATCTTAATAAAATGACAGTGAAGAACCATTATTCTATTCCTTGCATTGATGATTCGTGCTTGGGCTAGGCCTATGCCTCTGATTGAGGTTCACAGTTTCATTTGTTATGCGAGTTATTACAGTCACTTTGTTGAGAGATTTGCTGCTATTTTATTCCCTATGACTAGATTGACTCAAAAGGAAGTTCCTTTCTAATAGTCCAGGGAGTGTGAGATGAGCTTCAGAAAGCTCAAGTATTGACTTAATTCATCCCCAGTTTTAGCTCTTCTTATTGGGGGTAAGGGATTCACCATGTTTTATCACTCTTTGGGTATTCGTCTTGGTTGAAATTCTAAACAATAGGGTTGTGTAACTGCTTCACTCATGATTTGGAGTTGGCGGTGATAGTTTTTGTGCTCAAGATTTGGAGGAATTATTTCAATGGAGTGTATTATGAGATCTTCACCAATCACGACAGCCTTTGGCATCTTATGAACTAGTGAGAGCTTAATGCTCGCTAGCATAGATGGATGGAGTTGTTAAATAATTATGATATTTCCATCTTGTATCATCTGAGTAAGGTAAATATGGTCACAGATACCTTTAGTTGCAAGGCAGTGAGTATGAGTAGCTTAGAATGCATATCAGTTTCTCAAAGGCCCATGCGACAGGAATTTTAGTTATTAGCCAATTTAATATTTCACATTGAATATTTGTATCCTGCGAGTATTTTCTCAGTAGGTGAGGTCCTCCCTATTTGAGTAGATTTATAATTATCGTATAAGGATAGCAAGTTGTTCTTCCTCGGTGATCAACTGGTGAATGGTGATTCTACTAGGCATACTAATGACTGTGAGTGTATTTTGAGGTTTCAGGGCCATATTTGTGTTCCCAAATTAATGACTTTATTCAGTTGATTCTTTATGAGGATCACAACCCTAGATATTCTATTCACCCTAGTACAACTAAGATGTATAGAGATTTGAGGCAGAATTACTGGTAGGATGGTGTGAAGAGAGGTGTGTTACCTATGTCTTTAGCAGGTTAAGCCTGAGCATCAATGTCCAGGAGGATTGACTCAGAGGTTGCCCATTCTTGAGTGGAAATGGGAACGGATTACTATAGACTTCATCAGTAGTTTTCCTCATACTTCCCATGGTCTTGATAGTATTTAGGTTGCCGTGGATCGATTGACCAAGTCCGCATATTCCATTTCTATTCATATGACCTTCAGTGCTGAGAGATTAGCCCATATTTATGTTTGACAGATAGTTCATTTGCATGGGTTGCCTATTTCAATCATATCAGGTTGTGGTTCTGCATTTATTTTAAAACTTTGGAGAGCATTCCAGAAGAAGTTGGCTACATGAATGGATTTGAGAACAGTCTTTTATCCAGAGACAAATGTTCGATTCGAACAGACTATTCATGTTCTTGAGGATATGCTCTGAGCTTGTCTTACGGATTTTAGAGGATAGTTAGATCAACACTTAGCATTGAAATTTTTTGCCTACTACAACAACTATCAATCGTGTATTAAGATGGTGACTTTGTAGGCTTTGTATTGTAGGAGATGTCATTCACCGATAGGATGGTTTTAGATTTTTGAGTGGAGACCCCATGGTAAAAATTTGCAATAGGACTCATTGGATAGAGTTAGGGTGATTCAGGATAGACTGAGAGCAACCTAGAGTAGGCAAAAGGCCTATGTTGACCTTACTCTCTATACCTTGAGATTCAAAGTTAGTAATCATGTGTTCCTTTATATTTTTCCTATGAGAGGTGTGATGGGGTTTTTAAGAAAGGGTAAGCTCAACCCTTGATATGTTAGTCCTTTTGATATTCTCTGTGTAGTTGGTGAAGTGGCCTAAGAGTTAGCCTTGACTCCAGATTTTGTTGTTGTTCATATAAATTTTCATGTCTCTATGTTAAGGAAGTATATTCCTAATCCCTTTCATGTACTTGGGTAGGACCCAGTCCAGTTAGATAAGCAGTTGAGCTTTATGGAGAAATTCATGCTTATTTTGGCTAGTGATGTTAGGCAACTGCGTTCTAGAGAGATTTTTAGTTTAGGTTCAGTGGAAGCATTTCCCAGTAGAGAAGGCCACTTAGGTGATTGAGAGCAATATGAGGGCTGATTAGCCTCACCTGTTCAAGATTACAAGTATTTTCATCATCTTTAACTTTCAGGGACAAAAGTTCCTTAGAAATAGATGTTGTAATGACCCTTTAGGTTATTTCTCAAGATTCAACTTATTTTTCCTGGTAGAGCTTTCCTGTAGCTGCCCCAGGTCATTTATGACTTGATGGAACTGATAGTTGTGTTACTGGGATGTTTGTTTGGCTTTTAGAACCATTTCCCTATTTGGAAGTCTTCTCCAGTTCCAAATGGACATCTAGCAAAAGCTTCAGTAATATGATATCGAATGCAAATTCTTATTATTACAGCCATTCCGAAATATCTATCTTAGGTATGGCAAATATTTGGTTTGGGTCCTGCCGCACACAAACTCATTTTGACCTATTGGTCGAAAAGTTAATAAATTGGAAATTCTGGCAAAGGCCCACATTATGTCAAAACGACCTCGGATGGAAAATCCGACTTCGCCAATGTGTCTGAAATGTATAAATCAATGTGGTTACATATTTCACTTTGAATACATCCTAAGGCATTGGTCAAAACATGGAATAAATACCAAGTTTCAGTTGTCATTTAGTGCAGAAGAAGTATGATGATCGTGGAGACATTGTAGCAACCGCGATGTCGCGATTACGGCTAGCGGGGTGCACTTTCGTCCTAGTCGAGGGCCTATGAAGGGAATTTTCAAATGCTTTTTTTGATGAGAATTGGTCATTTCTCCACTTTCTTGAGACCGATAAAGCCTAATAGAGTGTGTAGTCCTTACATTGAGTCTTGGGTGTTGATTGGGATGATGAATAACTTGCATATTCTTGATTAACATTTAATCTAAAGTATTAATCCTTCATTATTAGTGTTGAAATCATAATTATTTGACCCAAAACCCCTAATGGCTTGAGTCTTTATTTTAGCCCAATATGGTTGATTTTCACTAATTTCTTGAGGGTTATAACTCCCTAATGGTTTTGAACAAAGGGTTGGTCTTGTAAACTTATTTTTCATATGTGGGACCCACATGGGGTTTTGGGTGTCATTTTTTACCCAAAGCACAATTATGCAATATAGGTGTTGATATTCTTGTAATAATGCAAAGATTGTGTTTTTAATAGTTTGGTTCAATGAAAAAGCATCAAAGAAAGGTAAAGCAAAGGTTGTTGGTTCCTTAGCTATATTTGGTTTTGAGGTAGGTTAGGCTTGCTATTATTAGATTGAGCTTTATTATAGTATGACTTTGATATCTTTTTGAGATTGGAAAGGGTTTTAGGAGTTGGAATTGTATATGGTAATGTTGGGGTTTGTTTAACCACTTAGGCTAGTGAACTCATAAAGTTTGATGTTTGACATATAATATAGACCCTTGTCTAGTTGCTTTCGTTATCTCATGGATTTTATCAGAATGCTCTTGCCGTTTTAGTTAGTTGGGTGTGACCGTGTACATTAATCTTAAGAGTAAGTTGACCTATATATCCAAAGTTGTGAAATTGGCCTTAGATGCTTTGGATGACTTTAGTGTAATACATGTGGAGAAATTGTCCTATATCACTGGCGTGGACTCATAAACCTTTGAGACATGATTTAGACAACTTAGTCTAGTTTTGAGTAAAAGTTAGACTTTAAGATATAACTTGGGATATTAGAAGAGGAACTTTACCTGCCTTAATCTTGAACTATGTATCTTTAATAGTGACCTACATAGTTGTTAGATGCCTAGAATATGCTTTCGTAATATGATGGTCAAATCCAGTAAATTGTTTATTCATGATGCTGACTTTGGAAATAACATGCATACCTGATGGTTATCTTATTGTCATTACTTGGATAGCAATGGAAAGTCTTATAACTTAAACCTATGACTATGATATCACTTAACGTATTGGCTAGTTTACTATGTGAGCATTGGATTATGTAATTACTTATATCATATTAAAACCTAGTGACTAAACTTATGTTTGTTCAGAAGAATCACTTTTGTGCTATTATTATGAATCATTCCAAATAGGAGAGTTTTTAGAAAGAATAACCATGGCTAGTAAATTACCATGCTAATAATCATGTGAATCCCGGTAATATATTGAGTGTTCATACCATATGGATATGCATGTTCATGCACATACTATTATAATGTATTAACAATAAATAGTGAGGTACTATGACAGGACTTTCTTTATTTCTCTTACACTGTATTGTTTATGGGGCTAGCACTTGTTATTGATTTGGATACATGCCTATACATATTTATGTCATGATAAATATTGATGATATGATGATTCCATATACATCTGGTAGGCATATTGATGATATGATGATGCCCGGTACATCTGAAGGACATATTGATTATATGATGATGCCCGGTACATTTGGAGGATATATTGATGATATTATGATACCCGGTACATCTGGAGGATATATTGATGTTATGATGATGTCACGACCTGAGGCTACCCCTAGTCACGACAACGGTTCTTACGGTCACAAGTAAAACCAAGCTAACCCTTGAAGTGATACCTGCTGTGAAAAATAAATAAATGTCCCTGACATAGCATATGTGGAAGACAAACTTATAAAATACTGAAAATATGTATTATGAACATGTGTAAATGACAAGTCTAAAATGTCTTCAACAACTAATAATACTTAAAAATTAACAATTGTTTATTATACTGACTATGTGACTATATGAAAGACTCTAAACATCATAAGGAGTTGATGGGACAATCCCACAACTAACTCTAACTAAATGAACATAAGGAAATATTGAAATAACTGAGAAAACATATCATGTCCTCGATGTATTAGGACTCACCACAACTGTTGGGTAACGCTGAACTGTCAAAGAACAGTCGAGAAACTTAGCATCTGAAGCTGTGTTATAAGACAATATAGCACAAAGGAAAGTATGTGGTCATTACTTTGAATGTACTAGTATGTTAGATAAACACTGAATGAAATGAATGAGATAACCGAGCATGAATGCATAAAAATGTAATATTTGAGATTGTAAGACCAACCATAAGTATGTTATAGATAATATGGAATCTAAATGAGTGAAGAATGTATATCTAATTAACGTGTAAATCTGTGTGCTTGGACAAACGAACCTAAACTGAGATACACCAACATATTTACTGAAACTAAGGGAGGTATCAGATAACCGACATGCCCCAATTTAAGCTAATAAGAGTCCAACCTGTATCCCCATTTAGAAGGGTGTCAATACCATGCCACTGATACTAACACTGGCTATATGGATCCACTAATTTGATGTCTCGAAGGGCTTGAGGGTCACTCCTAAATTGCGGGTAACCCCTAAGAGAGGGTCAGTCCTAAACTGGCAGGGGACATATTCTAATCCTATATTAGATATGTAGTTCTTGAACATAGGAACTACTACAAAGGACCTGGTCCTAACTGGTGGGTGTTCCTCTATCCTTAGGTTCATTTGGTGCTAAATCCTTCTCCCAACTAAATGACACTTGTACTGAATGGAACTAAGTTTAACTGAACATTACTTATGATGGTGCTCATCATAATTGTATACACTGAGTAAAATAATAATAATAATAATATCCATGGTTTAACTTAATCATAACTTAAAAATCTAAAAATCTAAAATCATGTAAAACATATAGGTATCGGATGTTCAGAACCCTCCAGCACTGAATGATCATAAAATATGATATGAAAGCTTAAAACTGCAGTATGAAATCATGATTCAAAGATCCATAACATAGAAATTTCATCAAACATGTGAGAATAATGAACTTGGACATAGAAATGTGTTAAGTCTGAGGAAAGCAACATGATTGCATGGCTAAATTCATAAATTAGGGGTTTAACATAAAATACACTTGAATATGACATGGGAAACATAAATTCAAAGGATAAAGCAACCTAACATTTAATGGGATCATACATAAAAATGAATTGTGTCAAACTACTAAGGAGAAACATGAATTAAACTCATTTTGAACAAATGCAACTTCATAATGAAGGGTAAAACTCATATTTTAATCAAAGAAGAAGTCTTTTTATGGGCTTCATGTGTGAAAGGGACCCATGGATGAATATCCACATTCCTTAATAGATAGTTTCTTGATAATTTCTAGAACTTAGAAGCTCAAACTTTTGATTTTTTGAGAAAGAGATTGGGTTTTGCTCTTGAGAAGAGGAGGGTTTCTGGAGAGCAATTTGGAGTGAAAGGGGAAAATAATTCACTTTTGGAAGTCCCAAAACATGTTAAGGAGGAATTAGGTTTAGGGAAATGGCTCAAATGTCCCTTGGGAACTTAAACCATATAACTCTGCTGGACAGTGCCATGCACCACGCTTCTCTCTCCACAGAATAGAGTAACACACCATGCAGCTTACTCTGTGGAGAAATCCATTCATCGCGGACCACTCCATTTGGGAGAGAGCAACACGTCGCAACCTTATGGAATTGCTTCTCTATTTCAGCCATCTAAACATAGTCCGATCCTCTTCAAAAAATTCCAAAACTATCCCAAGACGTAATTTTAACCTCCCTAAATATGAATCAACTAAAAAACCAATAATTCGTTGTCGGGAAGGCAAAAATTAAATTCCATAAAGTTTAGGGGTCTTTAAAATTACTGAGTACTCAACAGTTAGTAAAATTTTCAAGCCTTGGGCCCCTTAAGCATGAAACTAAAAGCTGAATTAACTAAGATTATTATGGGGTAATACAATATCTCCCCCTTGGGAGCATTCATCATCGAATGAGACTTATTAGAATGAGAATACTAAGGCAACTAAGGTCATATACTGAACATTCATTGCTTGGAAAATAATTACATAGCTGAGTTTGAAGTATGATACATGAACTGAACTAATGTCGTAAATGCATGCAATTACATGAGAATGGTTACATAGCTGAAAATAAAAATGGAAATGTGTCAATGCAAGGAAAATTGTTACCTCAAGCAAAATCTAAGTTTATGGAGAAAGGATGAGGGTACTTGGTTGATATATTGGCTCCTATTGGTAATTTGAACACTTAGTCACAAACTCTGTAATATGCTTCTTCATACCATTCCACTAGTAGATTTCCCACAAATCACAGTACATCTTAGTAGCTCCTAGGTGAATAGAGAGAGTATCACACCCCATGTGCTTCTGCAAGTATTTACTTTCTCAAACCATCAACACATGGAACAAATAAACTTCCCTGACAACGAAGCACACCATCTCAGCCATAGGAGAAAACCTCTACTTTTCTGATCACTAATTACCTTATTCAACTTGACTAAAATAGAATCCCTATCTTGCTTTTCTTTAATTTTAGCAACCAAAGAAGGCTCTGAACCATTCAGAACCTAGGTACTACCTTCAGTAAATCAACTAACCAAATACCTAATCTAGAAAGCTGATGAACCTCATGGACTAACTCCTTTTTATCATTCTCTACATGGGCAACACTATCCATAGACAACCTACTAAGGTCATTTGCCACTATATTGGCCTTGGACGGATGATAAAACACACTTATATCATAATCTTTTAACAACTCAATCCACCTTCATTGAATTTTTTTTTGATCTTTTAGCGTAAAAACATACCATATGCTTTTATGACTGTGAACACATCAACATGAACCCCATAAAGATAATGCCTCCATATTTTTAAGGAAAAATAACAACTGCCAGCTCAAGATCATGGGTAGGATAATTCTTTTCATGCGGTTTAAGTTTCCTAGAGGCATAGGCTATGACCTTTCCTTTCTAATAAAAATAAAAACCAACACCAACTATATAAGCATCACAGAAAACTACAAATCCATCAGAACTATCTGGCAAAGCCAAAATTGGGGTGGAGGTGAGTCGAGTCTTCAACTCCTGAAAACACTTCTCACAAAAATCAAACTACTAAAATTTGACATTCTTCTAAGTCAATCAGGTGAAGGGGGAATGATATAGAAAAAACCCTTCAACAAACCTCCTGTAATAACTACAAAAATAAAAGAAACTTTTGATATCTTATGAAAAGATGGGTGTAGGCTAGTTTCTTACTGCTTCAATCTCTTGATGGTCAACTCGGATGCCATCACTGGAAACTATATGGCCAAGAAAATGTATGGATCTTAGCCAAAATTTGTACATACTGAACTTTGGAAATAACTGATGATCTCTAAGGGCCTGAAACACAAACCTCAGATGATTTTCATGATCAGTCTCACTACGGAAATAGACAAGGATATCATCAATGAAGATTATGATGAATGTGTACAGGTAATACTTGAACGTACTATTCATCAAGTCCATGAAAGCAACAGGGGCATTCATTTTTCAAAAATATTTAACTTGAAATTCAAAGTGAGCATGCGGAGTTCTGAAGGCCATTTATAAAATTTCACATTCTCTAACTCTAAGATGATGATAGCGGGATCTGAGGTCTATATTAGAGAAATAATTGGCACCCTGAAGTTTGTCGAACAATTCATCAATTCTGGGGAGTGGATAGTTATTCTTGTTTGTGACATTATTCAACTGATGATAATCAATGCACATTCTAAGAAAACCATCTTTCTTACTGACGAACAGAATTGGAGTACCCCATGGATAAAAACTAAGGGTGATGAAACCCTTATCTAAGAGAGTCTTTAAATTTTCCTTCAATTCCTTATGCTCAGCTGGAGCCATTCTGTACGGTAGAATAGAAATAGGTTGGGTATCTAGAAGAAGATCTATTCCGAAGTCAATTTCCTTTTGGGAGAAACGCTAGGAAGATCTTCACAGAACATATATGGAAATTATCTTACTACTAAAACTGACATTAGACTAGGAGTCTCACAATTTGAGTCCTTGACTCGGATAATATAGTAAACACACCCCTTAGATATCATATTTCAGTCTTTAAGATATGAAACAATCTGGCCCTTAAGCACTGAAGTACTACCCCTCCATTCAATGATGAGCTCATTAGGAAATTAAACTAAATGACTCTATTTATATAATAAGATAAGTAATAGCATGAGTGGAACCAATCCAGGCTAAGAATGACATTAGAATCAGTCATTTCAAACTACACTAGATCAATTGAGGTGATTTTTTTAGATAATAAGACTGGGTAATTTCTGTATACCCGTCTGGCTATAATATATTTACCCAATTGGGTAGACGCTGAGAAAGGATCTCCTAACGTCTTGGGACTGATACCAAAGTTGACGGCTATATAAGGGGTCCAAAAACAAAGTGAAGCTTTTAGGTCAAATAAATCATAAACATAAAGATGGAAGACTTGTAATGTACCTGTAATAACATCTGGAGAACATTCCTAATTATGCCAAGCCTTAAGAGAATACAACTTCTTCTGACGCAGCCCACTGGTTGCACTAGAAGTGGCACCCTACTTAGTCGGGCGACCTGCTGGAGATGATATTAGATTGGATTGCACTTATAGGAACGAATCCTTTCCCTTTTAGGAAATCACTAGGAACTCCTGAATCCTCTGGTCTGGCTTTCTGCATAAAAAACATACAACACCACCAGCGGATTAGCGTGACCACTGTTCACACTGCTCTGGTACTTGAGCCTGGCGATCTATCTCAACTGTATTTCCTGAACTTAGGTAGTAGCGCACTAGCTAAAGAGGAATCTGGGGCTAAAAACATTTGACGAAATTGAGAACCATTAACTCCTTCTGACCTTGGATGAAAAAAGTTAAAACTACCTATCCTGGCCCTCTTATTCTCTCTCTTCCCCTCCTTAGTCTTCTCCTCCTTAATCTATTAAACATGAACTATGAGTCTAGAAAGGTCTATCTCCTTAATCAATATATAGTTCTTAAACTCTATAACCACAATATCAGTTATACTAGTTACAAACATACTTATTCTAGAACTGTTATCCGCCACCACAGTGGGAGTATACATCACCAACAGGGTGAGAATATGTGATTACTCCTTCATGCTCATATTACCTTGCTTCAACTTGATGAAACCCTGAACCTTAGCTTACTTTAACTGTAACGGAAAGAACTTGTCTAAGAATGCTATGTCAAACTCCTTCCACTCTACCAGCCTTGCATCAATACCTCGATCCTCCATCCACTACTTAAACTAGGTGTGAGTTATGCCATACAACTGCAACTGGTATGCAGCCAACTCTGCACTCTCATTCAAAATGATGCCTTAGATATCTATCACTTTCTATAGAATTCTCAGAAACTCCTGTGGATCCTCCTCAGACTTATATCCCAAAAATAGAAGAGGATTCATCCGAGAAAAATCCTAAATCTTAACTGTAGTTGTATTTGCCACTGGATTGGATGGGGAAAAAGCCTGCTGGTTAGTTTGAGCATCTACAGAATTGGCTAAGGTAGTGAAAGTGGCCTAGAATTTGGCATAAGAGCCACTCTTATTCTGGGAACATTCCTGAACAGGTGTACGGGCTAATCCCCATTCCTTTTTTTATTGTTTCTTCTGGTAAGCATTGTTTTCAAGTGGAATAAAGGATAAGTTAGAAAGATGAATTAGATAGAGCTGATTCTTCAAATGGAATAAAGGATAAGTTAGAAAGATGAATTAGATAGAGCTCATTCTCTTTCACAAAATCTAAACACTTAAAGAAGGAAAACTTTCCTAAAATGTCTCGTAGCCTCTTGCACATAAGTATGGAGCGCTTAACACCCATGAATAAGACTCTACTCAATAAGGTTTTTAGACACCCTGGGATACTTTAAAAGCTTGTTCTGATACCATGATTTTTCATGGCCCTAGGCTACCCACTAGTCACGATAATAGTTATTACAGTCACAAGTAACCCTATGCTAACCAAAGAACTGGTACATGTTGTGAGCACTAACTAAATTACACTTACATAGCATATGAAAAGATAAGGTGATAAAATACTAAAAATATAAATACTACACATATGTAAATGATAAGTCTGAAATGTCTGCACCAACTTATAATACTAAAACTTGAACAACTATTTAATATACTAACTATCTGACTGTCTGAAAGCCTCTATATGGGACAAACCCCTAACTAACTCCGACTGACTAAACATAAAGAAATACTAAAAGAACTTATAAAGAGTATCATTTCCTTGATTGATAAGGATTCACCACTACTGCTGCTATGTAATGCTAGACTATTTCAGAATGATCGGGAAACTGAGCATCCAAACCTATGTTATAAGATTACATAGCATAAAGAAAAGTATGCGGTCAGTACTTTTAATATACTGGTATGTCAGATAAAGACTGTCAAAAATACATGAGATAATTGAGAATGTATGCATGAACATATAATATCTTAGAATGCAAGAACAAGCATAAGCATGTTACTGAGATCATCTAGAATCTGAAACACTAAAATTTATATTGCTGATTAACAGATAAATTTGTTTGTTTGGTTAAGAAAACCTGAGCTGAGATACACCAACATACTATATGAAACTGTGGGAGGTATAATATAACCGAATGCCCAAATTTGAGAATATCGGGATTCAAATTGTAACTCCAATGGGAAGGATGTCATTACCGTGCCATGGTTACTAACACATGCTATGTGGATCTATAAATCTAATGTCTCGAAGGACTAGAGTAAGTCCTAATGACCCCTAAGAGAGTGTCATTCCTAAACTAGCGGGCGATATCCCATAATCCTACATTGGCTATGTTATTGTTGAACTTAAGGACTGATACTAAGGACCCAGTCCTAACTGGTGGGTGAGCCCCCATCCCTAGGTTCGCTCGGTGCTAAATCCTACTCCCAACTGAATGAAACTAGTACTGAACTGAACTAAGTTTAGTTGAACATACTTTTGATGGTGTTCATCATGATTGCATCAACTATGTAAAATAATAATAATATTCATGGTTTAACTAAATCATTACTTGAAAATCTTAAATCATGTAAAACACATAAGTATCAGCTATTCATAACCCTCCAATATTTAATGATCATAAAATACGATATCAAAGCTTAAAACTATAGTATGGAATCATGGTTCAAAGACCCATAATATAGACATTTCATATAACATGTGAGAATCATGAACTTGAGCATGTGAGTGTCTTAAGTATGAGGAAATCAACATGATTACAAGGCTAAATTAATAAATTGAGGGTTTAACATGAAATTCACTTGAATATGGCATGGGAAACTAAAATTTAAAGCATGAAGCAACCTGAATTTTTAGGGGATCATACATGAATATGAATTGAGTAAAACTACAAAGGAGAAACATGAATTAAACTCATCTTGAACATATGCAACTTCATAATGAATGGAAAACTCATATTTTAATTAATGAAAAAGTTTTTTCTGTAGGCTCCATGGGTGAAACAGACCCGTAGATAAATACCCACATAACTTAATGTAACGCCTTAATTTTCTATAACCAAAATACCACACGGTGATCATGATCCCGAAGTGATACGGTTGGGGCAGCCTCCACAGGTACACGGCCTTTCACACGAAGCCAAGCTCGGGAATTACAAAAACTCCAAGCTTTGTTCATGCAAATGGCCGTGTGTGAGTTGGTGATTGAACCAACCAAGGACCTAAACGTTTTTATGTGTGAAGAGAGGTCTTAATGTGTAATAAACTACTCTTCAAGGTTGGCACAAGAAGCAAGGGTGGATGGGTCATTTTACCCCTTTTGTTTGTAGTATAAATAGAAGATGTTAGAGAGTTATTGCTTAGTTTTTGAATGCTGATTTTTTGTAACCTAAAAACACTAAACATTTCTCTCTCTCTCTACTCTTAGAAGCCGCCCCTATTATCTCACAAGTAGAGGGATACTTGTGTTGTATCTTTGGCTAGAAACAAGGGTTTTGAGGTCGTTGAGTACCTCTTGGTCCTCGTAAGAACTTGGTGTTTATATTCATTAGACTTAGGGTCCTCTCTTGATGTTAGGGTTCTTAGATTCATGAATGTTATATGTCAAGTTATCTATCTTTCTTTATCTTGTTTTTGTTGTTGATTTTTGTTATCTTAAAGTCTAGTGAAGCCGTGTGGGGCTCTTTTCGATTCACTAGCATTGTTATCTATCTTGTTGTTCTTGTGTTGTTGGACTGAAATCCAAGCCTACTTGAAGCTCTTGGTGTTGTTGGTTTGATTTTGTATCATTTGGTATCAAAGCGAGACCGGTTGTGTTCCAACATAACCCATCTTGGGCTAGTTCACGGCTTAAACAAACAACACCAAAAAGAAATTCTGAAAATCTGTCCATTAAAAGTTGAAACCAAGAATGATGTTGTATGTTTAGATCTAGGTGTTATTTTGCTTGTTTAGTGAGTTTCTAGTGTTGGTTTCTTTCTCACCAACACTAAGGTGTCTAGATCCAAAAGTTGAGCTTGAAAACTTGAACATTGTGTAGTGACTTGAAGTGGCCGAAAGTTGTATGTTGTTGATAACCAAAAGAAAAAAAAAATCGGTGGTTGTGTGTTATGTGCTAAAGAAGTTGATGAAGTTTGTTGAGGTGTTCATCTTTTGAACTTGTTCATCTTGTTCATCTTGTTGTGTGCTCAAGTTGTAAGACAAGCTATAAAGTTGCTGTGAAAGACTTGCACCCATCACCTTCTAGTCTTGTCAATCACTTTTCCCTAATTCAAGGAGCCTTGTTTTGTGGGATTAGTCAACCAAACCTCACTTTCTTGAGTTTGAAAAGGGTGAAATACTACAAGATTTTATTTTTCCCACCAAAACACTTTGCAAACTATAACAAGTTGTGTGAATATTAACACAAAAAAAAAAAAAAAGAGAAGAAGAACGTGTGGAACCATTGCATGCTGCCACGTCACTATAAGCTCAACTTAGGATATTCTTTGGTTGCTAATTGTTGATCCTTGGTTTCCCTTACTTGGTCCTAGAACTAATTAACAAACTAGTACATTCCTACTAGGTTGTCAACTAGTTCCTTGAACCGTTTGTTCGTGTCAACGATTATTTGAGTGCTTTTATTCGTTTGAATGAGTTGCTGATTTTTGACTCTAGTCCGGCAAGAATTCTTTGAGTCTTCAAACAAGAATCCATTCCGGATAAGAGCTTACTCATACCTTTAAAATTTCACGGTTACTAGCCAAAGATACAACACTTGTGGAACACGAACTTGTGGTGAACTAAAGCGGATAATACCTTGATAATGGAAGGAGATACGTCTCATAATGTGGATACTAATGCCCTTGATTCTATGAGGGTCACTCTTGAGGCAGTTACCCGGACAATTGAAAGGTTGAATTCGGAATTTGGGGCCGTGAGAGGGGACTTGGCAGCAATAAAGGGGGAAGTGTCGACTATTAGTGGGAGATTAGAACAAGTGGAGAGTCAAAGGAACTCTCGTCCTTCTACTCCTCTACATGTATCTACCAATGGTCATGATAGGACCTCCTCCGCAACCATCACCCCCGAAACAGTCCACCAAATGCTAAATGCACCCCAAGCTCCACTAAATACCGCAAGCCAAACTACCTATTTTCCTCCAAACCGAGACCCCACTAGACCACTACATTTCCAAGCCCCTCCAATTCCACAAGAGGGATTTGGACGCCAAGTACCTCCACTAAATCCGAACCCTCCATTCCAAGCTCCATTAACCCAAAGACCGCAAATTCCAAATCCTCCGAATCAAAATGGCCAAGGCCGACCAGCCCACTTTGAAGGATACGGTAGAGAGGAGTATGAAGGAGATGGAGCCTTTGATGATGCTTATATGAGGGAGGAGGAGTTAAGAGGGGGTCGAAGAGAACCTAGGAGATACCGGGGGTATGGAGATAGGGGAAACCGACACCAAGAGAGAGACGTAGGCATCAACACCATCAAGTTGAGCCTACCCATATTTAAGGGTGAAAGTGACCCCGAGACCTACTTAACTTGGGAATCGGTTTGTGACAAAGTTTTCCAAGTTAATGACATCTCGGAAGAAAAGAAGAGTTGCTACGCTATAGCTCACCTCGAGGGCTATGCTAACACTTGGTGGGAGTATGTTAAACGATTTGGTAATGAATTAGTTGATGGGCAGCCACCACCTTGGTATCGGTTGAGGTATTTGATGAGACAACAATACCTTCCCGAGAGATATCGTCATGAGTTGCTTGCTAGATTATATGGCTTGCGGCAAGGAGGCAAGAGTGTGATGGCCTATTTTGACGAGTTCCAACAACTCATGTTGAAACTTGATCATCGTGGGGAGCAAATCAGTCACGACATCATCCGGTTCAAGTGTGGGTTGAACAAAGAGATCTCCACTCATTTGACCCTTCACCGGTTTGAAACCATTGACGGTATATTCCAAGCGGCCCTTGAGATTGAAAGGGAACTTAAGGAGAGATCATCCTTCAAGGCAAGGGTACAAACCCCCTCGGGTTGGCCCAAAAACAAGGACCAACCCGCCCCTACGAAGCTGCCCGAGTCCAAAACAGTCCCTAAATTCCCTCCAAAACTGGAGGCTCACAAATATCCCAACCCAAAGGGGTTCCAATGCTTCAAGTGCCAAGGTTGGGGGCATAAGGCCAATGAATGTCCAAACCGGCGCAATGTGATCCTACGAGAAGGGAAAGTGTACTACCTTGGTGAGGAGGTGGTTTCCGAAAGGGGGGAGGATGAGGCCGAGCCTCAAGATGGAGAGGGAGCTGAAAATGGGCCGAATGATGATGAAGTAGATGGTAGTGAAGATTTCTATCCACAAGAAGAGGAGTGTGTGGTTCCAAACTTTGTGGTTAGACGTGTCATGATTAGTAAGGCGATAGATGACCCGAGTCAAAGGGAAAATCTATTCCATACTAAGTGTCTTGTAAAGGGGAGTGTGTGCACCTTGGTGATTGATAGTGGTAGTTGTACAAATGTTACGAGCCATGCTATGGTAAATTTCTTGAAGCTACCAACTACACTACACACTAGTCCTTACAAGCTACAATGGTTGAACGATTGTGGTGAATTAAAGGTCACAAGGCAATGTGTGTTTCGGTTTAAGGTGGGAAACTACCACGATGAAGTGCTTTGTGACGTGATCCCAATGCAAGCATGTCACTTGTTGTTAGGTAGACCATGACAATATGATAGGTCTACTAAACACGATGGGAGGTCCAACCGGTATACGCTTGAGAAGGATGGCCGAAAGGTCACACTTCATCCTCTTTCACCCTCCCAAGTAAATGAGTGGCATCAAAAGATGAGAGAGTTGAAGGGAAAGGGGAAGGAATCCGGAAAGGGAGAAAAGGGGGGGAATGTCGTAGGTGAGGAAGTAGGGACATCCGAGGCTGTCCCAACGACAAGGGAGATGGAAAACGTAGTGATGTTGTCTAGGAGGAAAGAACTCTTCGTGGACCATGATGAAAACAAGCCGATGTTACTTTTGGCCCATTGTTTTAATACTAACCCCACTAATTCTTCCATTTCCCCTTTGATTTCTTGTGTGTTGCAGGAGTATGAAGATGTATTTCCTCAAGAACTTCCACAAGGATTGCCCCCACTTTGGGGAATTGAGCACCAAATTGATTTGGTGCCGGGTTCACAACTTCCAAACAAACCGGCCTATAGGAGCAATCCCATGGACACTAAGGAGCTTGAAGGACAAGTTGAGGAGCTTCTCAACAAGGGATACATCAAGGAAAGCATGAGTCCATGTGCTGTTCCGGTGCTTTTGGTACCGAAGAAGGACGGAACTTGGCGCATGTGCGTCGATTGTAGAGCCATCAACAAAATCACTATAAGGTATCGTCATCCAATCCCTAGACTAGATGATATGTTAGATGAGCTCCACGGATCTTGTTTGTTTTCTAAAGTGGACCTTAGGAGTGGCTATCACCAAATTCACATGCAACCCGGTGATGAGTGGAAGACCGCATTCAAGACCAAATTCGGTCTATATGAGTGGCTGGTCATACCCTTCGGCCTTACCAATGATCCTAGCACCTTTATGAGGCTAATGAATCATGTAATGAAGCCTTATATTGGAAAGTTTGTGGTGGTTTACTTTGATGATGTGTTGGTGTATAGTAAATCTATTGATGATCATGTAATGCATTTGAGATGTGTGTTTGATGTGCTCCGAAAGGAGAAGCTGTATGCCAACATGGAGAAGTGTTCTTTTGGTGTTGATAAGGTTATATTCTTGTGTTTTGTCGTGAGCTCAAGGGGTGTGGAAGTGGACGATTCCAAGATAGACTCTATTCGAAGTTGGCCGACCCCTAAAACTATTGGAGAAATCCGAAGTTTCCACGGGTTGGCAAGCTTTTATAGGAGGTTTGTCAAAGGATTTAGTTCCATAGCATCCCCCTTGACCGAGGTAATTAGAAAGGACGGACCCTTTAAATGGGGTAATGAGCAGGCATGGCTTTTGAGGCCTTGAAAGCTACGCTCGTCTCGGCGCCTTTATTGCAATTGCCCGATTTTGATAAGATGTTTGAAGTAGAGTGTGATGCTAGTAAGGTTGGCATCGGGGCTGTTTTGATGCAAGAAGGTAAGCCCGTTGCTTATTTCAGTGAAAAGCTCAAAGGGGCAACTCTTAATTACTCAACTTATGATTTGGAGTTGTACGCCCTTGTTAGAGCTTTGGGAAATTGGCAACATTATTTGTGGCCTAAGGAGTTTGTGATACGAACGGATCATGAGTCGTTGAAACACCTTAAGAGCCAAGACAAGTTGAATAGGCGTCATGCTAAGTGGATTGAGTTCATCGAGACTTTCCCTTATGTAATTCATTACAAAAGGGGAAAGGAAAATGTTGTTGCCGATGCCTTGTCTAGGAAGCATGTGCTTGTTGCTACCTTGTCTTCGAAATTAATGGGTTTTGAGAGCTTGCGGTTGTTGTATCCCAAGGATCCTACCTTTGCTCCTATTTTTAGGGAATGCGAAGAGTGGGGAAGGGACCGTTGGCTTAAGGAGAATGACCATTCCTCCTACTCTCGGTTCGATGGGTATTTGTTCAAAGGGAGGAGGTTGTGTGTTCCTTCTAGTTCTTGGAGGGAATTATTTGTGAGGGAGGCCCATGACGGAGGCCTCATGGGGCACTTTGGGGTAGACAAGACCCTCAGAATCTTAGAGGAGAACTTCTATTGGCCCAAAATGCGCAAAGACGTCACTAAAATTTGTAGTCAATGCGTGGCCTGCCGAAGTGCGAAATCTCATCTCCTACCTCAAGGATTATACACCCCACTCCCTACTCCCCTTAGACCTTGGTTGGACATTTCGATGGATTTTGTTTTGGGGCTGCCAAGGACTAGAAAGGGCCGAGATAGCATTTTTGTTATTGTTGATAGATTCTCTAAAATGGCTCATTTTATTCCATGTGCTAAAACCGAGGATGCTCGTAGTGTAGCTTCATTATTTGTTGAACATGTTGTAAAGATTCACGGGGTACCGAGGACTATTGTGAGCGATAGGGACTCCAAGTTCCTAAGTCTCTTTTGGAAGTCCATGTGGGGTAGGCTTGGAACGAAGTTACTTTTCTCCACATCTTGCCACCCACAAACCGATGGCTAAACGGAGGTAGTAAATAGAACCTTAGGGTCTATGCTACGTTCTATGGTTAAAGGTAAACTGACTTCATGGGAAGATCACCTACCCTTGGTGGAATTTGCATACAACCGGGTAATACATTCGAGCACGGGAATGACTCCCTTTGAATGTGTTTACGGCCTGAATCCCCTTACCCCTTTAGATCTCACTCCTTTGTCTAGTGATCTCATGACCAGCTTAGATGGAAATAAAAGAGCCGAGGCAATGAAGAAAATGCATGAGACGGTGCGGATCAAGCTTGAAAAGAAGAACCAAGAGGTTGCAAAAAGGGTAAACAAAGGGAGAAGAAGGCTTGTGCTTGAACCCGGAGATTGGGTGTGGGTGCATCTTCGAAAGGATCGGTTTCCAGCTCAAAGGAAGTCCAAATTGCTGCCAAGGGGTGATGGTCCTTTCCAAGTACTTGAGAGAATCAATGACAACGCCTACAAGATTGACCTTCCACCGGAATATCAAGTGCACAACACTTTCAACGTTGGTGATCTCTCCCTCGTGGATGCGGTTGAAGATGACCAAATGATGAATTTGAGGTCAAATTCCTCTCAATATGGAGAGGATTATACGGTTGGGGCAGCCTCCACAGGTACACGGCCTTTCACACGAAGCCAAGCTCGGGAATTATAAAAACTCCAAGCTTTGTTCATGCAAATGGCCGTGTGTGAGTGGGTGATTGAACCAACCAAGGACCTAAACGTTTTTATGTGTGAAGAGAGGTCTTAATGTGTAATAAACTACTCTTCAAGGTTGGCACAAGAGGCAAGGGCGGATGGGTCATTTTACCCCTTTTGTTTGTAGTATAAATAGAAGATGTTAGAGAGTTATTGCTTAGTTTTTGAATGCTGATTTTTTGTAACCTAAAAACACTAAACATTTCTCTCTCTCTCTACTCTTAGAAGCCGCCCCTATTATCTCACAAGTAGAGGGATACTTGTGTTGTATCTTTGGCTAGAAACAAGGGTTTTGAGGTCGTTGAGTGCCTCTTGGTCCTCGTAAGAACTTGGTGTTTATATTCATTAGACTTAGGGTCCTCTCTTGATGTTAGGGTTCTTAGTTTCTTGAATGTTATATGTCAAGTTATCTATCTTTCTTTATCTTGTTGTTGTTGTTGATTTTTGTTATCTTAAAGTCTAGTGAAGCCGTGTGGGGATCTTTTCGATTCACTAGCATTGTTATCTATCTTGTTGTTCTTGTGTTGTTGGACTGAAATCCGAGCCTACTTGAAGCTCTTGGTGTTGTTGGTTTGATTTTGTATCACGAAGGGCCACAAACTAACCCTTTTTTGATATCTATACCTGAGCAATGTATAATATAATAAAATAAATGTGGAAATTGACAAAAACTTGCCATAAGGTTCAAAACATCTAAAATACACAAATCTGAAAACTGAATACTTATACATTTATCTGAAAACACTGTAGCCTGAAAGCCTCTAAACTGTCTGAACTGTGTAGTTGATGGGACATGTCCCCAACTAACTCCGCCTGCTGAAAATAAACTAAGTCTAATGACATAATTAAATAAGGATCATCCTTGAATAAAGAGGACTCACTGCTACTTCTACTACTTCTGGCTGAGTCTGGACTGCTACTGGTGCTCTGGATATCGTGCTTCTGAACCTATGGTATAAGACACCATAGTTCAAGAGAAAAGTATGCGTTAATACTTTGAATGTACTGGTATGCTAGATGAGGTAAGGCTAAATGCAAGGGCTATATACATGTTCAATAACTAACTGAATGATATGCAAGAGCTGGATCAGCATACATAGAGAATTTGTAACTACTGAACATACAGTGCATACTATGATTGAGCATACTGGGACTGAATCTGATAACTGATATTGAATGTACTATCAATCTGAGGTTTCTAAACATACTGAAATTCTGAGTATCTAAAGCTACTAAAACTGAAATATGAGTTTACTGATGCTAACTGACTGTATCAAAGATCATGCCTATTTAGCAGGTGATCTCTAAACATACTGATAAGAATAATAATTGAAGAAATTTGAGATCAATCCTATCTAGTGGGTGATCTCTGAATCTACTGATAAGGATAATGATTAACTGAGATTGTGATCTAGCCTATCTAACAGGTGATCTTTAGATCTATTGGTACTGATACTGACTTATATTATTTGAGACCAGGCCTATCTAGTGGGTGGTCTATGAATCTTTGGAACTATCTAAGTTCCTTACTGAGAAGAGTGACTATATTTGATAGTCCTAAATTTTTGAATTTCTATTCTAAAGATTGAGACTGAAACTGTGGCTATAACTGTAGGAGTTCTCACTTAACCGAAATACCCCAAATATGGTCTAGTGGGGTCCAACCTTTAACCCCATCTGGAAGGGTGTAAATATCATGCCATGGGTAAATACCTCTGCTATGGTCAAGCCTATCTAACGGGTGACCCTGAACAGGAAGTCAATCCTAAGGCAGATTGATAGTCAAAATTTTTTATAACGGGTGACTCCTAGTACTGCACTGGCTACGTAGTTCTGGAGTTCTAGGATTACTGCTAATGACTCTGTCTCTCTAACAGGAAAGTTATCATCCCTTTACACGCTCGGTGCTAGCTCCTACTCCCAACCGAAGGTCTCTGAACTGAACTTAAACTGAGCTAAATCTGTTACTGATCATATTTCTTAACTTATCTAACTGAGTTCACTTGGTTTCGTTATCTGATAGAATACTTATAAATTTTACTTTCTGTCTGAATATGAATGAATTTTGTGACTTACTAAGCTTTACTAAAATTTGAACTGAGTACTAAGCTTGATTAGACTGAATACTGATACTGGATTGAACTCATACGGAGATTACTGAATTTCCTTAATATTTTGTCACTGACTGAATTCTACGAATTATATCATGACTGAGATTATCTTGAAACTGACTCGTCTCTAGAAAATTAGCTAAGTTTTCGGGTATAAATAACCCCAGGACTCGATAGCATAAATAAATAAGACAGGACCACACTTGAATATCATGAAAATAGGCTTTCATTTACATCACAATCCATACGATATCTCATCAATCATTTGAATGTCATAAAAATGTAAATGTATGGGGTATGCATACTAATATCTCATAGTCATTCAACAAGGAATACACATGAATAAGAATGCATGCAACTTATCTTAATACATTCACTAAGGCATTTCAACAAACGCTTGTCATGCACTAGTTATCACATAATTGGGGATTTTATGATTAACATACTAAAAAGGCACTATTCATTTTACTTAAGCATTCTATCAGACATATGGGGAGCATGCTTTGGTTCTACCACAGATTCTATACTTAATTATCATGAATACATTAATATCACGCAACTTGAAGAGATTTTATCATGAATATCACATAGTAGGATCAAAGCTCGGATCTTTAAAATCAAGTCATGAATTAAAACTCATCCACAACATGAACTTTAATTTCTATTTACAAAAACAGGACAATCTCATAAGTATATAATCTTGAATTTAGAAATGGATTGTTGAACTTCTTGGGTGAAAGGAACTAAAGAATCAACATCTAACATACCTCAAAAGCTTTAATCTTGAAAGAGAATGACTTTTCTTGAAGGTTCTTGAATTGGGAATGATAATTTCTTGGTTTTCTTGGAGGAGAGCTTTAATCTTCTTCTTGGAAGATGATCTTGAGAGAAAACACTAATTTTTTTGTTCTTGAGAGTGGAGAGGATTTAAGGGTTTTTAAAACTGATCTATGATGGTTAAGTACATGATTTTGGTAATTTATGTCGTGGAAGGTGAAGGAAAGTCCAAAATACCCCTACAAAATAGCTTCCTAGTTTATGAAATTCTCGGCTGACGACCAAGGTTGATAAGCCGTCAGATCTGTGATAGCCCATCAGCCCAAGTCGTCACCTAGGACCTAAAATTGATGGGTTTCTACCTAAGGCTGACGACATTAGCTGATAAGTCATTAGAAATGTGATAAGTCATCAAACATGTCATCAGAAATGTGATAAGTCATCATAAATGTTGTCCGAAATGTGATAAGTCATCAAAAATGTCATCATTCAGTTTCCAAGATGACATGCTGGAGTAAAATGGGCTTAACTTTTTGCTCCGATATCGAATTTGGGTGAAATTGGTAACATTGGAAATATAATTCAATTATATATCTGTTTGTGGGTCATGTGCTCAAAAATTCATATCATAATGAGAGATATTCTCATTTGAAGTTGACTATACAAATATCCTTCTCAAGAATTCAAATGGTAAGGAATGTTTTGAGTCGTCTAATAGCTAGGATGTATTTGAGGCCTTAATATACATCAACCTTGTTCATAAAACTACCAAATCACTAGAATTTATTTCTCATGATCTTGAATCATGGTTCTACTATCGGTTGGGAATCTTGGGGTATTACACCTAATATTTAGTTTCTTAAGAATTTCTTGAATTTAGAAGCTTGAACTTTTGATCTATTAAGAAAGAGAATAGGTTTTGGTTTTGGGATATGAAGAGGGTTTCTTGAGAGTAAGTTGGAGTGAAGTGGGCAAATAATGCCCTTTTATAAGTCCCAAATTCTGTAAGGACAAATTAGGTTGAGGGAAATAACTCAAATTCTCCTTGAGCACTTAAAATATTTAACTATGCGGGATAGAGCCACTCGTCATGCCTCTCTCTCCTTGGGAAAGAGCAGCATGCCATGCAACTTACTCTAAGGGAGAAAGCCACACATCGCGAACGACTCCAACTTAGGAGAGAGCAATACATCATGGACTTATCACATTGCTTCTCGATTTCAGTAATCTAAACACACCCCAATCCTTATTTGAAAATCCCAAAACTCTTCTGAGATATATTTTTAACCTACCTAAACTTGAATCAACTCGAAAACCAATATTTTGGGGTTGGGAAATACTAAATGAAAATCTATAAAGTTTAGTGGTCTTGAAAATGACTAAGTCCTCAATAGTATGCAATTTTTTTAAGCCTTGGACCCCTTAAGCATGCAACTAATAGCTGAATCGAGCATAGAATATTACGGGATATTATAAATGATTTCCGATACATCTAAAGAATATAGTGATGATATTATGATGCCCAGTAACTTCATAGGAAATATTGATGATATGATGATGCCCGATAAGTCTGGAGAATATATAATGATGTTATGTATGGTAAAATATGTATATATACTTATGTGTCATTATACCTTTATGTGATTACATCCATATGTACTTTGAAGACCTGATGTTATTCTTGGGATGTAGATTTTTATTCTTCAATAAAAATTACTTGTTAAGTGATGTATTTATTGTTAGTGTTGGATAGTTACTAGAAGTGGTATATTCCTAATATTTAATTAGGATAATTTAATATATGGGATGTTGTGTGGAATTTGAGGGTTCATTTAGTGAGTCTAGATAACATTGGACAAATGGATTAATTATGGTATATTTATTATAAAAGTGAGTTATGTGGTAACTAGTTTACTACTAGGTTAATACTTTCTTTATAGTTGAAGTTTAGAATGCTAGTTGTTTCACCTCGTTTAGTTGAAATGTGGCAACTAGAAATTATGCTTGTTATGTAGCCAACATTGATAATAGGTTTCGCACGTGTGGTGCATGGTGACATTAATGACATAGTATAATGTCATTAATTTCCATAATGAGGATTGATAACCCCCTTTTGCTAGATTGCGGCTAATGAGAGTATGATAGCTTGAAACGAGCTTTGGGTAACTGGTGTCTATGGTCTAGTAGTGAATATTGTCTAGATATGGACAATGGATATTTTAGTTCATAATAGTTAGTTGCTACTCCGTGAATAAGGATTATATAGAGAATCGGTTAGGCTAATAATTAGAGGCCTCATGATGGCTAGCGAATTAGTAGTTTAATAATTATAAGTGTTGGTTAATTAATAATGGGTAGATTGACTATATTGATGGCATATATTTCTAAATAGATAGATGACTATGATTATATTACCTTGGTATATGTTATTTCAATTGCGATAATTGATGATGTTTATAAATCATGGTAAATGGCTACAATTGTGAGATGTAGTTGCCATGAATAATGAGAAGTTGATTATGGGTTTACATACTTGATGATTTTATCCTTTCATGCATTCTATGGTGGTATGGGATGTCGTGATGGGTTGTTTACTTTATGTTCTTTTGGGTGTACTTCCCGATAGTATGGAATGCCGTAGTGAGTTCTTTTACTTTATGCTCTAGTGGATGTATGTGTATTAAACTTGGTATTTATGTTGTCGTAATTATATTAGTGTTGCTTTATACTTCTAGATTGATTATCAATTTAGTGTGATGTTGTTGGTTTGTATTGATATGAGATGTTGTATTATTATTCTAGTTGATTACTTATTTTGTAACGTGATGGTGAAGAGGATTGAAGTTCTATTCTGTACCTTGACTTAGATATATCATCTTGCTTATATCATAATTTAGCTTAGTAGACCAATAATACCTACTGTGTACCCATTATTTTGGTACTCATACTACACTTCTGTACCTTTTTGGTGCAGACCCAATTACTAGTTGTCTCCGCTGAGTTGAGATCTTATTGTGTTGATCTTATGGAGACAGGGTGAGCTCAATTCGTCCGTATCCCTCCTATATTTTTTCAGTCTTTTATATTTAAGTCAAATGTAACTATTTCAACTCTGGGTTGTAATTCCTATTAGCTTATTTAGATGCTCTTGTACTGATATTACCAGGTCGTGGGATTGGTATTCATATTTTGATTGTCTTATTAAGTGGAATACTGTTGATTACATTGTGTTTGTGTATGTTGGCCTATGTTGGGTATTTCTACCAAAGTAACCCATTGCCTTAGTTTCGGGTTACGGTGTTGGCTTACCTACTGGTGGATTTTAGTAGGTGCAATCATGATTCTGAATAGGGTCATGAGAATACAACAACATTAGGTGTATAAAAGTATCAAATTTAATGAGAATAATGATGCAATGATCACAAACAACAAAAATAAGAATATCCAATTAATAAAACTAACCATGTGAGCAAAAAATCCTCTCAAATCCACCAACCATCCATAATACGATATAATTTATAACCAACAAGTGAAATATACATTAAAGATGTCCTTGATGCCCCATAATTCAAAAAATATAGGCTTTTCCCACCAAAAAAGTGTGTAACCAAAAATACATATATCAATACCAGGCCAACGAAAACTTTTAAGACTCCACACAGTCATACATAGTAATTAATGTCTCAAAACTTCCAAATATTATCAACATAGGCCTCACACAAGTAGATAAATCTCCTAAGCATATTTTCCATGATACAATACCATACCAATAGCATGCTTTTAAATTATTATTAACTACCAATCTCTATCTAAAGAAAGTTAAGCCATAGCCTACCTCAAATCCTGAAATCAAAACATATAAGCCTATATCATTGAGCTTTCACATTACATACAGAACTGAAAATAAGATAGAACACATAAATATAGAATCTATGCATCAAAAGAAGCCAATGATAACCATATTGTCCACTTTTGAATAGGGGTCATAAAAGATTCCAAAGTAGGTTTCAAAGAAAGAAGGTTAAAACCGCATTTTTTGTCCAAAAGCATTTTCCTCAAGATTAAAGGGAGTCATAGAAAAATATCCAACTAAAAATGGGGTGAAATGGGGGTTTTAATCAAATAAATGATAATTTTGGACTTCCTGGAAAAAATCCCCAACTTCTACTTTTAAATCTAGGTTTAAATAAGAATTCAAAGATAAAGTCAAAGAAAAGTAGTTGAAAGAGCAGTTGGAGCTTACCCAAGTATAGAAATTTAAAAAAATTCTTAAAAACTCGATCCCAATTCTCCAAGTCTCGAAAATAGTAATGAAAAACTGAGAAAAGGATTTTTTATACCCAAGTGCCAGGTACCACTAAAGCGATCAAGTGGCCGCTTTAACAGTTACTGCTAAAGTGGTCAAGTACTGCAATAGCGGTACACGCATAGCGTTCCAGTTTGTAACTAAAGAAAAGAGTTGGTTTAGTACACTCCGGTGAAGTGGATGAGGGCCGTTAAAACATCCTTACCTTGTTAGTACCCGACCGCTAAAGCGGGTAAGTTTTGCTTTATCGCCTACTTTAGCGCTTTAGCAGTTGCACCGAGTGGTGTACCAGTGGAGTATTAGAATATTTCAAGTCTCTGCAGGACCCTTGAGATTCCATCAAAATCTCAAGAATGAAAATAAACTATGCTTCCATATTAAATTCGATGCTCCAACTCAATAGCAATATCAACATTTCGAATGAACATTGTTTTTACAGAATTGATCCTTGAGACCTATTTTCACAACATTTCAAATTTAGGGCAAAAATAATATATAAAATACATAAGACCATATTAACTATGTTACGAATCTCAAATTGATGTTTTGGATCTACTGAAATAGTTTCTTTTGCCATCCTATACACAGATTAAGATGTTGAACAAAGTTAACTAGTAAGCCTTTAAGAACATCAAAAACCATAATCTTGCATCAACCAACCAAAATACATTGGGAATCACGCTAACCATTTCAATACCCTAAAAATACCACAATACAACCATGGGGAGGGGTGAAATGGTCAACTCAAAAAGCAATAAATATTTCACACAAATCATTAAAATTCAGATCATTACATTTCCGCAACTCATTCAAATTATTAATGGACCCACGAGATAGTTCCCCTAAAAATAATGTCACTTCACTTATAGGAGATAATAAGGAAAAACTGAGTCTCAAAGCTTCCTGACTCACCCCAAGTAACTTATATGAAGTGCAAATCATAATGAAATTTATTATGTGCATGTTTTTGTAATCAATTGGCAAACTAGAAAGCATACTATCAAGATTAAGTAACTTAAACATAGCACTCATTATTTCAAACTTCAACCTTTGGGAAAATCAAGAGGAACTATAGATCCTATCTCGAATGGTTCAACATATTCGAAATTTTCCTCTGAATTATCAAATGTTGGTAGGTACTAAAAATGGGGTGTTAAACTCTATCTTTTCTTGCCTTGTGTCTTTCAACTACTGCTCAACACTCTTTTTCATGTCTTACTCTTTCCTTTTGAGATGGATGTTGGGAAAATTCTATCCTTGCATTATCATCAGCTAGTAACCGCAAAGTTGTTTGCATGTATCTTTCTTGAACACCGTGCAGAGTGGAGTAATTAGATTACGCTTATAATAAATTCCTTGATCATGCTCTTCTATTTTTTGATTCTGTCGTCAGTTTTTTTCAAGCCCAGGATCAAGTGGGATAAAAGGATTGCATTGACCCCGAATACTGGACATACACCAGCTACACCCCAATAAAAGAAGAAAATGAAAATAACAACCTCATAAAATCAATCCATAAACATAATCCCCGACAATGTCACTGATTTTGTTGTATCCAAAATTTTAACCTCTAAGAAAGTATAATGCAATTGCTATCAAATAAGAAACCCGAAAAATGTTTTGGTATAACCCAAAGGGAATAAGAAACATATCTGTCACAAACATGTTGACGTAGTCATAAAATGAACAAAGTAAATGGAGGGATTTTGTGAGAACAATAAGCGTAGAAATGAATCTTGATTACTTTAGGTTGAAAGCAATATTATATGAATACAAGGACTATGTTCCCTCTGACTTCCTAACTCCATAGACTTATTGTGCTTTATCAATTTATATCAATGCCTTGCATGATGAATTGGACAAGTTATGTATCACTATCCATCTTTTGAACAACTTTTGTGAATTTTACTCATCAACTTTTAAGCCTCAGAGTGTCTCATTACTAACCTTTTCTATATATCCGATATTACCTATCTCCTTTTGGATATCAGGTTAATTATATGATGGTTTATATCTTGAAATTATTGTTGCGATATTTGTTAGAAAATAACAAAACAAGGAAGAACACAAATCAAGAAAGACTCCACACTTTCTCAACTTTGTTATTCCATTAGGGATCCCACAACCCTATTTAGGAGGCTTTTAGCAAATATGATTGCAACAACACCCATATGATTTATGAAAGAAAGTATATGAATAATCTTACAATCAATTAAGAAGGAAAACAATAATTTTGACTTAATATCCAATCACAAAAACAAATAACAAAGATTCCTAGATCAAAAGTTGAACTCAAAATCAATATAATATTGTAGGTATAAAGAGTGTGTAAACTAAAACAAAAACATACAAAGGATATTTGTAGTTACAAAACAAAACCTAAAAAAAATATATAAAAAATAAAATAGGAAAATAATTTCAGTTGTGGTAACACCCAGATGATGAATCGTCTGGACTGACAGTGATAGTTTGTCAGCTTTGTATCGTTGCTTCTACGTTCTTTCATGATGACTCATCATATCTCCCTATGAGCCATTGCCTTACTCATCACTTCAAAAGTAACTTATTTTAGGTTTTAGGTCTTTCCTTTAAGTGCTCAGAATGATTATCACAATGAATCATAGACTGATATTATGACTCATCGCTAAACTTGTCTCCACTGTACTCAAACCTTCACTTTCTCAGGACTTTAACTTACTTTATCTGAAAAATACCTTCAAAATGACTCATACTCAAATTCTATAAGTTATAGTCAGTGGTGAATTTTCCATTCTTCAGTTATTTCTTCATTGGTCACGTAATGAATTGGATGACGAGTCCTTGCGTCAACTAATGACTCATTTTCAAAGAAGAAACTTCACATTCTCATTAAAAAAAATTCTATGTACTCCCAACCCTATTATCCTACTAAATATTGCAAGAACACATCACATCTATTAAAAGGACCTAAGTAATTGTATAATTTTATTGTTTTATGCATTGAAAGTTCCACGAAACCATGGTACATTGATACGGTTAGGACAGCCACCCGGCCTTTCACACGAAGCCAAGCTCGGGAATTACAAAAACTCCAAGCTTTGTTCATGCAAATGGCCGTGTGTGAGTTGGTGATTGAACCAACCAAGGACTTAAACGTTTTTATGTGTGAAGAGGGGTCCTAATGTGTAATAAACTACTCTCCAAGGTTGGCACAAGAAGCAAGGGCGGATGAGTCATTTTACCCCTTTCCTTTTGTAGTATAAATAGAAGATGTGAGAGAGTTATTAGATAGTTTTTGAAATCTGATTTTGTAACCTAAAATATCACAACAATTTCTCTCTCTCTTCCACTCTTGGAGCCGCCTCCAACATCTCACAAGTAGAGGAATACTTGTGTTGTATCTTTGGCTAGAAACAAGGGTTTTGGGGTCTTTGAGTGCCTCTTGGTCCTTGTAAGAACTTGGTGTTTACATTCTTTAGACTTAGGGTCCTCTCTTGATGTTAGGGTTCTTAGTATCTTGAATGTTATATGTCAAGTTATCTATCTTTTCTTTATCTTGTTGTTGTTGTTGTTGTTAATTTTGTTATCTTTAAAGACTAGTGAAGCCGTGTGGGGCTACTTTCGATTCACTAGCATTCTTGTTCATCTATTTGCTCTCTTGTTGTGTGCTGAAAACTGAAAATGGAACTTGTTATTCTTGTGTTGTTGGACTGAAATCCGAACCTACTTGTAGCTCTTGGTGTTGTTGGTTTGATCTTGTATCATTTGGTATCAAAGCAAGACCGGTTGTGTTCCAACATAACCCATCTTGGGCTAGTTCACGGTCTAAACAAGCAATACCAAAGGGAAGTTCTGAAAAATCTGTCCATTAAAGGTTGAAAACCGAGAATGATGTTGCATGTCTAGACCTAGGCGTTATTTTGCTTGTTTAGTGAGTTTCTAGTGTTGGTTTCTTTCTCACCAACACTAAGGTGTCTAGATCCGAAAGTTGAGCTTGAAAACTTGAACATTGAGTAGTGACTTGAAGTGGCCGAAGGTTGTATGTTGTTGATGAGCAAAAGAAAAATCGGTGGTTATGTGTTATGTGCTAAAGAAGTTGATGAAGTTTGTTGAGGTGTTCATTTTTTTGAACTTGTTCATCTTGTTCATCTTGTTGTGTGCTCAAGTTGTAAGACAAGTTATAAAGTTGTTGTGAAAGACTTGCACCCCTCACCCTCTAGTCTTGTCAATCACTTTTCCCTAATTCAAGGAGCCTTGTTTTGTGGGATTGGTCAACCAAACACCACTTTCTTGAGTTTGAAAGGGTTGAAAGACTACAAGATTTTATTTTTCCCACCAAAACATTTTGCAAACTATAACAAGTTGTGTGAATATTAACACAAAACAAAAACAAAAAAAAAAAGATAAGAGGAACGGGTGGAACCATTGCATGCTGCCACGTCACTATAAGCTCAACTTAGGATATTCTTTGGTTGCAAATTGTTGATCCTTGGTTTCTCTTAATTGGTCCTAGAACTAATTAACAAACTAGTACCTTCCTACTAGGTTGTCAACTAGTTCCTTGAACCGTTTGTTCGTGTCAACGATTATTTGAGTGCTTTTATTCGTTTGAATGAGTTGCTGATTTTTGATTCTAGTCCGGCAAGAATTCTTTGAGTCTTCAAACAAGAATCCATTCCGGACAAGAGCTCACTCATACCTTGAAAATTTCACGGTTACTAGCCAATTATACAACACTTGTGGAACACGAACTTGTGGTGAACTAAAGCGGATAATATCTTGACAATGGAAGGAGCTACGTCTCATAATGCGGATACTAATGCCCTTGATTCTATGAGGGTCACTCTTGAGGCCGTTACCCGGACACTTGAAAGGTTGAATTCTGAATTTGGGGCCGTGAGAGGGGACTTGGCAGCCATAAAGGGGGAAGTGTCGACTATTAGTGGGAGATTAGAACAAGTGGAGAGTCAAAGGAACTCTCGTCCTTCTACTCCTCTACACGTATCTACCAATGGTCATGATAGGACCTCCTCCGCAACCATCACCCCCGAAACAGTCCACCAAATGCTAAATGCACCCCAAGCTCCACTAAATACCGCAAGTCAAACTACCTATTTTCCTCCAAACCGAGACTCTACTAGACCACTACATTTCCAAGCCCCTCCAATTCCACAAGAGGGATTTGGACGACAAGTACCTCCACTAAATCCGAACCTTCCATTCCAAGCTCCATTAACCCAAAGACCGCAAATTCCAAATCCTCCGACTCAAAACGGCCAAGGCCGACCAGCCCACTTTGAAGGATACGGTAGAGGGGAGTATGAAGGAGATGGAGCCTTTGATGATGCTTATATGAGGGAGGAGGAGTTAAGAGGGGGTCGAGGAGAACCTAGGAGATACCGGGGGTATGGAGATAGGGAAAACCGACACCAAGAGAGAGACGTAGGCATCAACACCATCAAGTTGAGCCTACCCATCTTTAAGGGTGAAAGTGATCCCGAGGCCTACTTAACTTGGGAATCGGCTTGTGACAAAGTTTTCCAAGTTAATGACATCTCGGACGAAAAGAAGAGTTGCTACGCTATAGCTCACCTCGAGGGCTATGCTAACACTTGGTGGGAGTATGTTAAACGATTTGGTAATGAATTAGTCGATGGGCAGCCACCACCTTGGTTTCGGTTGAGGTATTTGATGAGACAACGATACCTTCCCGAGAGATATCGTCATGAGTTGCTTGCTAGGTTATATGGCTTGCGGCAAGGGGGCAAGAGTGTGATGGCCTATTTTGACGAGTTCCAACAACTCATGTTGAAACTTGATCATCGTGGGGAGCAAATCAGTCATGACATCATCCGGTTCAAGTGTGGGTTGAACAAAGAGATCTCCACTCATTTGACCCTTCATCGGTTTGAAACCATCGACGGTATATTCCAAGCGGCCCTAGAGATTGAAAGGGAACTTAAGGAGAGATCATCCTTCAAGGCAAGGGTACAAGCTCCCTCGGGTTGGCCCAAAAACAAGGACCAACCCGCCCCTACGAAGCTGCCCGAGTCCAAAACAGTCCACTACGAGTCCAAAACAGTCCCTAAATTCCCTCCGAAACCGGAGGCTCACAAATATCCCAACCCAAAGGGATTCCAATGCTTCAAGTGCCAAGGTTGGGGGCATAAGGCCAATGAATGTCCGAACCGGCGCAATGTGATCCTACGAGAAGGGAAAGTGTACTACCTTGGTGAGGAGGTGGTTTCCGAAAGGGGGGAGGATGAGGCCGAGCCTCAAGATGGAGAGGAAGCTGAAAATGGGCCGAATGATGATGAATTAGATGATAGTGAAGATGCCTATCCACAAGAAGGGGAGTGTGTGGTTCCTAACTTTGTGGTTAGACGTGTCATGATTAGTAAGGCGATAGGTGACCCGAGTCAAAGGGAAAATCTATTCCATACTAAGTGTCTTGTAAAGGGGAGTGTGTGCACCTTGGTGATTGATAGTGGTAGTTGTACGAATGTTGCAAGCCAAGCTATGGTAAATTTCTTGAAGCTGCCAACTACACCACACACTAGTCCTTACAAGCTACAATGGTTGAACGATTGTGGTGAATTAAGGGTCGCAAGGCAATGTGTGATCCGGTTTAAGGTAGGAAACTACCACGATGAAGTGCTTTGTGACGTGATCCCAATGCAAGCATGTCACTTGTTGTTAGGTAGACCATGGCAATATGATAGGTCTACTAAACACGATGGGAGGTCCAACCGGTATACGCTTGAGAAGGATGGCCGAAAGGTCACACTTCACCCTCTTTCACCCTCCCAAGTACATGAGTGGCATCAAAAGATGAGAGAGTTAAAAGGAAAGGGAAAGGAAACCGGGAAGGGAGAAAAGGGGGGGGATGCCGTAGGTAAGGAAGTAGGGCCATCCGAATCTGTCCCAACCACAAAGGAGATGGAAAACGTAGTGATGTTGGCTAGGAGGAAAGAACTCTTCGTGGACCATGATGAAAACAAGCCGATGTTACTGTTGGCCCATTGTTTTAATACTAACCCCACTAATTCTTCCATTTCCCCTTTGATTTCTTGTGCGTTGCAGGAGTATGAAGATGTATTTCCTCAAGAACTTCCGCAAGGATTGCCCCCACTTCGGGGAATTGAGCACCAAATTGATTTGGTGCCGGGTTCACAACTTCCAAACAAACCGGCCTATAGGAGCAATCCCATGGACACTAAGGAGCTTGAGAGACAAGTTGAGGAGCTTCTCAACAAGGGATACATCAAGGAAAGCATGAGTCCGTGTGCTGTTCCGGTGCTTTTGGTACCAAAGAAGGACGGAACTTGGCGCATGTGCGTCGATTGTAGAGCCATCAACAAAATCACTATAAGGTATCGTCATCCAATTCCTAGACTAGATGATATGTTAGATGAGCTCCACGGATCTTGTTTGTTTTCTAAAGTGGACCTTAGGAGCGGCTATCACCAAATTCGCATGCAACCCGGTGATGAGTGGAAGACCGCATTCAAGACCAAATTCGGTCTATATGAGTGGCTGGTCATGCCCTTCGGCCTTACCAATGCTCCTAGCACATTTATGAGGCTAATGAATCATGTAATGAAGCCTTATATTGGAAAGTTTGTGGTGGTTTACTTTGATGATGTGTTGGTGTATAGTAAATCTATTAATGATCATGTAATGCATTTGAGATGTGTGTTTGATGTGCTCCGAAAGGAGAAGCTGTATGCCAACATGGAGAAGTGTTCTTTTGGTGTTGATAAAGTTATATTCTTGGGTTTTGTCGTGAGCTCACGGGGTGTGGAAGTGGACGATTCCAAGATAGACTCTATCCGAAGTTGGCCGACCCCTAAAACTATTGGAGAAATCCGAAGTTTCCACGGGTTGGCAAGCTTTTATAGGAGGTTTGTCAAAGGATTTAGTTCCATAGCAGCCCCCTTGACCGAGGTAATTAGAAAGGACGGACCCTTTAAATGGGGTGATGAGCAAGCTAGGGCTTTTGAGGCCTTGAAAGCTACGCTCATCTCGGCGCCTTTATTGCAATTGCCCGATTTTGATAAGATGTTTGAAATAGAGTGTGATGCTAGTAAAGTTGGTATCGGGGCTGTTTTGATGCAAGAAGGTAAACCCGTTGCTTATTTCAGTGAAAAGCTCAAAGGGGCAACTCTTAATTACTCAACTTATGATTTGGAGTTGTACGCCCTTGTTAGAGCTTTGGGAAATTGGCAACATTATTTGTGGCCTAAGGAGTTTGTGATACGAACGGATCATGAGTCGTTGAAACACCTTAAGAGCCAAGACAAGTTGAATAGGCGTCATGCTAAGTGGATTGAGTTCATCGAGACTTTCCCTTATGTAATTCATTACAAAAGGGGAAAGGAAAATGTTGTTGCCGATGCCTTGTCTAGGAAGCATGTGCTTGTTGCTACCTTGTCTTCGAAATTGATGGGTTTTGAGAGCTTGCGGTTGTTGTATCCCGAGGATCCTACCTTTGCTCCTATTTTTAGGGAATGCGAAGAGTGGGGAAGGGACCGTTGGCTCAAGGAGAATAACCATTCCTCCTACTCTCGGTTCGATGGGTATTTGTTCAAAGGGAGGAGGTTGTGTGTTCCTTCTAGTTCTTGGAGGGAATTATTTGTAAGGGAGGCCCATGACGGAGGCCTCATGGGTCACTTTGGGATAGACAAGACCCTCGGAATCTTAGAGGAGAACTTCTATTGGCCCAAAATGCGCAAAGACGTCACTAAAATTTGTAGTCAATGCGTGGCCTGCCGGAGTGCGAAATCTCGTCTCTTACCCCAAGGATTATACACCCCACTCCCTACTCCCCTTAGGCCTTGGTTGGACATCTCGATGGATTTTGTTTTGGGGCTGCCAAGGACTAGAAAGGGCCGAGATAGCATTTTTGTTATTGTTGATAGATTCTCTAAAATGGCTCATTTTATTCCATGTACTAAAACCGAGGATGCTAGTAGTGTAGCTTCATTATTTGTTGAACATGTTGTCAAGCTTCACGGGGTACCGAGGACTATTGTGAGCGATAGGGACTCCAAGTTCCTAAGTCTCTTTTGGAAGTCCATGTGGGGTAGGCTTGGAACGAAGTTACTTTTCTCCACGTCTTGCCACCCACAAACCGATGGCCAAACGGAGGTAGTAAATAGAACCTTAGGGTCTATGCTACGTTCTATGGTTAAAGGTAAACTGACTTCATGGGAAGATCACCTACCCTTAGTGGAATTTGCCTACAACCGGGTAATACATTCGAGCACGGGAATGACTCCCTTTGAATGTGTTTACGGACTGAATCCCCTTACCCCTTTAGATCTCACTCCTTTGTCTAATGATCTCATGACCAGCTTAGATGGAAGCAAAAGAGCCGAGGCAATGAAGAAAATGCATGAGACGGTGCGGATCAAGCTTGAAAAGAAGAATCAAGAGATTGCCAAAAGGGCAAACAAAGGGAGAAGAAGGCTTGTGCTTGAACCCGGAGATTGGGTGTGGGTGCATCTTCGAAAAGACCGGTTTCCAGCTCATAGGAAGTCCAAATTGCTGCCAAGGGGTGATGGTCCTTTCCAAGTACTTGAGAGGATCAATGACAACGCCTACAAGATTGACCTTCCACCGGAATATCAAGTGCACAACACTTTCAACGTTGGTGATCTCTCCCTCGTGGATGCGGTTGAAGATGACCAAATGCTGAATTTGAGGCCAAATTCCTCTCAAGATGGAGAGGATGATACGGTTAGGACAGCCACCCGGCCTTTCACACGAAGCCAAGCTCGGGAATTACAAAAACTCCAAGCTTTGTTCATGCAAATGGCCGTGTGTGAGTTGGTGATTGAACCAACCAAGGACTTAAACGTTTTTATGTGTGAAGAGGGGTCCTAATGTGTAATAAACTACTCTCCAAGGTTGGCACAAGAAGCAAGGGCGGATGAGTCATTTTACCCCTTTCCTTTTGTAGTATAAATAGAAGATGTGAGAGAGTTATTAGATAGTTTTTGAAATCTGATTTTGTAACCTAAAATATCACAACAATTTCTCTCTCTCTTCCACTCTTGGAGCCGCCTCCAACATCTCACAAGTAGAGGAATACTTGTGTTGTATCTTTGGCTAGAAACAAGGGTTTTGGGGTCTTTGAGTGCCTCTTGGTCCTTGTAAGAACTTGGTGTTTACATTCTTTAGACTTAGGGTCCTCTCTTGATGTTAGGGTTCTTAGTATCTTGAATGTTATATGTCAAGTTATCTATCTTTTCTTTATCTTGTTGTTGTTGTTGTTGTTAATTTTGTTATCTTTAAAGACTAGTGAAGCCGTGTGGGGCTACTTTCGATTCACTAGCATTCTTGTTCATCTATTTGCTCTCTTGTTGTGTGCTGAAAACTGAAAATGGAACTTGTTATTCTTGTGTTGTTGGACTGAAATCCGAACCTACTTGTAGCTCTTGGTGTTGTTGGTTTGATCTTGTATCATACATAAACCTTCATTGTACTATACTATACCTGCACATTATTTTTAATTGTTAACTAATGTTTCGGATAAGATTCAATCCACAAACACACAAAACAAAGATAATACAACACTAAGAAACAGGACAACAAACAGCTTCAAGCTAACAAGAGGCAATAACAATGATTATAATAAAGAGAAGATAAATAGTTTAACATAAATTACCACAAAAACCCAAGAGCCAAAGTGTTTCTCAAAAACTAACACCGCTAAATCTTGTGATAAAAACACTAAAATCTTACGTAGACACAAGAGGGATGTCAATCTCCTTAACCACCAATGTTTCTACGCCAAAATGTAACACTAGTGATTCCACACTAAGTACTATACTTGTTTCGGTTTTAATCTCTCTCTCAAGAGAGAAAACTCGTTGTTTCAATAATTCATATGACTAATCAACTAAGGAAATAATCCCTAAAAAGTTCTACTTATAGTCTATTACAAAAGAAGTCAAAATGAACAAACTTTCCTTAATGAGAAGGGGTGCCTATGGACTGTATTTCCAACAAGTCTAATCCCTAAAATACCCTTAATGATGGGTATTTCTTCAATGCTCCAAAGTCCTGGGTCATTTTTCAACACTCTGGTCTCTGGTTTTTATCAAAGGTAATCCCCCACGCAATCTTCCACACACGGGTTTACTTTATGTCATGCGCAAAATTGGTCCTCTATGCATGTTCTTATGTCCTTGAGGTGACCAAGTCTCGAGTATTTATGCATTAACCTCAAATGATGTATTTAAAATCATAGATGGCCATTTGGCTCGTATCATCCATCCGTTCTTAAATAGAATTCGACCTCAAATCCATACCCTACAAAACTAATGAAAGGATAAACAAGCACAACTTTCTTATGGCACGAAGGTTAGGGTTAGTACAACAAATAACATCATTATGCCAAGGTGGTACATACATTAGATATTACCACGAATCCTTTGTATTAGTTAAGAAAAGTTTAGTAAGGATGTTACACGGGAAATGGCTATGAGAAGAATCACGAGATAAAGAAACTACAAAGGTCTCAATCTTATCACTAAGTCCAAAAGGTAAGTCTACCCTTGTCTTAGGAACCATAAGGCACATTTGTTTCATTACCACATCATGTGGCATCATCAAACATGATGCCACTATTGGTCTCAGAGTCCACCAATATCTTATATCATTGTTATTCAAACAAGTGGACCAACCAACAATGAGCCTAACTCTAAATAATGCAAACTCAAAACTAGCATGGATGTTATCCTAGGAAAAGAGGTAGTATAGGAAATAATGAAGTGTAAAGACATGCATGGGTGAAGACAAAACATTTAAGAACATACACAGTTTTTCCTTTAAACAATATACAATTTGGCATCCACAAGTTGGGATTCATGCAATTTAAGAACAAGTGTATCGAGCTAGGATGCCCAATTAGGAACATTACCCCAAGGAGTCAATGACAACTTTTCCTTCGGATTGTTAAGAATGACTACACATTTTCTACCCTTAAGAGTACTCACATCTTTCAAAAAGATATTTCCATATTTAGGAGGATTGCTTTCACACCATAGTGGGTTAGCATATAAGCTATAACCTTCTAGACAAGCTATACCATACTTCTCACCACAAGGTTCTCTAGAAGTGTTGATATCATCTTCAAACAATATATTATACTTAAAGAGATCATGATCTATCTCGTGGGCAAATTTAGAATAAGCAAGTTCTTCACTCTCTAAGATATCATTATCAAGTTTCAGAGATGTTTCAAGCAGAAGATTATTTCTATGAGCCAAGAAAATATTAGAATCTCTACCATAAGACAAGATCACGGGTTCAGTCCTATCCCTTTGGCCAACATTCTCATTTACTTGACTTCTATGAGCAAAAATAATAATAAGGCCTTCATCACACAATATGCTCAAAGAATCATCTCCAATATTGTGATCAACTCTGTTAACATCATCACTAACTTGAGCCCTTTCAAACAAAATATACACATGCTCAAGTAGTGGACTACGTTCATGAGTAAGTTGATCATTATGCACATCCTCACTAGTTGTCGGAAACTCACATGCCAACCTATACTCTCCTTGGTTTTCACAAGGGTCAACTAGTATATGAATACTCTCATGACATGGAAATAGAACCTTATTCAAGTCATAATTATTAGAACTTAATTGACTCAAATAATTATTATGAGAAGAATCAATTTCTTCAGCTATAGGATCAACTAGTGCTTGCTTACGTACAACAAGAATTGAATATTCCTCCAACCTAGAAATACTAATAGTATCACAAACGGAAGACTCATGCAATCCTACTTTAGGAAAACCACCAATTATATCCACTTGGCTACAACTAGCTATATCACAACAATCTAAAATTTTAGGAGTTTCAAAGATAGCATTTTTAACTTGTAGATAGTATGAGGTGTATCCTACACCTTACTGTGTGTCTTTGATGCCTACTTGATCCTTTGGAATGGAGTTATTGGAGTTCCTTTGACCTCCTATTTGAAGCAACCTTTTATTTATTAATGACAAGTCTGCGTGTAACCTTTCACACTTATGGTTCAGAGCTTCAAGGTAGGCCAAGATAGTAAGGACAACATTCTTATCCATGGAACATAAGAAAGGCAATCAACAAAAAAAAATGTTAGCTCAAAAAGTATCCTCACCATACTCATAAACCTTTGGTTACCTCACACATGGCTTCACAAGTGTTGAAAGTTGACTTGTAATCCATGAGGAGTTTATGGATGATTTCTACTCTTGCCTGGAATAGATTTTCATTTGAAGTCTCTAAGAATCTTTTGCGGACATGATCTAAGAAACTATAAAGAATCAAAAAAGATAAAAGAACACAAGGAAATAGATTTAAAAAACCAATTCATAACCTAGTAGGTGATTACTTATTGTCAATTAGTATTAGGAACAAGAGCTAAAACTAAAGAAACAAATAAAAGAAAATTAGAGATCTAAAATTTTGAGCCTAAGGTTATTTTTTGTGTGTGATGATGTTGCAGTCTTCTATTAGACGTTAAAATTTGTTGAAAGTTTGTGAAATTTTCTAGTCTTCAAGTTGGAATGATGGAATTTAGGAAAAAGGAGGGAAATACCAAGACTTTGGATCCTTTTTGTAAGTTCAAAAAATATTTGACTTTCTTGCACCCTTTTAGCTAAACACCTTTTCGAAAGACTTTTGGCTCTCTCCTTTTTTGTATGTCTTGGTAAGTGGCCTTTAATATTCTTGTTAACAAGCCGTTTTGAGATACCTTTGTGTCCATTCTTATTTAGTATTAGTCTTAGGAATGTTTTCATGACAAACACAAGGCTACACTCTTTTCTATTTTGTTTTAAGATCAAACCACCACTTTTCTCTTCAACTAGTTACGAAGGTGGTGAAGAACAACAAGATCACCAAGAATACAACTTTTGAAAAATAGAATTCTAAGGTTCACATCAGGAACTCCAACATCAACAACACATGTTCAACCTTAAATTTTTAATAACAAACATCAACTACGCAATTTCAAGCCTACAATCTTCTACAATAACATCAACAAAACGTTCTTCAAACTCAAGATTTTAGATATAGACTCAAATAGTGTTAATGAAGAGGAACCTAACACTAGATACAATCAAAATACATAAAAATTCCTAAATCTAGACTCAATGTTTCAGGCAAGATAAACAGATAGAACAACAATTTCTAGGCCAAGATACAAATATAGGAACAACATCTTTTTTTATGAGATTTTTAATTTTGGACACTTCTTCTAGTGTTAGGAAACAAAGATCTAACACTAGAACACACAAAACACACAAAATTCAAGATAAAAATTTTGACCAAGAGCTAAAAAGGGGACAAATAGCTTTTTTTTTTGAGATTTTCAGTTTACAACACTTTTTTTTATATTTGAGTTTTCAAGCCCAAGATTGATTTTGTTGGAACAAAATCAATCCCTGATATGATACCAAATGATACGAATCAGTCCAAAAAACCATGAAACAAAGGGAATACAACACTAAGAAACAAGATAACAAACAACATCAAGATAACAAGAGGCAATAACAATGATTACAATAAAGAAAAGACAGATAGTATAACATAAATTGCCATAAAAACCCAAGAACCAAAGTGTGTCTCAAACACTAAGACCCCTAAATCTTGTTATAATAACACTAAACTCTTATGTAGACACAAGAGGGACGTCAATCTCTTCTAGCACCAACGTTTCTAACCTAAAATGCAACACTAGTGATTCTACACTAAGTGATACCCTAGTTTTGGTTTCACTCTCTCTCTCAAGAGAGAAGACTTGTTCTTTCAAAAATCTATATCAATAATGAAATAACGAATTAAGCCCTAAAATGTTCTAATTATCGTCTAGTACAAAAAAAGACAAAATTACAGAACTACCCTTTATGAGAATGGGCACCTGTAGAGTGTCCTTCCAACAAGTGTAATCCCCAAAATACCATTAATGAATGGTGCATATTCAATGATCAAAAACCTTGGGGTCATGCTAAAACACTTGTTGTCTCAGGTTGGCATCAAAGGTAATCCCCCTTGTAATTTTTTACATATGGGTTTGCTTTATGTCATGCTCAAAATGGGTCCTCCATGCATGTTCTTATGTCCTCGAGGTGACCAAGTCTTGAGTATTTATGCGTTTACCTCCATTGATGTTTTGAAAAACATCGATGGTCATTTGGCTCTAATATATGTACAATATAATATAAAACCAAGCAAGCTCAGGATGAAGCTCCCTGATGAAAGATATCCAATGAATGTGACCTACTAAGCTCCTCACAGAGTGGGTCTACTAAAAGTGGTTTCAAGGAGGAGTATGAATTTTTCTCCTCTTATGAACAACACTATACTCACACAATGTAGAACAATAATAAAGCAAAGGCTCTCCCTTTGACTTCTATTATAGATGTGACAACCCTTATCTGTTTTTCCTAGTCTGTGGAGAGAAGAAAAGACACTAAATAAGGGTCAATTTATTTTGAAGAGGATGAGGAGTAAAACTATAAATGTTCAAACACAAATTCTTCTAACATGGGCAAGAGGGGCCCCTATCCTAGACTTAGAAGTATTTAAAACTATCACAAATACCATTTGGATGGGGATTCCCTTAACTAAATTGAAATCTAAAAGTGGCATATCCTTGAATTACCTAATATACTAAATGAATCATTGAATAAAATACTAAAGGTGGCCCTAGTAGTTAAGATACACCAGTTAGGGTGGTGGATAACACCACTCTAGATATATAAGGGGGTGAACTGGTAATGGATTTTAATGCAAATATATTGCAACCCTAAAGAATATTATACCTTTTGGTAATAAGAACGACGTGAAGATGCACTACCTGGACATGATAGTACTTCAAGGAAAAGAGGTTAACATCTCAGTTAAGGTTATCTCTAAAGCCTTATTCAGAGAAATTTTTTTATTAGTGGAAGAAACATTGAAATATGATTTTCGAATGATAGAGTTGATAAAGAAGAAGAAATTATTTACCGAGTTTAATAAATTACATCAAAAGTGGTTAGCAAAACATATTTTTGAGGTCGATGCAGATGCACCATGGGTGAACGAGTTATCTATTAAGAAACACGGTCTAATGATCACCACCAAAGCATGGTTGTCCATTTTTCAGCATAAAATTGCACCTACCACCAATGAAAACACATTGGGTGCAACCAATGCTTTCTTGGTAGCTGCACTATTTTAAGAGTTTGAACTGAACATCTCGCATATCATCACAGAAGAGATCAAAGATAGAGTTCTTGAGTTTAGCACCACGTTCCCATTCTTGACCTTGATTATAAAGTAAATACATTATTGAGGTATTACCTTAGTCCCACATGTGGACAAATCCATTTAGCTAACCAAGTCTTTAGATTTGTCAATGATAAATGACTTGCAAAACCCAATTGCGCCAGTGCATGTTTTTGAGATCCCTATTATAAGTGGGGATGCCACTAGTAATATGTCTTCATTTTAATTTGTGCCTCATCTTCTTTAGGATCACCTTCCTCACCCTAGAGGAGGCCTTTTATTTTCCTAGATTTATGCACTGATTCTAACTACTAAGTTAGAAGAGATTATTTAGAACTAAATCTTGTATAATGCTCAAATAATGAAGTTAGTGGATAGGGTTAATACCTATTTTAGTGACTAAATATGATGTGATTTGTGAATTATACATGATCAGAGTGAGAGATTTGAAGGTAGGATAATGGTAAGATATAATGTAGTTCAGGCCCTAGATTTGATAAATATTTTGGCTAAGGTAGTTGAGTGAGAGGAAACGGTCAGAGTTCTAGCCGATAGAGTCTACGTAGAACCATTACTACCCACACCTCCTATTCTTTCCCTAGCATAAATAGTTGTGGATGTCGAGTCCTTGGTTCCTAAATACTATACTCCTGTCTAAGAATCTATAGATATCAATGTCGAGGTGTTAGATGCTTATTATGATCCTCAGAAGAGGCAAAGAGATGATGATCCCTTACAAATGGGACAATTGGAATAAAAGGCTAATATTAAATAGTAAAAGAGAAAAAGAAATGAGAAGCCATTGGGTGAGACCTTTATGGATTCTATCTTTGAATGTAAGATGATACTACCTACCATGGAGGAAGTGGGAATCACTTCTATTAGGGGTACATATGTTGCCCCCAGATTGATACTTTGATTGCATCGGCATCCATTGGTTGCAATGTGACTTAGTGTCACTACCATAGCTGAGACCACTATTGAGAAGGAGGTTATTATAGACCCACCTACATATCCCCATGATAAAAGTTACATCGGTGCTTAGGGCAACCTAGGTATGTATCTTACACTAGTTTTCCATTATCTTATGTAGTTCGTGCAATTGGTACTTTGCATAGTTTAAAGATAGGGGTGGGAGGGTAGTAATTCTGAGTGATTTTGCTGTCATGTTTCTTTTTCCTCACTTGCTCTATCAGAGTAAGAACCAACATATTTTAAGTTTTTTTTACTTTTGTTTTATAGTTTATTATGGTACTGTAACTTTGAGTAAGTTAAGAGAACTTGGTGTAGTCAGATTTTAATATTCATGATAAACTATTTATGTGTGAGTTTAAAATGATAAACTCCAAAATTTTATTTTTTTGATGTTGTGTATGTATTTATTATGTTGTAACCAAATTTAGGATCTAGACATGGAATTAGGATTTTCCATATAATAACATGGCTTATATAACATGAACTAATTAGGTAGTAATTTAGACAATGTCCCGAGCCATGAGTGGGTGAGGTGTAGACTTAGTCTCTGTGTGTGTTCGATCAAGAACTTACTCGGTTAGTCTCACTAAAAGTTTTAGTATAGGAGGTTAGGAAAGCATCATAGGCCAAATTTGGATCAGTACACTTTAGCATAATTGATCTACCAAATAAAAATTTATCCTTTGTATCCAAAGTTTTAACCTTTTTAGAATTTATTTTAACTACTCAATTCACCGTGCAAAATTTTTACAATTAACCTTCTTTTGACCTACTACCTCTTTGATAAAAGTCAAGATACGAAAGACGAAAACATGAGAAAACAAAGAAAATAGGAAAATAAAGTAAAGAATATATAGATTGACATAAAACGATAAAGAGAGGACAAACTAAGGGTATATTAAACCCAAAGACCTTCCTATCGAAATATCACAAGCACCAACCCCTACGAGGACCTCACGGTGATGGACCTAAGGTACCCATGTTTCACACTATAAATGGAACTCCCAAAAGTTTCCATTAAAACACTCTCAAGTGTGTTCGAAATATCATCATTTATTAACTAAGTACAAATGAAGGAAACCCTATCTATTTATAGACATGGTCAATTTCTTACAAAATGGGCCCAAAAGTTACCCTAAATTACTATTCGGTCCAAAAGTGACCCAAAAGCCCAAAAGAACAAAACAAGGTGAGTATTTTTTCTTTGACCCTCCTCATAGGAGATCATAATACTCCCCCTCATCTCTAAAGTCTACACCGTTCTTTCACCTATATCATCCTCTCCTTATAGAAGAGAATTTGTCCTAAATTTCAAGGGTTCAATTTGTTCAAGACCGAGGACATCTGAGGAGGTATTAGAAATGGGAGTTAGTCTATCATGCATAGAGAAGAAAAGTGGAATGATAATATCACCTTCTTGATACCAAGAATCCTCCATTGACACCACGTGATACAGCAAGTCAGGGACAGTGATATCCCCACCACATGGATTTCCATCACTTTCTGTAGTTTTATTATGATCAACAACTCTTTCATCTTGATCCACTACATACTTATTGTAGGGATCACTATCTCAGAGTATGATGGTTATTCATGTTAGGCATTCACTAATTCGGTGACCCCATCCTTGACATCTAAAACATTGAGCACCTTTAAGATTAGGACTACCTCTTTCTCTAGGTGGATACTTTACAACACTATTTTCAATGGTCTTTTTCTCAAAATTACTCTTTCACTCGGATCTTTGACTTTCTATCTTGAGCTTAGTTTCCTCATACTCTAATTTGATATCCCTCTCAACATTAATAGTCACTTCAAAGATATCATCTATTTGGGCAAACTTGGGCATTGGCATTCGAGAGGAAATTTTTTTGTTCAATCCCTCCTTAAACCAAATCTTGGTGTGCTCTCCATCCTCTTAGTAATCAAGATTCCAGAGTAGATTTTGAAATTCATCAATGTATGGTTCAAAACTTTTGTCTTCTTGTTGCAAATTGTACAACTTGACAAACAACCCCTGTCTATATCTCTATGGTAAATACTTGTATCTCATAAGGGCCTTTATTACTTCCCTTGATGGGTATTAACCTCCATGAAGGATCCTTTGTGTTCTCTTCATCGATTCCCACCCAGTAAATCATACCCCTAAAATTGAGCAACAACATAGGCCATCTTCTTAATAACAGACAACTTATTACTTTGGAAGATCCTATCACATTATTACTCCTATTTGATCTATGAGGACCTCATAGGGATGAACCCGAGCAACACACGTTTATAAAAATACTCTCAAGTGTGTTTGAAACATCATCATTCATTAGCTAAGTACAAATGAAGGAAAACCTAGATATTTATAGCCATGGGCTATTTATTACAAAATGGGCCCAAAAGTGACCCAAAAGCCCCAAAAACTAAATAAGGTGCATATTTGTTCTTCGATCCTCCTCATGGGGGATCACAACACTCCTGTATGTCTCTAAATCAATTCCACGCTATTTTTTCACCCATATCATCATTGGAAACTATGTACCTCAACTAAGGAAAATCAATTAAGTTAAGTGTGGCTATTATGTAGGGGTGCATAAAAGGATGGTATGAAGAACCATTAGTTAAATAAAGGGTAATCAGGTGCGGTATAAGCAAAATTGAAAAAATACAAAATAGATCTCTTAGAAAGTGAATCAACTACCATCCATTGAACAACAGTTGTCTTAATAAATATAAATTTTTGTCTTCATGCAACTTGGATTATGATAATTATCACATAAATAATAGTATGAGATTATGGCATATGAAGAAGAATATAGCGATGGAGAAATGGAAAAAAAAATATTCCAGATGTAGAATATTTGCCGGTATTTTTATGTCCCTAACATTGTTTTATTACTACTACAACTTTCTATACACATGTAGTTTCTTCTAACTTCTTCATATTAGGGCAGTTAAATGTACATAAAACATTCAATCGAATGTATCAAGAAGAGTTATACATTCAACATACAAATATTTTCATGAACATAAAGCTTGTAGTTTATGAATACCATCATACATATTTATGTTATTAATGCTATAAAATCATTTGTGAATCACATATGACATCGTTTGTTATTATTGATATATTTATATATTCATATGTACCTATTAAAGATAGAAATTTTTTATCACGGATGTAAAACTTCATCTCAATCTTTTATATTATACTGTGAATAAATATTAATGCACGATAATTGTTATTTAATGTAGGATGTGAATGTAACCGCTAAAGAAGATGTTAATGAAGTGAATTTGAAAAAAATCAGGAATCTACTGATGTGACAGATTGTAATGGCCTAATTTTCTAAATCGGAATGCTACACGGTGCTCAAACCCTGAGGGACCACAAGCTAACCCATGACTGATATCTGTACCTGTACACTACATAATAAATGAATATAAATGCGGAAACATGAACTGAAAGGCCATAAAGTTCAATACTGAACATAATTTGAATAATAATAATGTCTAAGTGGTATCACAATACCAAAACAAAACTGAAATACTGAAGTTTAAATCTAGTCTGTAATCTAGTCTGAAAGCCTCTACTGTCTGAATAGTCTGAATAATCTGAATAAGGAGATGATGGGACATGTCCCCAACTAACTCTGACTAATGAACTAATCAATGAGAAGATAGAAAAATAATCATGTCCTCGAAGGATGAGGAATTATTTCTAACTCTGACTCCTAAAATCTGCACTGCTACTGCTTCTCTAGAACTCGTGCCTCTGAACCTATAGCATAAAATAAAATATCATAGCGTGAATGCATTAGTATGTATGAATATACTGAGTATACAAGTGAGGTAGGCTAAATGCAAAGGGTTTATATGCATAAACAATGCTGACTGATATGAACGTGAGAATACATAAATGCATAAGTAACTATAACTGAACTCGTGTTGATACTGACTACTGAGTCAAAATGCTGACAACATGAGTTTACTTGATACTAAGATACTGAATAGATGAACAACTATTTCTGAAAGTTCAAATTATGAAGAACTGGTCTGATTGACTGTGTCTAATAGTACTGAAACTGAATACTGATAACGTAAGCTATGACGACTAATCTAACTGATATAATTGTGATGATCGGCCTAACTGATGTAACTGATACTGACCAACTGTATCTGACAGTCTAAATCTTCTAATAATAATTAAGAGTGACTAAGCTTGAGATCAGGCCTAACTAACGAGTGAACTCTGGAACTGATATTGAGAATAATCAACTAAATATGATACTGAGATCAATCCTATCTGATGGGTGACCTCTGTAAGTACTAATACTGAATAACTTTATGTTAGACCAACCCTATTTAGCGGGTGGTCTATGAATCTGTGGAACTATCTGAGCTCCTTACTGAGATTAATGACTGTATCTGACAGTCCTGATTTGTAAGTTCTACTCTAAAGACTGATACTAAAACTATAACTGTGGGAGTGCTCACTTAACCGGCATACCCCAAATCTGAACTGGTGGGGTCCAATCTATAACCCCATCTGGAAAGGTGTCAATACCATGCCACGGGCAAAGACCTCTCTGGTCAATCCTATCTGATGGGTGACCCTCGTAGGAAGTCAAGCCTAAGGCAGTATAATAGTCAAGCCTCTCTGACGGGTGACAAGCCTTTTTCTAACGGGTGACTCCTATATCCTGCGCTGGCTACGCAGTTCTGGAGTTCAGGGATTGCTCCTAATGACTCTTCCTCTCTAACGAGGAGCCGCCATCCCTGCACTCGCTCGGTGCTAGCTCCTACTCCCAAATGAAAGACTTTGAACTGATTTTTAGAACTTGTACTCGATCTGAACTGAAGTTATTACTGAGTTTTAACTTGACCGAGCTCACTGAGTTCACTTAGTTCTGTTATCTGACAAAATATTACAGAATCTATTATCTGACTGAATGATACTAAGTTCTGAATTGATTTCTTAAATGCTACTGAGATCTGAGCTGAGTACTGAACTGAAATGATAACGATACTTAGATTACTGCGATTTCTTAAGTCTTATAACTGTCTGAGAGTTCTGAATTATGTAACTAATTGAGTTCTACTAATCATAGTACAACTAAGATTATCTTGAGACTGACTCGGCTCTAGGCACTCAATTATATTTTTTGGGTACAAGTACCCCAGGACTCGATGGAAGAAAACAGACTCACATGATACTTCTTGATCATAGGGATACCATCCATAATTCATAATACCATGAGTAGGGGATTTCATACTACACATAGTTCTCAACACCTTATACATGAAAAGGAATACATATAACATTGGTATACTTGCATACCTCAATATCATGGACATTCCATATCACAACAACAACTCATAACAACAACATATATCAATAACATGGAATTCCTATGGAAACATAAGGAATAGAACATGGACTTGTCATTTAAGCACTATTAAGTCATAAAAACATGGATTCTATCATTCTTGGCATTTTATCAAACACCTTACATGCACAACTTTGGGCATAGGTGTACTTATCAATTTGACAATCTTAATCCATCCAAAATTCATGGGTTTCAACTAACCTACTCACATGCTTTATGAAAAACACATCAAGATACAACCTTGAATCCAAACAACAATCATCAACATGAATATAGTGATAACACAACAAGAAAATCACAATTTATAATTTAAAACATGATTTTTGAGCTCCATGGATGAAAAGGATCCATGGATGAACACTACACATATCTTAGTGATTGAATCTTAAAAGAGATGTAATGTTTCTTAAAGAAATCCTTAGGCTTGATCTTGATTTTTTCTTTCTTGACTAGGGTTTAACCCCTTTTGGGAGAGAATGTTCTTGTTCTTGCGGAGATGATCTTGAGAGAAAACACTAATCTTGTGGTTGAGAGTGTATGAGTCAATTTTTTGATGTTTAACTAAAGAAAAAGAGGACAAAGTTATGTCCCTTGAGCATTTTAAGTCGTGAGAAGTGAAGGAAAAAGACCAAAATACCTTTACTAAACCGCTTCCCAATTATTGAAAATCTAAGGCTGACGACATTTGTGATAAGCTGTCATACTTATGATAATTCATCACAAATGTCGTCACTGGGGGGATGGAATTGATGGTTTTATGCCTAAGGCTGACGACATTTGTGATAAGTCATCACACTTATGATAACTTATCACAAAATATCGTCAGTCATTTTTCCAGGCTGACATGCTGGAGTAAAATGGGCATAACTCTTTGGTCCAATATTGTATTTGGGCAAAATTGGTATCGTTGGAAATTTAATTCAAAGATTTTTCATTTGATATGTAGTTGGTACTCTAATTCTATATATACAAGGAGTTATGGTCGATTGAAGTTGACCTAAGTTTTGACGCTCACTAAAACTTGAACGATAGGAAAGCTTTCAATTTGTCCTTTAGTTAGTGGACCTCTATGTTCTAAATTCATACTAAAATAGATTCCTACACTACATAATTGATTAACAAAATAAATATACATAGGATTCGAGGCTCTTGGAACATCTATGCATATGAATGATGGATTTTTATTCTAGTCCAAAATATGGGGTGTTACATTATCTCCCCCCTTGGAATCATTCGTCCTCAAATGTTGAACGAGTACTGATCAACGGAACTTACTTAAGGGATGTGAATATCTAAAACATGACTATATGAAAAAAAATTACTGACACACTGAATTTTCCACTAGAGTATATGCATGCATAGTTGATGCATAGAATTCCCAAATGAGACTATTGATAAGATGAATCCTCATGACGGACATGAATATCTGATGCATGGATACTTGACTGAGTTTTTCTCATGAACGTATGACTGAATACATTTATAAGCTAAACTTTCTCTACTGAACATGCATATCTAATGCATGGAGGTCTGACTGAACTTACTCTTGAAAGCATGACTGACTGTGCAATGATAACTGGTGCTAACTTATAATAGGAATCTATGCATAAAACTGAATGGGTTTATGGATCTGATAACTTCGGGGAGTTATAGAGCATCTCCTCTTTGTGACACTATGTCCCTCTAAAAATACTTACATCACTGGAATACCTGAGGACTACTGAGGTGGTGCACAAGGCATCTATGAATTGGATCATATCTAAACATCTGAGAGATGAAGATAATGCATGATGCATGAACTGAGTAATACTCACAACTACTAAGGTACTCTATCTTGTAATAGTTACCTTACTGAGATTGCTGATACTATAACTAGATGGAAAGATGTGAAACCAAACTATACGAATCTGGTTTTCTGACTGCTAAACTGAACTACTGGCTTTACTAACTAACTCATGCTGAAAACTTAAGCTTAACTGAAGCACTACTTCTGCATTCTTTCAACTAAACCTTCCACCTTAGCCTCAAGTCATCATAATAAGTTTGGGAACACATCACTAAACTCTGAACTAAACTACAATCATTCTACTCTAGGATCTGTGGTACAATAATGTACCTAAATGATAACTCATCCTAAAAGAATGCACTTGAAAGTATAAAGCTCACTGCTAATACTATCCCAAAACTATCTGCAGGGACTGCTTGAGAAAGCTCTATCTGTAAGCTCTGGGCCTCACGACTTCTGCTACCTTAAGAGTAAGGTAAAGCTGATATGAATGGAATATGATGAGAATCCACATAAGTTTCTTAAATAACCTTTCTATAACATGATCTAAGACATGAAATAAAGGCAACTATTCCTAAAACATCTTATAGTCTCCTACACATAAGTGTGGCGTGCAACATACCTATGTACAAGACTCTACTAGATGCAGTTTTCAGACTTCCTAGGACACTATTGAACCTTAGGCTCTGATACCAAGTTTGTAATGCCCTGATTTTCTGAACCAGAATGCTACACGATGCTCATAACCCCAAGGGACCATAAGCTAACCCATGACTGATATCTGTACCTTACACTGTATAATATATGAATATAAATGCAGAAACATGAGCTGAAAGGCCATAAGGTTCAATACCGAACATAATCTGAATAATAACAATATCTGAATAAAGTGGTATCATAATACCAAAATAAAACCAAAATACTAAAGTTTGAATCTAGTCTGTAATCTAGTTTAAAAGCCTCTACTGTCTGAATAATCTAAATAAGGAGATGATGGGACATGTCCCCAACTAACTCCGACTAATGAACTAATCAAGGAGAAGATAGAGAAATAATCATGTCCTCAAAGGATGAGTACTCACTTCTAACTCTGACTTCTGAAAAATGCACTGCTACTGTTGCTCTGGAACTCGTGCCTCTGATCTTATGGCATAAAATAAAATACCATAGAACTAATGCATCAGTACATCCGAATGTACTGAGTATACGAGTGAGGTAGGCTAAATGCAAAGGGTTTATATACATAAACAATGCTGACTGATATGAACGTGAGAATACATACATGCATAAGTAACTATAACTGAACTCATGGTGATACTGACTACTGAGTTGGAATACAGAAAATATGAGTTTACTGATACTGATATACTGAATAGATGAACGACTATTTCTGGCAGTTCAAATTATGAAGAACTGGTTTGATTGACTGTGTCTAATAGTCCTGAAATTGAATACTGATAACGTAAGGTATGACGACTGATCTAACTAATATAACTATATAATCGGCCTAACCGATGTAACTGATACCGAGAAACTTCTAATAATGATTAAGAGTGACTAAGCTTGAGATCAGGCCTAACTAACGGGTGATCTCTAGAACTGATATTGAGAATACTCAACTGAATCTGAGACTGAGATCAAACGTATCTGATGGGTGACTTCTGTAAGTACTAATACTGAATAACTTTATATTAGACCAAGCCTATCTAGCGGGTGGTCTATGAATCTGTGGAACTATTTGAGTTCCTTACTAAGATTAGTGAATGTATCTGACAGTCCTGGTTTTTGAGTTCTACTCTGAAGACTGATAATAAAATTGTAACTGTGGGAGTGCTCACTTAACCGACATGCCGATCCAAAGTGGTGGGGTCCAACCCGTAACCCCAACTGGAAGGGTGTCAATACCGTTCCACGGGTTAAGACCTCTCTGGTCAAGCCTATCTGACGGGTGACCCTTGTAGGAAGTCAACCCTAAGGAAGTATAATAGTCAAGCCTCTCTGACGCGTGACAAGTCTTTTTCTGACGGGTGACTCCTACATCCTACACTGGCTACATAGTTTTGGAGTTCAGGGATTGCTCCTAATAACTCTGCCTCTCTGACGGGAAGCCGCCATCCCTGCACTCGCTCGGTGCTAGCTCGTACTCCCAACTGAAAGACTCTGAACTGATTCTTAGAACTTTTACTTGATCTGCACTGAAGCTGTTACAGAGTTTCTTACTTGACCGAGCTGATTGAGTACACTTGGTTCCATTATCTGACAGAATACTACAAAATCTATTATCTAACTGAATGATACTAAATTCTGAATTGATTTCTTGAATGCTACTGAGATCTGAGCTGAGTACTGAATGAAGCTGGAATGATAATGATACTTAAATTACTAAGATTTCTTAAGTTCTATAACTATCTGAGAGTTCTGAATTCTGTAACTGACTGAGTTCTACTGTCATTGCATGACTGAAATTATCTTGAGACTGACTCAACTCTAGGCACACAGTTATATTTTTTGGGTACAAGTACCCCCAAGACTCGATGGAAGGAAACTGACACACATGATACTTCTTGATCATAGGAATAATATCTATAATTCAAACTACCATAAGTAGGGGATTTCATACTACACATGGTTCTCAACACCTTATACATGAAAAGGAATACATATAACATGGGTATACTTGCATACCTTAATATCATGGATATTCCATATCACAACAACAACTCATAACAACAACACATATCAATAACATGGAATTATTTTGGAAACATAAGGAATAGAACATGGACTTGTCATTTAAGCACTATTAAGTTATAAAAACATGAATTCGATCATTCTTGGCATTTTATCAAACACCTTACATGCACAACTTTGGGCATAGGTGTATTTACCAATTTGACAATCTTAATCCATCCAAAATTCATGGGTTTTAACTAACCTACTCGCATGCTTCATGAAAAATACATCAAGATACAACCTTGAATCCAAACAACAATCATCAACATGAATATAGTCATAACACAACAAGGAAATCATAATTTATAATTTAAAACATGATACTTGAGCTCCATGTATGAAAGGGGTCCATGGATGAACACTACGCATACCTTAGTGATTGAATCTTGAAAGAGATCTAATGTTTCTTGAAGATTTTTGAAGAAATCCTTAGGCTTGCTCTTGATTATTTTTTCTTGACTAGGGTTTAACCCCTTTTGGGAGAGAATGTTCTTGTTCTTGGGGAGATGATCTTGAGAGAAAACCCTAATCTTGTGGTCTAGAGTGTATGAGAGAATTTTTGAGATGTTTAACTGAAGAAAAATAGGAGAAAGTTACGTCATTTGAGGGTTGTAAGTCGTGCAAAGTGGAGGAAAAAGACCAAAATACCCTTACTAAACCGCTTTCCAATTGCTGAAAATCTAAGGCTGGCGACATTTGTGATAAGCCGTCAGACTTGTGATAAGTCTTCACAAATTTCATTCCTGGGGGGCTGGAATTGATGGATTTCTACCTAAGGCTGACGACATTTGTGATAAGTCATCACACTTGTGATAACTTATCACAAAATATCGTCAGTCAGTTTTCCAAGCTGACATGCTGGAGTAAAATGGGCATAACTCTTTGCTCCGATATCGAATTTGGGAGAAATTGATATTGTTGAAAAGATAATTCAAAGATTTTTCATTTGATATATGGTAAGTCCTCTAATTAAATATATAAAAGGATTATGGTCGATTGAAGTTGACCTAAGTTTTGACACTCACTAAAACTTGAACGATAGGAAAACTTTCTTGTCCTTGAGTTAGGGGACCTTAATGATCTAAATTCATGCTCAAATAGATTCCCACACTAAATAATTGATTAACACACTAAATTTTCATAGGATTCGAGGCTTTTGGAACATCTACACATATGAATGATGTATTTTCATTCTAGTTCAAAATGTGGGGTGTTACACAAATGTGCAGGTATTTTTTTTGTCCCTAATACTTATTTTTTTTACAAAAATATATCTATATATGTGTTCGACCTTGTAAAAGTACGTACTGGGACTTAATGTTATTTCTCTGGTGCATATCAAATTTTTTTCTGTGGATTTAAACCAACTGGAATGTATTGATTTTTTTCTATGATGCATATCAAATTTTCCTGATATTGATGTTGTCATGATTTCTAACATAAATGTCGTAAGCATTAATATAGTTACACATTCAGATATTGTATGTATACATTACAAATCCTTGTGTGTTCATGTAGGATGAAGTTGGTGGGACAATCACTGATTCAATACAAACAACTGTAGATATAATTTTATTTGGTCTGTTAACACCTTCGACTACAAAGTCATTGGATGTTGGTGCTTCAAATAAAATGACTGAAAGACACTGGGACCTTCAAGACATTCAAATTACACCTGACTTCCCTGATGCTCAGGTTCGAGAGCTTCAAGACTCAAAAGTAAAAGCACTTGCCAAACGAGAAAGAAAGAAGTCCAAGGTTTTAAGATCACCATACATTTCAAAGTATGGTTCTGGCTCTAACGATGCGGTTGATTTCGATAAAAAGGAGAAGCTGAAGTATGCTTTTGATGGGTACACCATTAACCAAGATTTGCCGAATGAATTGATGATTGATTACTCCCAGTGGATTGCCGTAGGATTACTGAAAACTCATTCTGCCAAGTAAGAAATTTGGTATTTTTTTCCTAACAATACTATGCCATCTTAAACTAAACGGTAATTATCATGTGTAATCAATGATGTTTTTCAAGGAAAGAAACGAACAACCACTATCAAGTAAATACTTCTGGGTTAGGTTACAAACAATTGGACTTTGTCGTTGCACACCCACAGTCCAAGATTGGTTTTACTTGATTTTCGAATGCAAGACATACTGGAACAATGAGGTAACTTATTCTGAATATTATCCATATCATAAGTTCTTTTGCTGATACTTAATATTCTACAGGATCATAACATATTATACATGTAAACCAATATATAATAACATATCATATATGTTAGCCAATGTATAATGACATATGACATGCAGTATTTTCCATTATCATTTATTCAACTTTAATCAACATGTCATTGTATAATAACATGTAACACCAGTATAACTGTATATCATATATCTAATTAACAAGTAAGGTCGAAGCTATTGATTTCTTTCAATCATTTTACTATTTTACCCTGTTTTCACTTGTAGCATTTAGATGTTATCTTCTACCACTTGACAAAGAAATCAAAGATTCAGCTGGGTGATAATTATAGATATACGACGACAAACTGCTTCTTTAAAACATATGTTGAGAAGACACATACTCTCTATTATCCAGCAGAACCAGCAGTTGAGCTATCGACGCAACAAGACTATACAGAATCAATTGTGGTGGCTAAGAATTAAGATGCTATTCATAATATAATTCATGGATTCTATATGCCTACTGAATTACCATGGTATATGGTTGATGAGGTATATTTTCCAATTAACTGCGGTAAAAAATTTCATTGGGTATTGGCTGTGATTGTCTTGAAGGAAAGATTGATACGTGTGTATGACTCACTGTCAAGTAAAAGGAAAAAAGAACCATCAATTGAAATACAAAAGCTTGCAGTGATGCTTCCTACTTACTTGTCAGACAATGGCTTTTATGATAAGACCTAGAGAACTGACTGGCCATCACTTGAAGCGTACAAAGGAAATATTACTCAGAAAACTAGTCTTGTAAATGAAATCCCATTTGATGTTGACTATGTGCAAAACATCCCACAATAAGTGTCTGATAGTTTGTAAGTAAATTATAGTTTATTTTCCATGTACAATAATATATTAATTGATGTACTGATTATTGTTTCATTTTTTTTTGAAATCAGGGATTGTGGAGTCTTTGTGTGTGCCTATGCAGAAATATTAAGTGAAGGACTGCAAGTTCCTTCATATGGGTTTGATGCTGCAAGTCAATGTGCACGCTATACTTCCTTACTGTGGTATTACGAAGTGGAAAAGGCAAATGAAAGGTAACAAGTGATAATGGAGATCCTCCTCGACCAAGGAAAAGTGTTATCGAAGAAATTGATGCAAGTGCAATTGTTACTTTAGAGGCAATGAATTCTAATTATTGACATTGAATGAACTATTTCTTTTTTTCATGGTTAATGTTACACATTTCCAAGATTACGTTCTTAATGTTAATGAACATTTTATGAATGTCTTTTTTTTTTGTGAAACAACTGATTTGCAGTTTCTAACACAATCTATAATGATACAAACTAATTCTTGGTCGATATTGAGTTTACCTTTTATTTTTTTTAAAACGTGTATAAACAAAAATAAAAATATACTGACATTGTATTTGAACACATTATATTTTTACTGTAACATACATTTTCTTATAAGTTAAAAATACATTGCACTAATAATTAATACGTTAAATATATGTAACACATAACATAATACATGTTGTAACACTTTTTTTTTCTTAAATAAAATTTACAAATAGAGTTCACAACATTCACTTTTATAAAGTATTACACTATTTCATACAATGATACAAATGTATAATCTAATTTATACATTCATAACTGAACAAAATATACTTTAGATAAACATATAACGTGTAATCATTAAGATTCATTAAAATGACATTTTTTCCTGTATAACATAATACACCAACACAAAGTATAACGCTACATCATATATTTCTTACACAGTAACTACTAACGTATAACAATTCATACAACTTATGTTTCAACATTTTTTGAAGTGAATGTTATATTTCCCAGGTTACATAATACATATACCAATCAGTTGTAACTTACATTAATATGGTTACGAAATATGATAAACGAAAAATTACGCAAACTGTTCTTATACTATTAAATATTAATTGAACAAGTGAAACTCAAATAGCAACCAAAAATCATAATATTAATTGTTCCAGCATTCCAACAAAATCTAATTAAAATGTTTATACTACTAAAACCAATCAAACCATCAGCATGTAGAAAAACATATTATCTTCATCATGATTCCTTTAGAAAGAAACCGTAAGTCCTACGGTTGTGACTGGCTCGTCCGCATTGCAGCGGTTCGAATTTGAAGATAGTGATTCACTTGATTTCAAATGTCTTTCTTTTTTTGGCCTACCAGGAGGTCTTTAATATTTGGGCGGCAAAACTTCTTCACCATCAACAAAACCTTGAACATTCCAATACTTCTTGTCTGGCATTGGAACTATCGGGAGTTCATATGTCTTCACTATTGTTTGTGGCCTGTATAATTCAGAGCAATAATGACCATAATCCTTTACATCCATATTTTTACTTTTTAATACGACAATTCCATGTGGACAAGGTATTTTATCAATTTGATACCGTCCTCAATTGCACATGCCACACTCAATATCTACAATGTACCTCCGTCCCGGATCATAAACACAATAAAGATAACTCTTTGCTGGCTTAACCTATTACCAAAAAGCATAATATGTTTCAGATGTAAAAATATTAATATACAATCAATGTAAAACAAAGTTTTTGTTCCATAATTATTCTAATACATACCGTCATCCGCAAAACTTTAACACCATTATGAGTTAGTATTTTTTCAAATCTTCTGCCAAGAGTTGTATTGATGTAAGATGCAATTTCGTTGTTCTTACAATTCCGTGCAGCAAATAAGATGCTAACTTCTTCTAGGAAACCTAGAATAGGAAGTTTTATAGCCTCAACCAAACAACCATTAATACATTCGATTATATTTACAGTCATCATTCTACCTCTACTCTATTCACAAGAGAGTGACATCGAGCCTATTTTTCATACCCAGCTTTCTCCAAATATTTCTTAACTCTTTGATCAACCTTAGCAACCTTTGACATAATTTATTCAAAATCTTCTTTTTTATAAGATTTATCTATGGAATAATATAGGTCACTAAGTCTATCTTTTCTTTTCCTAAAATGGGTGCAAATATTTTTCCATAAATACCAAATACAAGCTAGATGAGGGACATTAGGATAAACAATGCTTACACCTTTTATGATACTTTCATTTCTGTTTGAAACAACACACATATTGTCTCTTTCACCAAATGCCTCTCTAAACTGTTGAAAAAACCAAATCCACGCGTTGTTATTCTCCGAATCAACAACACCGTAAGCTAATGGAAGAATACAACCTACATATAAATTAAACAAGGCAATCATTGTAAAAAAATTCAACTATAAAGGTTCTAATTTTAGCATCTTTATGAATCATTATAAATAAAACATCAATGTATAAGCTAATATAATATATAGTAAATAACAAAACAAAAAAATAGTACAAAAAAACATGAATGCATAGTACCTGCACCACCTAATGTGCTTATCGATACAAATGTTCCCTCATATGAACCGCTTGAATGTGCCCCGTCAACAACTACAACAGGTCTACAAAATTCAAAACCCCTTATCATCGGATGCAATGCAATAAATAAGTATTTAAACTCATCATTTACTGCTTTATGCATCCAAATGTGCGATTGTGGATACACTTGGTAGAGCATATAGATTAAACAGAGTATTTTTCTATATCCATCTACTGGTCCACCTCTAAGCATCGCAATCGCCTTCTCTTTTGCGCGCCATGCTTTCATATAGTTAATGTCGACTCCGTAAACAACCTTCATCTCTTCTATAATATCCGTAGGGGTGTTTATTCTTTTGTGATTGATTAATTTTGGAGCTATAAATTCACTCAAAAATTAGTTGTCGCAACCACATTATGCAGCACTCGGTCACTAAGACTGCAACTATGCTCCGAAATAAATATTTTAATCACAAACAATTCCGATTCACTCATACAAGACGCCTTCATGACCCACTTGCAATCTTCGTTATGACAAATCAGTACATAACTGCATCAAAATATAAAAACTTAGTCATTGTATTAAATAAACGTATTAAACTTAAAAATAGAAAGAAAAAGAATTTTATTCCTGAAATTGCCCTAGTTATACTATACATATCTCTGAATGTATAATCAACATTATACATACATCTTTTAACTTAAAAGAACAATTCATAAAACACAATAAATTTCAGAATATCTTTATTTATATTATCAATACATATCTGCATCAAGAAATAAAAACTTAATCAATGTATAAAACATAACTATTAAAAATTAAAATAGTAAGAACAAAAAAAGAAATACTTTCACTACCCTAGTTATATTATACATATCTATGAATGTATAATTAACATTATACATTCAAATTTTTAACATAACAAACTAGTAATAAAACACAAAAGACTTCAAAATCTCTTAAACCAATGTATCATACATTTCTTTGACTGGCACGATTTAATTATACATTACCAAAAACATATAATGTCACATTATACATTTGTATATTAACATTAAACATCAACAGTTCACAAAACTACACAACATAAACTTCTTAAATTTTTTTTTGCATATGTTATAAGATCAGGACATAAAATTGTTAATCTTATATCATAAATTTTTTTGTCGGATCGTTTCACTTTTATATTGAATCCATTAGCTATTGCGTGTCTTGCCATTACTGAAACAAGAGTTTTCTTATCCTTGTATATCTGACACACCATTATATCAGTGTTCTTGCAATCGATAATAAAGTTTTTTACTTTAATTTCAGGCATATATAGAGCATACTGATTATCCGTTTCAACAACTGTTAACGCAACTGAATCATATTCACTACCCTCGATACACATTACAACACCAGTTGCTTTATCAAACTCTATTTTACTATTGGTTTTATCGCAAGTTGAAATACAAAGCAGAAAATTAACCAAAGCAGCAAGTTATTTCTTTAACTCAACGTAAACCCTCACTCCATTGTCGTTTCTTATGACAATTGGATAAGATTTTCCTTCAATCACATATTTCACTTCAATTTTTTTTATGTACTTCATCTATATCCAATTCCATGATGATCATAGAAACCAATTTCAAGAAAGTTATACTTTTCAAAACAATTATTGCATCACTTTTGTATGACTTATAAATAGTTTCTGACTCCCAAATTCCAGAATGCCGCAATAATATTGCGATATTCATGTTTCTTTTTGAAGTATTTGAGAATGTATGTAGAAGAATTTTGTTGCCTTTTTCAGATTTTTTTAGAAGAAATTTGTTGCAGCAATAGAGATTTTTTGCTTTCCAGATCTAGAATCAAATATTACCGAAAATAAAAATTAAATTCTTAGATTTTTTTTTTGAAATTCAAATTTCAGTTACTAGTTTTATCCATAAATGAGTTAATGTTAGCTAATTATTGTCGTTAATGAAGAAATAATAATATAATTACTGATTTTAATTACCTTAAATTTATGAATAACTGTTTCATTATAAATTCGACCAATGTTATAATTTTTTGTTGAATGTATGAGTATATTTGCCAAATTTTGGAAGAGAGAAAATAAGAGGGTATTTTGTGTAATTACTTTCTTAAGCTAGGGGATTTATGTTGTTTTAGAAAAATGGACTTAAAGGTCCAGAAAATGGGAAGCCCAAGGTGGGTAGCCCATCTATAGGATAATAGAAGGGGCCCAATTCTAACTTTTAATCCCTTATTTACTTATAATTTGTAATTGTGATTTATGCTTGTCTATTTGTATTAATGCTAATTCTACTTAATTAACCTAGTGATTTTCCATGTTGTTGCCTTTTCATTTATCTCGAATCTCTCATTTATCATATAATTTTTCCCACGTAATTCATAAAAATAATAATAAAAAAAGAGTACTTTAGTCCAAATGATATTTATTTTGTTCATATGGCTAAATAGTCTACTTGAGTAAAAAGTCAATATACAATTCTCTTCAAACTCGAAAAATTATTTTCTCGTAAATTCTAACTTTCTACAATTGATAAAATGTTTAATACGATACTTTCTTAATATTTTTCAAAAGTGTTAGCCATAACAAAATAACCGTTTTTATGACAATAAATGATAGTAAATAATTATATGATCTTCTTTTCCCATAAAAACCAACTTATTTTTTCTTCAAATTCAAATGTGTCACCGAGTCTAAATAAGTTTTTTTTTAATTCAAGTTAGATATTTCATACCCTTTCTAGAAATAATTATGAATTAGGTAAAATATTTTCTCAAGTAGAATATTTTGTGACATTTCTTAAAATATAATCATAAATATGGTGCAATATTTCTTAATCTTTTCTCAAAATTAATAAGTAAAATATGTTATGACTTTATTTCTAATTCAAGTAGACTATTTTTCATTGGAACAAACAAGATCCCAAATTTTAAATAGGTATTATAAATAATTTTATACAAGTAATTTTTTTTTTGCAAAGTTAGTCACCCTTTTAAGTTAGTAAAAAATAAGTCTTTTGGCGAACCGTTTTTAAAAAAAATGCTCCTAAGTGTTGTAAAAACCTTATTAGAACATTAATTGAACCTTTACTTAGTTTCTCTAATTTCGAAGATTTATTTTTATTTTTATATCTTTGAAATTCCTTTAAAGTTTTTCTTGATGTTTTCAATAAAAAATCAAGTGGCGACTCTGTAAAATCTTTCAAAATTATTTCAAAATTATCTTAAATCTTTCAAAATAGTTTAAAAGGGTCAAAATCATTTTCTATAAAATAAAATTTGAAAAGGGATAAAACAATCATTTTTAAAATAAACTCACCAATATTTATTTTATGTTAAATATATCCATTCACATGTTCATGATTTCTTAAAGGTTATGCATGCACTATTATTTACATAATACCATGACCTGAGATTAACAGTTATCTGTGCATGCACCATTTAGTAATTCTGTGTCTTTCAGTTGGGAGTAGGATTTAGCACCGAGTGGAAAGTGTGGGTTCAACGCATCATACTTTCTCAAAAACTATGCACCATCGAGGTTTAGGGGCCTCGCCAGATAGTGTTTCCCCTTGCCCAATATCGACTCAGTTTAGTGATCACGCTAGTTCAGGTTCTACTTCGATGGAAAGGATAGAACAACTCTCCTCAACATGGGTCATACGTTGGACTCCATGATAGATCACATGGTTTATGCCGGTTATATGATAGCTCTCATAGTCTCAGTATAGTATTCATTGTATTCTCAGTTCAGGTTTGCTTGACCAAGTGTACAGACTTTCAGTTATTCAGTTATATATTTTACAGTCTTTTAGATTTCAGACTTATTTTAGATTACCGGTTTATTCTTGGTCTTGCATTCTCAGATATTACAGTTTTCATGCATTCTGCTCAGTTATCTCATGTCGTTCAGTTATTCCTTACCTCATATGCATAGTATCCCACAGTTTCAGTGCAGTTATTTAGACAAGTACAGTTCAGTATCCATACATGATTCTCTGTACAGTTTTTACATTATGTTCATCTTTACATGAAATTTATATATAGTACTCTTGTTTTACCATATTCTAGCTTCAGTTCTACTTATCCTACCACAGTAAATAATTTTAGAAACAAAGTGTGGTGATTCACCGGCTTATCAGATTTTGTTTATTAATCATATTTTAAGATGATCAGCTTCCAGTTTATTTCAGTCTCTTGGTAAGTCTACTTTCACTTAGCATGCATGTTTTAAGATTACGTATGAAATCAGTTTTACTTATTGCATTCACCCCTACTTACTCAGTACATTTCCAGAAGTACCGATCCACCTATATTTCTATGTACTACTTGTCTCATAATGTAGGTACCAGTTATAGCCTACATATCATAATCAGACAGTTGCAACTTCCAACCAGTAGGTGATACTTCTCCTATTTTGGGGACTCCAGTCAGATTGGTGCCTAATTGATGCTGGTTTAATGTGGCAGACATCTGCCCAAATTATTGCTCCAGCTACTTAATAGTGATTGCATGTGATTCTATCTTTCGGCTCAACCTTAAAATATCTGCCTTAATTTCCTTAAGGAAACTCTCTTAGCACTCCAAATCCTTAACAAACTTTGCAAGAAATGCTCATTGTCAAACTCCCAGACTCAATATCTCGGTTTCTTATGGAACATAAAGGTCACCCTTATACTTGTAGTTATTCTTCCTTCTCCAGTCACCATCACGCTCTCTACGCTTGCCCCTATACCTGTCTCTATAGTAGTTCCAACCTTAATTCCCTTGCCTCTAGTTCCATTTATCTATAAAGATCTTTGTCCATTGGCTCAAAAACCTGCTATATCTCTATTCAAATACTTGGCTTGTTCCTCAGAATCAAACTCTTCATTTCTAGAAGACTTACCTTATGACCCCACTACATTTACCTTTTCTGCTCCAATTGCTGCCAGTTTCTTCATGAGTAAGCTAATCTTAATTCTTAGCTATTCTACCTCTTAAGCCATCATCTTCTCTAATGCTCTCTACTTGCTGGAAGCACTAATTACATAAGTACTAGCAAATCTATCCACCTCCCAAGTATACCATCTTTGGTTGGTTTTAGTGATCCAGTCAAAAAATTTAGAAATGTGTTCCCATTGAATACCCATGAAGGATCCACCTATAATAGTATCTTCTACAACCTTGGTAATAACATTAAAGGCCCTATAAAATATCTCAAGTAAGTTTCTCCCTATGATTCTGTGATTTGGAACATTCTGCATCTTCTTATTTAACCTCAACCATGTCTTATATAGTGCGTCTGAATGAAATTATATTAAATTATAGATCTCATCCTTCAATTGCAACTTTCTAGAGGGTGGGAAAAATCAGTCCAAGAACTATGTGCTCAACTCATCCCAAGTGGTGATAAATGCACGAGGCAACTCTCCTTACCACAAAGTTGTCTTCCCTATCAGAGAGAATAGAAACAACCTTAGTCATATAACTTCCTAACTCACCCAGATAGATTTTTGAAGTACAATTCCTGACAAAATTAACAAGGTGCATGTTTGCATCATCAGTAAGCAGACCAACAAATACCTCTTTCAAGTTCAATAACTAGATGATCACGCTCGTAATATAAAATTTAGTCCTTTATGTAATTTTGGAGGAATGATTGCACCTATTTCAACTGGTTAACATATCCCAAATCTTTATCAAGATAGGTTGTTGACCTATATTTCTTCTCATTCTATCCCTGTCAAGTATGTCTTAATGATTTTCCTCCACCTATCTAGCCCTTTCTTCCTTAGCTTCTCACCGGGCAACTACTTGCCTAGAAGTTTCCCTAGCCATTAAGCAAGCAGTAAATTGCCATGTAATTTCCTGAACATCATGCTAAAATGGCTGATTCACTACTATTGGGTCATCATGAACCCTGTTGAGCAGGGCTCCTTGATCATGCACTCTTTCTCTTATTTTGATTCTATCTTAGAGTTCTTTCAAGCCATTGCTTTGACTCTTAGTACTGAGTATACACCGATATATTCCTTAATAATAGTATAAAATTATATTTTAACAAGTGAAGCCAACAACTTCAACAAATTCAATCTATTAATTTGTATTAATATCTCCAGCAGCAATACCAAAATTTGATGTTGCCCAAATTACACATCTATAAAAGTATAAAATAATCGCTGAATCAAATATAGAACTCAACTAGGTTAGGGTTGATCCCATGAGGAATAGGCCAAAAGTCTGTCAATAGTTTGACTATGTAATTGGGAATTATGTATAAAAGGGTTTTTTATAGAAGTAAGTTGAAATAGTAATAGTTGTTGGTTAATTTAATTGTGATCTATATGAGATGAGCACTATCATTATGTTCCCTATAACTTTATAATTCCACAGGTTGTTCGTGCTTAGCAGATATGTATCACTCAACTGTCTCTCAAACTTGCTTTAATGAATTTCACTCATCTCCTCTAAGACTTAGAGTGTCATATTACTAACACTTATTTTGTGATCTCAGATTAATTATCTCAGTTAAATTCAAGTTAATTAGTTAAAGGTTGGAAGCTTCAAATTACTATTGTTATTTCCTTTTTCCAATCTATACCTCTCTCTCAAGCAAGTTTAGAATATATGCAAGTTTCTAATATTTTCAATCATCAAAAAAGCAATCGATCCAAAAGCAATACCAATACATGCAAGAACACCGATCTAGAATGACTTCGCACTTAATCTGCTTCATTAATTTATCACAGTTCCCACAATCTTAGGGGTTTAGTTTCTCATTGTCGTAATCACTCAACAAGTTTCCATAGATGAAAACATAATTTTGTGTTTACAAAGATAAGATGAAAAATCTAAATCTCCAATTGATTAAAAACCATAAAAACAAACGTCAATGATTCCAAGAGCACTAACGCATCTCAAAACCTCAAAATTATGTAAGAGTGCGCCTACTAATAATAAAACATTGAGGGGTTATTTATAGATACAAAACAAATCCTATCCTAAACTGTGTAGGAAAACTAGGTTGGAAGCATCCTATGACTCGTGGGTTGGGTCGTGGATCAGATCCATGAGTCATGACTCTCAATTGTGGAAATACTACCCAATTTTACTCTTCAGTATTCAATCCACGACTATCACTCATGAGTCATGGGTTGGTGCCACGGAGTATAGGTTACCTCATGGAAATTTGACTTTGAAATCAGCTTCAGAACTTTAACTCACATGTCCACTCATGACTCGTAGGTCCCATCCATAAGTTATGTATCAACTTGTTGGTCACACTTAGCAGATTCATTATTTGTCGGGCACTAAGTCCAAGTCAGAGGTACTTTCAGATTCCTCCTCAGAATCCATAATATGAAGCTATACTTCCTTACCCATGTATTATTCTTGAGATATCATGATTAGTTAGTTCCAGTTCTTTCCCAGATAACATTCTCAGATTAGCTAGCAAGAAGCTTCAGAAGTCGCACAAAACGGCTCGATAGGAGCCTTCTAGTGTGTTATGAGTCCCTCGTGTTTAAAGTTTTGCCTCACTCTTATGAGTCATGCGAGTGAGATAGAATGAGGTATGTATTCTTAGATCATTGAATATTGTGTGTTAAGTTTCTATCTCTTGCAATATGTAACCTTGTTATCATTATATTTTTAAAAAGAAAAATCAAAGTCTAGTGAAGCCGTGTGGGGATCTTTCGATTCACTAGTATAGTTTCTTTGTTATTAATCTCATTTTCTTGTTCAAAACACAAAACCAAAGTCTAGTGGAGTCGTGTGAGGCCTATTTTGATTCACTAGCAACTTGTTGTGCATCCTGTTATTCTTATGTTGGTTGAAACTGGGGGTTTAGAGTTGTAGTGACAAGAAAGGTGGTAAGGGCCATTTATTGAATTTATATGCATATATGTATAGATGAATTTTGTTGCACATATTTGGGCTAGTAATGAAGTGTTATGTCCTTGCTTGTTTGTTAGTGAGAGGTGGAGCAGGGGTCATTAGTTCAGGGGAAATATTGTTTGTTTGAATTATGAAAAGTTGTTGATGACAATTGTTATGTTGGAAAGTATAGGTTATTGATGGAAGTACTCGGTGGATGGGTGTTGTTAAGTTAGGCGTCCTTGAGATTTGTAAGATGTAGTTTAGTCAAAACTTATTGAGCTATGAGCTAAGTTGGGGCTGTATAAGTAGGTGTATAGTAATGATGTGTAGAGGGAGGATGTGTTAATGAATTGGTAATAGATGGGCCATGTGATTACAATCGATTATTGTTGATTACAAAGTTCGAGTAGGCCATGTGAAGTTTTGGTTATTTTTGATATTTTATTTCATATCTTCTGAGTGATATTAGCGCTAGACACTAAGTTTGAACTATTGGTGGTCATGAAAGTGGAGACAATGATTTCTTGTTTAATAGTACTAGTTATAGAGGAGTGATCTAATAGTCTTGAACAGTGTATGCAAGAGCTTAACTTTGTTTGATTCTTAATCAAGTTTGATATTGTATGTATGTTGTAGAAGTGCGCCCAAGGTGCTATGGGGCTATTATTTTTGAGGATTACTGTATGTTGTTTGGTTAGTAGTAATGTTAAGTTGCTAGGTGGGGCTAGTGAGATAATGAATGATGTCCTTGATAGCTGAGTTAAGGAGTTGTGAATGAAGATGGTGAGTATGATTTTGATTTTCATGATTTAGAAATATAAGTTTATAGGCAATGTAGTGGTAGGGTATGACATCAGTTGTATGGCCGTCAATAGGATTGGAGGTACCCATTCCAAGCATTAAGTATTAAATGATGACTATTGGGGCCATAGAAGGATGATGTGTGTCTCAGGGGGTAGTATTATGAGTGAGTGTTACGCTTTGAGGAGTGAAGTGATTAAACATGACATGGAGCAGTTATATCTGACTGAGGACATGACCCTGGATAGGAAGATTTTGAGGAAAAACATTAAGATAGAGGGCTAAGGGTGTGGATGAGTCGTAGTCAGTAATTGCGTGGACTTTGGTGTACTCATCTTGGGAATGGTGCAATTTGTTGTGGATATCGTACCTATGTCATTTTTATGGTGTTTTATGCTTTTGATGTTTTTGGTATACTACCCTTTTCTTAAGCTGGAGGTCTATCAGAAGTGGCCTCTCTACTTCTCTAGAGGTAGTGGTATGGACTGCGTACAATCTACCCTCCCCAGGCCCCACTTATGTGGTAATATACTGGGTTTGTTGTTATTGTTGTTGCTGTTGTTGTTGATGTTTTATGCTTTGAAGTGTAGTCATCGGGTCAAGTTCTTCTGTCCATTTGCATTGTTATATCCCCGACTCTAGAGAAAAGTGATTACATCCAGACTAGAATTTATGTGGTGGTTCACCGCCTTAGAGTGATGGCTTAAGTCTAAGGGGGAGATGATAAAACCGGTAAACGGGTCAAACCTTAAGACTCTAGAAGATGTACCAGTGAGCTGTAGAATAACTTTGAGTAAGATTGATGCTTGACCCAATCTCATTTCAGCACTTTCAGTTGTCCTATTACCTGCTCATGTTTTATGTTTCTGTTCCATGATCTTAATTCATGTTCATGCATATGATAGAGAATTATGTACTCTCCTAGTTCCTAAAATGAGGATTTCTAGTTCATTCGGTAGTCGGGATCACATCCCATAAATTTTGAACTCCAAATTCTGGTCATGCAACTCGTGACTTAAGTACTCAAGAAATGCTTTTAGTGATTCATGAAGTCCCGATTTATATCATGTATGTCTTTGGGTTAGACCGCTTTGATAAGTTCATGATATTAAATACCATAAGCCTCAGTTTAGTGCCAGGTAGATACAATGTCCCTTCATGCTACAGGTCCTCATGTTCTAACTTTTCAGCAACCTTTTTCTTAGGTTGCGATAGATATAATGAACAGTGGTGCTGGTAGGAGAGAGTAAATGGGTCTTGTTGGAGAGGATAGTCATATATAGGTATTTATTCTTGGGTCCATCCTATCCATGAAGCTCAAGAACCCTTTTTCTAAAATTCAAAGATTATATGTCTATGAGTTATTCGTGATTTATGTGAGTTGAAATCGATGTTCATTCTATGATTAAGTTGTGATTCATGTTTACTTACAAGGTTTTAAAGCTTTGACCCGAGTATGTGATGCTCATGTGATGTTCACAATGAACCCTCTTCAAGTTGATTGCTAAATGATATGTTCATGTCAATTAAGCGTGGAAATTGTTGAATAAGCAAAGCATGCTCCCCATAAGTTTGATAAAATGCTTATGTGAGGGAATTAGAGCCATTATGGCATGTTGACCAGGAATCCCCAATTGTGTGCAATCTAATGCATGTCAAGTGTTTGTTGAAAAGCCTTAGTGAATGAATGGTGAAATGGTAGTATGATATTCCCCAATTATGTGTTCTCCGATACATGCCAAGACTTAATTTACGTGCTAAGTGTTTGATGCAAGACCTTGTTGAGTGGAATATGATTCAATAGCATATCCCCTTATGTTATTACATGTTTAGGAGTCCTAAATGCGTAAAGTGATGCTTTATTGATTGTGATGGTGGATGAATGTCCATGGTCTTGATTATTCAAGAATGGTTGTGTTTTACTTTTATGTTATCGAGTCCTGGGGGGTATTTATACTCGACAATTTAACTTCTCTCTAGAGCCGTCTTAGTTTTCACGATAATCTCAGTTGAGCCATAATTCTCAGAACTCATCCCTTCTAATCTAAAGTGCAACTATGTATCTATTATTACACGAGTTCTTGCAATTTTCGAGGCATTTCAGAGTTCAGAAAGATTCTAAGCCCGTTTAGAAAATTGCTTCAGCTATATATACTCAGTTTTTCTTGTGTTCTTAGTCTAGCTAGCGACATTCGAGGATGAATGTTTTCAAGGGGGAGATATTGTAAGACCCCGCAAAATTCTCTCGTAGCATGAGCCTTAGGGCGTGTCAAGTGAGGCGTGTTTCCGGCCCTAAAAGATTGAGAAGTGACTTCCTAAGTGAGTATTATGTTAACCATATAGAATTTATCGAATTTCAACTTTTTATCACATGGGAAATTTGATAAGATTTCCGTCGATATAAGATTCGCCCAAATCAGATACCCGGGTAAGAAGTTATGGCTAATTTAAGTCTTAGTCGTAAAACAGCATCATTTTAGTGCTTGGCGCATTGCGGAGAGGGTCTATTTGACAATTGTCAAATTCCAGAGGAACTCCGCGATAGTGGCACATCGCGGAGAACCCCAATTTCACAATACTCAATTTCCAGTGGCCTAGCACAATTGTGACGCGTCGTGCTAAAGTTCCAGGTCCCAACCAGTGGGACAAAGCGATGTCTCCGCGTCACGGTGACTCTCAGATTCCTATTTGTCAATTTCCAGTGAGCCACCGCAATAGTGGCGCGTCGTGGTGGCCCATAAAACTGGGTTCTCAGTTCAATTTTTTTCAGCTTCGTACGGAAGTTAAAAAGGGTACTTTGGACTTTTTCCAAGCCTCTTAGACCGTGCAAACACCAAATCAAAGTCATTTACAAGCATTATATGAAGTTCTTCTCAATTTTTCTCTCAACAAAAACCCTAAGCATCCAAAACCTCTTCCAAGAATCTCTAAAATCCATCATAGATTTTCTAAATTGAGTCAAGATTCAAGGTTCCCAAGTCAAGGGCTTCAAGAACCCTCTCCCAAGAGTAAGAAGAGGAAGTTTAGAGCAAGTTTGTTCATCCATTTTCATAATCTAAGGTATGTGGGGTTTTGAACAAGGGTAACCCTTTCACCCTTGTTCCCAAAGGCTTATTTAAATCATGATTTTTCTGAAATCAATGAGGTTTTACATGAATTTGAACTAGTGTTTTTCACCCATTACTATTGAATGCATTATCTTGATATTTCCCATGAATTGAGAGTTAAATGGCATGATTTCTGGTTGTTTTCTTGAGAAATTACAGATGGGTCTATACCCCATGAATTTAATCCTTGAGAAGCCAATAGTTGAAATGTTTGAGCTATTGAAGTATATGAGTATGTTGAGATTTTGAGATAAATTGCAGAAATTTCCAGATTTCTACATGAGTTATGAATCTATATGCTATCTATTATGCTTTTGAAGAGTTTTAACTTGAGATTAAATTATGGGTTATTAAGCCCTACTTGAGACTTGAGATTTTATGAACTATTGTGCTATAAGTACCCATGATTTGAGTATTCTGAGATTATTGAGAAATGTTTTGACCTAATGGTCATTGAGTTTTGAAATCAACTCTACTACATCAGATTTCAGATTTGACTATTGGGTTCGTGGTGAACCATGAGATTATTTCTAAAAGTAGATTTTTATGAAATGAGCGTAGATAATCTAAAGGGAGTAGTATTTAGCACCGAGCGGGCAAGTTACTATGATTTACTATCCCAAAACTACATGCCACCGTAGGATGGGCCTGAGGCCAAGTTTATGATTTTTATTGGCCTAAGGCCGTGTTGATATTGGGCCCAAGGCCGAGTTTGTTTAGTGATCACTAGACCTAGGTTATAGTCCCTGGCAAAGAGTATGACGCTCCTCCCCAACGTGGGGTCTCTTCCTTAGGAGGAAAAAATGTTGGACTCCATGTAGCTCATATGGTTTATGTCGGTTAAGAGAACCTCCCTTACCCTTCAAACTTCGAGATCAGTACTTCTTTGAAAACTAAAGTATTTTCCCTTCCTATGAGCTATTTTCCTAATGGTAAAGTTGCAAAATGGTTCCCTAACTAAATTATTTCCTTGATATGAGTTGTTTCTCTAAACCAAAGTATTCTTTCTTGATATGATATTTTCCATGAAGCTTTGAGATAAGTTATTCCTTAAACTAGAGTATCTTTCCATTGAGATTGAATGATTTTCCTAAAGCTTGAAATGAGATACTTTTCTAAAGTGAACGAAATGCCTTCAAGTATGTTTCAAAGTTATATGATTCCGAATTCCAAGTATTTGAGTTCAAAAGAGTTATGAAATCTTGAGTGTTAAAGAAGTTATACTCTCCATGAGATATATGAATGATTTGAAAGTACTGTTTAAAGTTCCTTTAGCCTTGAGGATTGAGAATAAGAGAGGATTTCTGATTTCAACATTGAAGTATGATGACTCATGAGATTTGTGTTACATGCGTCATCTTGCATGACTTATGAGCTTTACATTTTATACTTGTTCAAGCCATGTGAGTCATCCCATATTGCATGCATGATTTGATTGAAGAAGATTGATTCTATTTTATACATATGCATTCACCCCCATATACTTAGTACATTCCCAAGTGTTTATTTACATATACGTCTATGTTCTACATTGTCTCATAATGTAGGTGCAAAGATTTGTAGCACATGCACTATATCCAGTCAGTTCGCAGCTTCCAGTCAGCAGGTGATGGGTCCCCTTTTTATTCAAGGGCTCGAGTCAGTAATACAGTTGAATCGTGTCGCATTTTCTTTATTCTATTGTATTGAGTTGGGGTGGTTGGGAGTCATGACCCAGCTACCTATAGTCAGTACTAGTAGAGGCATCATAGACAGTTAGTAGGAGTTGATGCATTGAGTTTCAGTTTTATTGTAAAAGCAGAGTTGTAACCTTGTGACTTCAGTTTTGTATTGAGCCAATTCATAATATAGTTATTTTCTCCTTATTCTTTAAGATTTATGCACTTTGTTCAGTTGCTTATGAGTTATGCCAATAGAAAGGTTAGCTTGGGGTCACTTGTGACCCTAGGCACCGTATGGCGTCCCGAGGGGTGATTTCGGGTCATTACATATCTCTTCCTTCAAAACTTGTTTTCCTATAGAATCAACGCAAAAACACATCATATCTGGCAAAACTACCTAAGTTCTTGCATAATTTTCTTTTTTAAACATCAAAAGTGCCATAAAACCATGACATGTCATTACGAAAGCGGTTTGAGTCTGGTGCTTATGATAAGAGAGGATTTATGGACATGGTTTACTATTGGATTATGTTGTATCCATTAATTTATATACATTGTCTATCACCACTATAATTATTTACCACTTATATCTATTATCCTTCTAAGGTTGTTTATGTATAAGCTATGATTGTTGTTTGTTGAGTGTTTGATTGTAATTTCGGGCTTCTGCGGGCCTGGTTAGGTTATTGTTTATCCTAACTAGATAGTTACTTTATTGTTGGTTATTATGGTTAGTTCATGGTAGGATGATTATGGAATGGTACCCAAGATTATCGATACATTTTTGATTGCTTTTTTTTCTCATAGTGAGATATGTTATTGTTAGATTATCTGATGTCTAGTCTTCCTTTGGTTAGAGACCCTGATTATGCTACTATTAGTTGTCCCTCTTTTCTATGATCATCAAGAGTTTAGATTGGTTTTCTTAGATTATTATGTTTTAGTTTCGTCCTACATAAGTGTGTGTGTGTGTATATATATATATCCTTATTTATTCATATCATATATGTCTCATTTGGCCTTGTATTACTACTATACACCCTTCCTTCACTCTTCATTTGTATATTGGGTAGTGAAATATGGTATTGTACTTTAGTTCCTTAATACTATTAGGATAGGATAAATTTATCCTTATTTCTCCCTTAGCATTATTATGATTACTTTCTTGGATAGTTACCAATAGATTATATTCTTACTTTACATTTTATTTATACTTGCATTATCATTGGAGCTTAGTCCGCCAATGCCTATTGATTTCCACGTGTTTGGTTCTCATACTACACTTCCACATCCTACAAATCATAGTATGAGTTTTTGCTATTGATGTGTACATAATGCAGTGCAGCTGTGGATTGGAGATTTGAGTTAGGATCCTAGCATTAGGAGCATTCCTGCTCTCCCTCGTATTGATTAGATTGGTCTCAATTTTTAATTTAGAGACATCTTTGTTGCATCATGCGGAGAAGCTATGGATCAAAGATTTAGGGTGAGCTTCTGGGATTCAGAGTATTCCTACTCTCACTCGTATTGATTAGACTGATCTCTATTTTGAATTTAGAGACATCTTTGTATATGTATTTATTCTATCTTTCTACTTTATACTCTGATTGTACTAGAAACTCTTGTACTAACTTTACCAGGTCTTGGGTTGCTTTATATATATGTCATGACCTGAGCTAGGTCCCATCAATGAAGGCTATCTCAAGTCCATCAAGGATTGGAGACCACCCCCTTTTCCCTAGACAACCAGAACACAACACAACTAGCAACAAATGCATTTCGAACATATAACAAGATAGGTAACTCAATTAGCTTAGAAAAGAATTTAAGAATTTCAACAACCATCTGAATCCACAGTAATCTGCAAGCCTCTAAGAAACCATCATCAATCTAAGTTGGGATATGCCCATGACATTAGCCAAAAATAAACCGAAAGATAGTCTATGATATTGTAAAACCAAAACATGAAATGAGGGTCTTCCAAAGAATGAAAGCTCACCACTTCAAGCTTACTCATAATCGATCCAGAAATCACCTAATCACTGTGCAGGAAAAGTAAAAATGTCTTCGATTCCTGCATCACATGGGGATATAGCATCTGAAGACGATTAGCAGTAAGCGCTAGCATGTAACTAAGGATAGGGATAAAATAATGCCATCATCAAGTCAGTCCCAAAACCATTCAAAACTAATGCACACAATCATATATATATATATATAATATGCCGGGATAGGGAACAAGGTTTATCATGAGATTTAAAAAAATTAACCTAGACAGTTTATATCTAACCATCCTGAGGGCACCCACGGTCTATATGGGTTCAGCTTTCCCTACTGAAAGGGTCCCTGTGCGATTTAGCCACACAAACCAGGAAAATCCAAATATGATCCAGGGAATGCCTCGACCACAACTAATCCAATATATATATATATGTGTGTGTGTGTGTGTAACTATGCACAAGGTCATGAGGACCCCCAATCCAGCAAGCATGGTTTCAAGTATCGGTCCCCCCGGGACCTCTACCTTCCACGACGAGCTACACAACCCTCTTTAAGCCCAATTAAAATAAGTTTCACATAACCCATGCATTTAACTGAGGAATTATCCATTGAGGCATCAACCATAGGTATCGTCATATCATTATTCTTGCAAGCTTATAACTATGCCATACCAATTCAATCAACTTGGGTGAATACCACGACCCCCTTTATTCAATAAAATAAAATGGAGGAATGCCATAGACCCTTTTGTTCATTAAATCAAGATAGGGGGAATACCACGACCCCTTTTGTTCATTAAATAAAGTTTAAAATAAAAAAAACATGGCCAACAAGGCCTTCAATACCCTTTTTAATCCATTTAACCATTTATACAATGCAATATTTTAGGGAAGTAAGCCAAATCCTGTGGTTAACCATATTTCAAATCCAACGATGCCAGTAGGTTAAGGGAACACAATTTTCAAAACCAAATTTCAAACCAAAATCATCAAATTGGGGGAATGCCTCGACCCCCTTTCCAATTCAAATGCCCATGCACCCAATAAGTTCAAAACAATTGATAAAGCATAGACAATGCATATAAAATCAGGGGAATCCAATTTAAGTAACATTCTTTCAAAATCCCTCAACCCATATTAAAACCAATATTCAATTCCACATAAACAACCATTTAAACATAAGTTTTAAGTAAAAATAAGTTTAGAGGAAGAGCAACCTGTGTGAAAGTATCACAATTATGGAGACAAACCACCACTTGGAAGCTCTAAATGATCAACCTAAGAAACCCTAGCTTGTTCTTGACTTAGGGATTTGAGAGAGTTTAAGAGTAGGTTTGATTATGTTTTTGGATAATAAAGAGGTTCCAAAAGGGTTTTAAGGTCATGGGTCATAATTAGGTAAAAAGGGAATTGACCATGGTATCCTTAATGAAACACTAAAAATTTACCGCCCAGTCGTTATGGGTCACCTTACGACTTATAATGACTGACTATGAGTTGTCCCCTAGACTCGTTGTCTGGGCAGTATCCCAAGGTATCTCCACTGTTGACCCTATGAATAATACCATATGACTCGTAGTCCCACATTACAACTTATACGGTCTAGTCGTAGTCACTATAGAAACAAGGGACCACTAGACCAATAAGACTACGAATCCCACATTATGGCTCGTAATGTCTCACCCTGACTATTATGGTCTCATATAGAATCTTCACAACTCGTGAGTCAAAGCTGGGAAAGTAAGCTCAAAACTCAAAATTTTCAAAGGCCAAAATTTTGGGGTGTTACGTTCTCTCCCAGGATCATTCGTTCTCGAATGATGAGTCAAGGCATCCCCTAGCACGATTTTAAGACCGAAACAAAACCATAATTTCCTTTAACAAAGATGATAAGGAAAACACCACCTTAAGCATAATTTTCTAATCCGAGGAACAAGAATGGATACTTGGACTTCATGTCCTCTTCAACTTCCCAAGTAGCTTCATCTACCTTTTGATTCCTCCATAGTGCCTTTATCGAACCCACATCCTTAGTCTTCAAACGATGGACTTGCCTTTCTAAAATATGAACTGGGACTTCCTCATAAGACAAGGAATCTGAAATATCAATATCCTCAATAGGCACCACCAAAGAAGCATCACCCACACACTTCTTCAATGTCGAAACATGAAAAACCAGATAAATCAAACCTAAACTTGAAGGCAAATCTAACTCATAAGAGACATTACACACTCTCCTAGAGATAAAGTATGGGACCATATATCGGGGACTGAGCTTCCCCTTCTTCCCAAATCTCATCACTCTATTCATAAGGGATACTCTTAAGAACACCTAATCACTAACCTCAAACTCTCAATCTCTTCGCCTCACATCTGTGTAAGACTTTCGGCCACTCTTAGTAGTCTTAAGTCTATCTCGAATCACCTTTACTTTCTCCATGGTTTGATTAACCAAGGTCGGACTGAATAATCTAGTCTCACCAACTTTAAACCACCCGTTAAGAGATCTACACCTCCTACCATAAAAATCTTCAAAAGGATCCATACCAATACTAGAGTGATAACTGTTATTATAACCAAACTCGATGAGAGGAAAATGATCAACACAACTACCACAAAAATCAACCACAAAGTCCCTTAGTATATTTTCTAAAGTCTAAATGGTCCTTTCCGCTTGTCCATCCATCTGAGGGTGGAATGCGGTGCTAAGTTCCTCTGTGTGCCCAAGCGTTGCTGGAACGAACACTAAAAGCGAGAAGAAAACATCGTACCTTGATCCAAAATAATGGAAATTGGAGCACCATGCAGTTTAACTATCTCCTGAATAAATAACTTAGCTTAATCCTCTCCAATGTAAGTAGTTCTCATAGGCAAGAAGTGAGCAGACTTAGTCATCCTATCCATGATGACCCAAATTAAATCATGCTGATTCTGAGACCGTGAAAGACCAGTAATATAATCCATGTTAATCATCTCCCACTTCCACATAGGCAACTAAATCTCTTGGGGCATGCCCCTGGGCCTTAAGTGTTCAACCTTTACTTGCTAACACACCATAAACTTAGCCACTAAGTTAGCCACATCCCTCTTAATGTAATTCCACCATTAGAGCTCCTTCAAGTCATGATACATCTATCTCAAGCCCGAATGAACTATATACCTCAGCCATGAGCCTCAATCCAAGCTCTTTCCCCCAGCCCATCAACATCAGGAACACATAATCTACCTTAGTACCTCAAGATACCATCTCTACCAATCTCAAATGATATGACCTTCCACTGACCCACATCATCCTTAATCTGTATCAAGACGGGGTTCAAAATGTGCTTTTATTCACCTATGAACCAAGAGACTACTTCACCACCTTTTGTACAAATACACCTCTATCCTCAGAATCCAAAAGATGAATGTCATAGTCCTTGCATAACTCAAGCCATCTTCTTTGCTGAGATTCAACTCACTCTGGGTGAACACATACCGCAAGCTTTTATAATCAAAAAAGATATCCACATGAACCCCATATAAATAATGGCACCAAATCTTTACGGAAAAAACTATAGAAAACAATTTCATATTCTGAGTTAGATATTTCCTTTCTTGAACTTTCAGCTGCCTAGAGGCATAAGCCACTACCTCACCATGCTGCATTAGCATACAACCCAGTCCCACATAGGACGTATCTTAATAACAACAAAATTATCAATACCCTCGGGCACGGTCAAAATTGGCACAAAAGTCAACTTGTCCTTCAACTTCTCAAACTACACTCACAAGAATTAGATCATAGAAACTTCACCTTTTTCTAATTCAACTTAGTCAACGGAGCACAATTGAAGAGAAACTCTCCACAAACCTCCTATAATACCTGGATAAACCCAAAAAGCTTCGAATATCGGTTAGAGTCATGGGTCTAGGTCACTTTTTAACCACCTCAATTTTCTGTGGATCTACCATGATACCCTCACTAGACAAAACATGACCCAAAAAGATCACAATATTTATCCAAAACTCAGACTTCAAAAAATTAGCATATAATCGTTGATCCTTAATAGTCTACAATACTATACAAAGGTGATTAGAATAATCCTCCCCACTCTTAGAATATACCAAGATGCCATCAATAAACACGATGACAAATAAATCCAAAACCTCCCTAAACACCTGATTTATCAAGTCCATGAACGGCACCGGTGCATTAGTCAACATACATGACTAAGAATTCGTAGTAACCATACCGGGTATGAAAAGCAGTCTTAGGGATATCCACCTCCCTAATCTTTAACTGATTATAACCCAATCAAAGATTAATTTTAGAATAGTACTTAGCACTCTAAAGCTGGTTAAAGAGATCATCTATCCTGGGAAGAGGATACTTATTATTCACCGTTACATTATGCAACTGATGGTAATCTATACACATTCAAAAGGAACTATCCTTCTTACGTATAAAGAGAATAGGGGCGCCCCACAGAGAAACACTAAGATAGATGAAACCCTTATTAAAAGATCCTTTAACTGCTCTTTAATTTCTTTCAACTCAGCCGGAGCCATTCTATATAGAGGGATAAAGATAGGACGGGTATAGGATAGAAGATCAATCCTAAAGTATATTTCCCTATTGAGTGGACTACTAGGAATATCATTGGGAAATACTTCAAGAAACTCATTAACTACAAGGAAAAATTATAAAGAGAGAACCTTAGAATTCGAATCTTTAACCCAAACTAGATGGTATAAAGACCCCTTGGAAATAAACTTCCAGAATCTAAGATAAGAAATAAAACTTTCCTTGGGTACTAAGGATCTCCGTTCCCACTCAATTATTGGTTCATTTAGGAATTAAAAACTGACCCTCCAAGTCTGACAATCTTGAGCGCATAGTATAAGTAAAGCCAATCCATCCCCAATATCATATCAAAGTCTAACATATCTAACTCAATCAGATCCATCAATGTCTCTTGATCACAGATAGATACCACACAACCCCTATAGACCTTTTTATCCATAATAGAATCACCTATCGGGGTAGACACAGAAAAGGGATCAAAAATGCATTTGGGGAAAAAACCAAAATGAATAGCCACATAAGAAATGGTAGAACCCAAATAAAGTAAATAGTACACATTATGAGAGAAAAATTATTACATACCAAAACAACATCAGAAGATACCTCAGATTCCTGATGGGTGGCAAGAGCATAAAGATGGTTTCGATTAGTTCCGGTACTAGAAGTAGCATCCTTTGGCGAAGAAGCTACAGAAGTAGAAATTGAAACCTTATTACCTCCAGTTGGAACATTTGCTGATGGACAGTTCCTCTAAATATGACTAGGCTGGCCATATCTAAAACACTTATTCCCCTTCTCATCATAAAAACCATGATGCAACTGCCCACAAAATCTGTAAGGAGGATGTCATAAAGCTGAATAAGCTCCACAAGCCTGTGACTGGGAAGCCTGGGTCTTAAACTCACTGCTAGTCTGAAAGCGATGATCACCATATGGCTTAGATTATGGAGCACTAGCCATAGAATATAATTCTGAGTTTCTCTAAGTCCTCTTCTTACTCCACTACCTACCATCTCTACCACTGCTCTTCTGTCCTCCACCCTGCTCTGAATATCTAAATTTTATACTCTGTCTCTTTCCTATTACTACTTCTTTCTTCTTTTCACCTTCAACCTGTTGCAGATATACCACCTTCCTAGAGATATTCATGTCATTATTAACACCGTTCCCTTAAACTCTCGTACCAAGTCCTGATAAAAACCTAAAGCAAACTTCATCATCTTATTCCTCACGCTAGACACCAGCTCTAGAGCGTAATGAGATAGCGATGGAATTTCAAGGTATACTCTTTGACAGTCATCTTTCCATGTCTTAAGTTCACAAACTCCTCAGTTTTAGCCTCTCTCAACTACTAAGGAAAGAAACAATCAAGGAAAGCACCAGAGAATTCCTCCCACATAGACTGCTTAACATAATCACCCCTCGATTGCTTCCACTCCTCATACTACTAATATGCCACATCCTTCAACTGATATGTGTCAAACTCCATGCCCATTAAATCAATAGCATGCATAACCCTGAATATATTTTCATCTCATCAACAAACCCTTAAGGATCTTCCTCAATCTTAGAGCCTATAAAGGTCGAAGGATTCAACTTCATAAACTGGCCAAGTCTAGTGATGTTAAAAGATAGAGCAATAGAACCAACATGGTCTAGCTGATAAGACTAAAAAGTCACCAACTGAGTTAGTATATGAATAGATCAATGGAATTCGTCATTAGAAATATCTCCTTGGGGCGGTGGGGAATAGAAATTATTAGATCAAGAAGCCCAATGAAGACTGGTAAGGATCGATGGAACTCCATATGGGTAGTCAAGATTAGGGGCCCTAGATTGGGTCAGTACTCTATAAGTAGAATATTTTCCATCCACATTGTCCTAGGGTGAGATAAGGGAGTTTCTGTGAGCATCAAATCTTTGGCGAGGTATGATCTGAAATGCTATCAAACAAAATTAGAGGAGATTTCAAGACCTTAAACTCGATACCCAATGACCATAAACCTATGCTCTGATACCAAAATTTTCATGACCCAAACCATGCTTGGTCATGACAGGTATCTCAAGTCTGCCAAGGACCAGACACCATCCCCTTTACCCTAGACAACCAGAAAATAACACAACTAGTAGTGGATGAATTCCAAACATATAACAAGATAGGCAATTCCATTAACTCATAAAAGAATATAAGAATTTCAAAAACCATCCTAATCCATAGTAATCCACAAGACTCTAAGAAACCAACATCAATATAAGTTGGGACATGTCCCCAAAAATAGCCAAAAAAAAACTAAAAGATAGTCTATGATATAGTGAAACCAAAACATAAAATGAGGGTCTTCCAAAGAACGGACGATCACCAATTCAAGATGACTAATGTTTAATCCAAAAATTACCTAATCACTACGCAAGAAAAGTATAAGTGTCTTCATCTCCTGCATCGCATGGGGATACAACATTCAGAGATGGTTAGTGGGGTGAACACTAGTATGTAACTCTGATAAAGATAAAATAATAGCATGATCAAGTCAGTCTAAAACCATTCAAAACCAATGCACACAATTATATATATATATATATAATATGCCAGGATAGGGGACAAGGTTTAGCATGCCTCTTAAAACTACTAACCTGGATTGTGTAGCTCTAACCATCCTAAGGGAAACCACGGGATATATGGGTTCATCTTTCTCATGCTGAAAATGTCCCAGTGTGTGTTAACCACACAAACTATAAAAATCAAAGAATGAGTCAGGGAATGCCTCGACCCTAGTTGTAACACCCCAATTTTTGGTCCTTGAAAGATTTTTGAAAATTTATTCTCACTACCTAGACTATGACTCCTCATACGAGTCGTTGAGGGTATTGACAAGTCCTATGGACCCAATCATAGCTTTGCCACTATGTTGGCCTAGAGTTTCTGTCTTGACTACGAGTTGGACCCTACGAGTCATAGAGACTTATAACAGTTGTATGGTGTCTTTTGTAGCCTAACCAATGTGATGCCCCACAACTGGACCAAGTGAGTCGTAATGACTAAGTCATATAGTATGACTTGTATCCAAGTCAATGTTGTAAATCTTGAACACTATCCAACCTACGACTGGATGATAAGAGTCGTAGGGTGACCGTACGAGCCATAAGGGCACCCATAATGACTGGTAGTGAATTTTTAGTCTTTTTATTAAGGGAATTATGGTCAATTCCCTATTTACCTTACTTAGATCCCATATCAACAAAACACTTAAGGGGGTTATTTCTCATTCATAACCAATCAATACATACTCTCTTCTATCAAAACTCTCCAAGGTCAAGATACTTAGGGTTTTCAAAATATTGGTCATTTAAGGGAACAAGGGTTAATTTCTCTCCATTAATTTTATTATTTTAGGCATGTCACTGCTATCAAGCAATTGGAGCACCAGTTTGGGCAAATGTCAACAATTCTATACCAAAGTCATCCAGGTACCATTTCAAGCAACACTATGCAAAATCTAAAAAATGATGGTCATATGCTTGAAATTACCACGAGGAGTGGTATCACTACTATGGATCCTTCACTACCTACTAAAAAAGCTGTTATTGATGTGACACCTCTTGTGGAGTCAAAAAGTCAATATGTGGTGATGAGAAGTTGCTGAGGAAAGTAGTAAGGGCTCAATTATTAAGCAGGAAATAAGATAAATTCTGAGACCGCCCCCACCTTTTCCTCAGCATTTGAAGTAAAAAAGAGAGGAAGGAAAATTCAAGCAATTCATTGAGATGCTGAAGGAATTGAGTTTGAATATTTCTCTTCTCGAGGCATTGGAGTAGATGACTGGATATGCCATGTTTATGAAGAAATTGGTCACACTACGATCGAGGATATTGATGGTGTGTACCATTGTAGTCCAGTCACTACGAGGTCTTTGGCTAAAAAAAGGTGACCCTAAAGCATTCACTATAGCATGTACTATTGTGTCATACCAATTTACCATAGCCTTATGTGATGTAGGTGACAACATAAATTTGATGTCGCTGGCCGTATTCAAGCAATTGGGCTTGAACCTCTCGGAACTGACTTCAATGCGGATATTAATTATTGACCACATTATGAAGAAACCTATGTGAATTTCTTTTGATATGATTGTGAGAGTCGACAACTTTATCTTCTCGACTTACTTTATCATTCTAGACTGTGAGGTTGATACTGAGATGCCCATCATATTGGGAAGAACATTTATGGCCACAGGTAGAGCAATGGGTTACATTGAGAAATGAGAGATGAAATTTAGAGTCAATAGTGAGTAAGACATATTAAACATCATAAAATCAATGAAAAAGCTTACCAATATGAGGGTAGTATCGGTGATTAATTGTATTGATGACGCTGGAGGGTACTCCTATGGATATCTTGATGAATTTTGAGTAATTGAGATACCTGCATCATGCCACGATGCTATATAAAGTATTGCATGGGAGGCAACCCATGGGGTTTTTGGTGAAGTCTAAGTAACCAACAGAGACACATCGTGCTGCAATGTTAAATCAAGCGTTGAGTGGGAGGAAATCCACTATTTTTGTGTTCATATTTTTGTTGTTTTTATTTTGTAGGTTTTTAGATCTTGGACTTGCCCAAAATATGGTAAAATTTCTAATCAGTGATTTCTAGGTAAAGGGACTATGTGACCAACCCACCACAGTCACAAGTCCCGCACAGGCCAGGTAAGTTGAGAAATAAATTGAAAAGTTGAAATTTTGAGGATGAAAAATAGAAAGTTGTGGACTTTGGCACCTAATCATACTTGTGGGACCATAAACTTAGGTTATGGGACCATACATAGCTGAAAAAATATCAAAAATCCAAGTTCAAATTATAGGAAAGCAAGCCAAAATTTTTGGCCCTACATATGCTAGTTGTATATGGCACTTACGCCCATGCCTACTGCATGTGGCAAGTGCAGGTAGCTGCCGTGGATATATTAGTTGTGGGAACAAATTTTAGTTAAAATTTTGGGCCCAAAAACTCATGTTTAGGAGATAAAACATCACCCATATATATTTAAACATCCTTAGCCTCATTCTAAATCATTAAAATCCTCAAAACTTTATTTTTCTCTTTGAATTCAAACTTCCCTCTTAAAACATAAACTAACCCCACACTTAAGTAAAAAAGGTTAAATTGAAACATTTTTAAGATACCAACTTATCCCAACACATACAAAACAAGTTCCAACTTTGGTTTGGCTTGATTTCTTCATTGTTCACTTTCGAATTTTCATAAAAGAGGTAACTTTCTTGGATCCTAATGGTTATGTATTCATTTATTTATTGTTTAAACCAGTTGATATGTTTATTTCCATGCAAAATATATAGAATCTATCATGCTTGTATACAGGATCCTTGAAGTAGCCTATAATCTTAATGTAGGGCCCTATTTTGAATTAAATTCTAAGGTTAGGCCCTAATCGGAAGTTGAACTTGAACGAGTAAAATAATACCACAAGTTGAGCATGTTTAGTTTGCTTTGAAAATCATGACTCTTGATAAGTGTGTGCACATTGGACTTGTTAGTATTTTAAACAAGTTATAGAGGTCTGAAAATTGAGGAAAAATTCAAACCTTTCAAATTTTGAGTTTTTCTTTAACTTTTTCTATCCCTTATTTTTCCTGGTAACTAACGGCTATTTTTTAGGCACATATGACACCTAAATCTACTTAGAAGAAGAAGGTCAATACCTCGAGGATACAGGCAGAGTCTCCCAAGCTTAGTGATTCAATAGAGGAGTACCAAATGGAACGACGTAGAGACACTGCAGTTGGGGTGACATGTAGAGTTACTAGAGCAAAGTTTCCAGGCTGCTTAGGTAGTTTTAGCCCGGCCAAGGATAAAGTCAGCATGAATATCACCCCCACACACTCCTTTACCATATAATGATGAGGATGATATAGATTTTGAGTCTACTCCACAGGTTATAACTCAGGACCCCCAATTTGAGGAGGGGTTCTAGGATTCATTCGAAGGTGCAGAGCAGGAGGATTCATCAGTGGTGCCCCAGTCTGAGGAGGGTGCTTCTGTTCATGTACAATAGTCAAATGTACCCTAGTCTGAGGAGGGTATATAGTAGGCTTACCTTGAGGCACCAGTATAGAAGGGAAGAGTCTTCCACCCATATATGCCTCGAAGGAACATCCGAGGTGGTGTGTAGAGAATATGTAGGAAGTTTATAATATAGATAGTCATATCTGAGATACTGGAAGGACTAAGAGGGTTATTTATGAAGAGTATAAGATTGATCTATCTTGGCTTAGGAGAGTACCACAGTTGCAGGCTGCCTATGATTGCTATTAATTAGAGTGGATGACTAGAACAATCAATTCTTATAGCTCAGAGATGGTTCATGATTTTTATGGATCATACTGAGCTATAGTAGTTCTTTCCATGTACAGATTGCTAGGACCGATGAGGCACATGGAACAGCCATAATTTAATCCTACACTTATGAGAGGGGTCAAAGTTGATCTGTCTGTAAACACTATCCACCGAGTTTTTTTCCCCAGATTATATCACTTGTGTATCTATAGCAGAGTACGAATACAGGTTGAGAGTCGCATGTGATAGACACATTATGTGAGAGACTGAGCATAGATGAGAGAATATTTAGATGGCTAGGTGGATAACCATATATATTTCACCTTTGGGTGATGCTACCCCATGGATTAAGCGGTATGGTTTGATCAAGAAGAGCCCATTGACCTTTGAGGCCAAGTTTTTATGGTTGTTCATTCAATATCAATTGTTACCCACAGCTTCAAAAAATACGTTGACTTGGAAGAAAGCAACCCTTGTTGCTAGTATGATGGTCAGATATGCTATTGATTTTGAAGCTATCCTCTAACATGAGATCTATGCCAAAGAATTTAGAGAGATAACTAAACTACCATTCCCTTGCATAATTTAGAGACTATGTGATAAGGTTACTATACCTGAGTTACTAGGAGTAAATAAGAGAGTGCTTATGATGGCTACTGCACAGATAAAAAGTATGAAGGATCTGGCACGTACAGGCTTTCCTAGGAGATCTAAAGAGCCTATATCAGTACCTCAGTACCAAATAAGGGCCTATTAGTTTCCATAGAGCTCGATAATACACATAGAGGTGATGTAGGTGTTAGTGTTTATATGGACATTGGGGAATAGAGAGAGGCCCCAATTATGAGTATTCAGGGCAAGGGGACACCAGCAACTTCTTCATCAACCTCGGCTTCAACCTCAGAGGTTTTTGGTGTATCTTTAGAGCCTACTAACCCATCCACTATAGCTCCTGCTACAAGTATGATAACTATATCTCAAGAGTTCTTGCAGAGCTTAGTGGATAGTTAGAGGGCCACTGATGATCAATTAAACATTGTTGAGACTGAGATGACTACCCTATATGGGTAGATAAGATTAGGGGTTCAGACTTGATTCGAGCAGGAAAAGGCCAGATAGGAGGCCGCACAGTGAGCTGCCTTATCTGAGCTATGTGCTGAGTTACAGGTATGTCTTGATGAGTTTGAGAGATAGTTTATAACCTAATTTAAAAATATAGAGGTGCCATATCTAGCCTAGATGAGTGAAGAGTTAGACATACTACGAGCAGAGGTATGCTATCTCACAGAGAGTAGTGTAGCAACCACTTCTTTAGTCATATCCTTGGTGGTCTAGTTATCACCTCTGTACGCACCCAGATAGTTTGATTTCCTTGAAGAGAATGATAAGGAGGCCTCAGTAGTTGGGACCAAGAGAGTTCACATTAAAGACTTATAGGATCCTGATATGCCATATGACCAGGCTATTAAAAGGTCCAAACATGATTTGATAGAGACTGGAGACATTGATAATCATAGGCATATACAGATAGCCATGGGTGAATCATCTAGTAGTGCTCCACCCCACCATCACCTCCGTCAGTCGATATGCCCCCATCTGGGGATGCTTATGACATGAACACTTAGTGCGTCCTAGGTATGTTCTCACTTCCCTTTGCTTTATATTATTTTAGTATATTGAGGATAACATATATTTTTTAGTTGGGGGTAGGGTATACCATAGCTGCTGTGGGTTTTTGTTACCATGCTTCTTTTCTTGTCGCCTGCGGTAGGTTGTAGAACTGACATATCTAGGTTAATTTATGTCGTATTGTGTTTTGTTTTGTAATGTGTTGTGTTGTACTTTTATGTAATTAGGAGGTTTTTAAGTATTTAGGGTAGTATTTATGTTTTTATTTATCTTTGATACCCATTCAAAAGTTTTTGTTTTAGAACTAAGTGAATGTATATATGTGTAAAGATTATGGATCTTGTTATGACATTAGGATTAGGGACATGATAATCACTAGCTAACAATTGAATGAACTGGATAAGTAGTAGTTTGTACTATTGACTTTGTTCCACATGTGTATGAGATGCTACTTAGTTCTCTTTATGTGTTGAATTCAGAACTTGTCCGTTAGTCTTGCCTAGGTTGAACGATAGTCGGGTTAGTAAAGGATCATAGGCCATTTTTTATTTTAATCCACTTTTAGCCTAAATGACCTTCTATGTGTGAATTATATCCCTTGATCCCTGTTTTGAGCCTTGTATCCCATTTCTTTATTTTCACCTTTCACCTTCGTATTTGTGTTATAATGAACTTGTTTTAGCCCTGATCCTTCTTGGACATTATGCACCTCAACTCAGGAAAAATGCCTAAGTTAAGGGTCACTATCATAGGGGTGCATAATGTAAAGTGGGTTTATAGAAGGGTAAAATAAGAGAAAAAGTTAGTAAGGTTAGGTGTGGCAGCAAAAGAAAAAGAAAACAAGAAAAAATTATGACAACATAACAATGAGAGAATAAACGACCACACCTAACTTAAATGTGCTTTAAACAAAAAAGGGAGGAATAAGGGTGGAATAAAAAAGAAATTGGTTAATAAGTGATACCCCAAGTTTAATGTAGTTCCAAGGAGGCTTAAGTTACTTCATATGTCCATATGTACCATGCCAGCCCCCAAGCCTACTTTACAAGCCAAGAAAAGTTCTATAGTGATCCTAACTTGACTGTCTAAATACTAAGGTAAAGAAAATAAGAGCAAGCCTATGACATTTAATGCACGTTGATTGGAACTTCTTTTCTGAGTGTGAGTGTATCTTGACTGCCCCTGCATTGACATGCATTATTTCATATGAGTAAGTTGGACATCTTTGTTGTGAGGGCACATGAGTCATATTGCTAGCTGCTTTCTTGTTTTGGGTAGTGTAACTTAAACATATGTATGGTTGTCTATTGCTAATATAATACCATGCCTTGATCTAATTATGTCACATTGTAATGCTTTATGTTTATACACAGTTGGTGTTAAAACGTAAGATCGAAGGAGGTGTTGTGGTTTGAGCTTAAAAGTGTTGATTGACTGACATTAATAGCTTAGATTCCCATAGTTAAGTGTCATTTTTGTTTTGTTGTGTTTTTTTTCCTATGGACATGCAAACGTTCTAAGTTGAGGGTTGGATGTGTTATAGAAATATAACACTTTTAACACTTAGAAAAAGGAAAATAAGCAAGTTTCTGAGGCTATTTTGTTATATATGATGCATTTTGGGTATGTTTTGCATGAAATAATGTTTTTGATGCTAAGCTCATGAAAAAGATGAAAAAGGTGTTTTTGGATACTTATTGAAGCAATTATAGATGTTCAAGACACTTTCTGGCTTGTTTGTGGTCAAAGCATGTGCAGGAATTGAAGAAGAGCTAAAAGGATGACTCTCAACACTTGCTAAGTCAACATGCGGATCACATGTAGTACATATGGACTATATATGGGCAAAGCATGTGTCATATGTCCGAAATCCTGAGAGCTACCTACAGGATTTTTTGGTCTAGGCACTTGCGGTCACTACTCGTGCCAACCCCCTAGGCCGCAAGTACTACCTGCACCTAGGGTCAGGGTGCATGTAGGAACCATAAGTACCCACCTACCTTTTTTTCTCTTATTTAATTCAACCTTTGATTTTAGGGTTTCCTCATGTACTATAAATACCCCTTATGTATTTTTTAGTAGAAGTTACGCACTATTGATACTCAAAAACTTACTTTGATTTTGAGATTCAATTTTAATCTTTGAATTCTCTTATATTGACATTGGTTGTTTAATTTAGTTACACTTTTGGGTTTTAGTCCTTCTTATTTTGATTTCATCTTATACCTACAATCATAAATATTGTGGGTTACTTCACAAGCATGAGCGGTTAAAAACCCTTAACTAGGTGTAACGCCCTAAATCTGGTACCCGAAATGCTACATCGTGCTCATGACCTCGAAGGACCACAAGCTAACCCATGAATGATAGCTGTACCTGAACACTGTATAATATACTATGTAAATGCAGAAATAAAAGATGTAAGGCCGTAAGGTTCAAAACTAAGACATAATATTTGGGTGGGGTATAAATTACCCAAAACAACTGAAATAACTGTCTGAACATGATAGTCTGAAAAGCTTATAACTGATTGGACTGTTTGAATAATGAGTTGATGGGACATGTCCCCAACTAACTCCAACTACTGAAATAAATTAATTAATGAGATAATAAAGTAATGGTCATGTCCTCAAAGGATGAGGACTCACTGCTAACTCTGACTGCTGAGACTAGAATGCTACTGATGCTCTGGAGCTTGTTCTTCTGAACCTATGGTATAAAACACCATAGGGCAAATGTGTCAGTACAATTGAATGTACTGGTATACATGTGAGGTAGGCTAAATGCAAAGGGTTCATATGCATGGACTATACTAACTGACTGGATAACATGAATATGAGAATGCATGTATAAATACATAATAACTATAACTGAGTTCGTGATAACATGATTACTGAGCCTGAGTACTGATAACATGAGATACTTATAACTGTATAATTGAAATAACTGATACTGAGCGACTGTATCTGACAGTCTAGGTTCTGATGGAACTAGCTGAGTTCCATGTTGTTCTGAGTTGGATGTATCTGACAGTCCTAAAATCTATAACTGAAACCGTGGGAAGTAGTCATCTAACCGACATGCCCCAAATAACACAATATAGATGAGTTGGGGTCCAATCTGTAACCCCAATTGGAAGGGTCTCAATACCGTGCCACTGGTAAGGACAATCTATGAATAACCCTCATATAACAGGTAACTCTAGTGAGAATGGTAGGAACCCTCATATAATAGGTTAAGCCACCTCATCTACCCTCATATAATAGGCTATGATGTCTTAACCCATGCTGGCTACGTAGTTTTGGAAAGCAAGGATTACTTCTAAGAATCATACCATTATATAACATGTGAGTTCCCATCCTTGGGTTCACTCGGTGCTCATTCCTACTCCCATCTGGATAGACACTGAACATGATTAACTAAACTGGACTAGACTAAATTCACTGAGTTTCGTTAACTGATGGAATACTACTGAGATTAATGAATTACTGAGCTTTCCTGAGTCACATGACTGACTGAGTTCTATGGATCATGGCTTGACTGAGGATATCATGAAAACATGACACTGGCTCTAGGCACACAATTATATTTTTCGGGTACAAGTACCCCCAGGATTCGATGGAAAGAAAATGACAAAACATGACTTTCTTGAATATATGACCAACATCAACAATCCATAATATAATATGTTGAAGATTTCATGAAGTGCAAGTTCTAAAGCACCACAAGTCTACACATGTATCCATAATTCACTGACTAAGACATTTCATCAAACATTTGACATGCATAAACTTTGAATTGGGATTTCATATTATCACACTAGTATGGCACTTTTCCTTCACATAGGCATTTAATCAAACACATGGGGAGCATACTTTGGTTATACCATCATCAATGTATCTAATTGTCATGGTTGCATAAATAAATTTGCTAATTTGAAGGGTTTATCATGATTATTATGCAAATCTTCATATACTAGGGTCAATCATTGGAATATGTAAATTTAAAATATGAATCAAAACCCCACAACATCATGAACATGAATTTCAATTCAATTTAAATCATGAACATTCATAAATACACAAATCTTGGATTTTGAAAAGAGATTCTTGAGCTTCATGGGTGAAAGGGACCCATGTATCAACACATGACATACCTTGATTGTGAGTTTCTTAAGTCCTTGGACTTGAAGAACTTTAATCTCTTAGTTTCTTGAAGAAGGATTTGGATCTTGTTCTTGGGGATTATTTTTGAGAGAAAATCCTAATTTTTGATTTCTTTGGAGAGTATGAAGCTATGTGCTTTGGTTTTGGTTATTATCAGAATATATTAAAAGGGTGGGAAAAGACCAAAAAGCCCTTTTTAAAAATGACATGAAATCACCGAATGAAATATGAGACGGTCGATGAGATAGTCCATCACTGGGTCGACGGTCCATCGGTCCTGACCGTCACACCTAGGCAGAATAGGGGTTCACTGCCTCTCCTACGATGGCTTGGGTGACGGTTGGTCGCTAGCTCAATGGTCCATCGGCTTGAGCCATCACCCTTAGGCAGAATGTGGTCTCACTGTCTCTGCTGCGATGACTTGGGAAATGATCCGTCGCTAGCTCGATGGTCCGTCGGCTCTCACCGTTGCACCTAGGTAGTTTTGACTGCTTTCTGTATTTCGGCCATAACTTTCTACCCCAATATCATATTTTGATGAAATGGGTATCGATGGAAAGCTTATTTAATTTCCCACTCAACAAAAAGTTAAATTCTTAAAAAATCCATGTGTTTAAAAGTGGATTCATCTTTGAAAGTAAGTTTCTAATATTCTTGGAATGATTTCAAGCTATGTAGAAATACAGGGTATTACACTACCGTTGTGGAAACCCTAGTATATTTACAAAGTAGGGGAAGTGCTATCATTGTTTTAAACTGATACCCATGCATGTATTTCTTTATCTTTACTTTAATAGTTTTCTTAAAGGGGTGCACACGTTAGGATCCCGCCTAGATTATTGCTACTTACTCCAAAAGAGGAGTAGTTACTAGGAAAAGATAAAGACAACAATAATTTAGAGTTTAACTGTCGATCCACGCTTCTAGGTTTTATCCTAGTAAGATGGTTGGATTTTCTCTAATAACTAGAGACTCAAAAGGAAATAGTTAATTTGGATCAAGATAAGGGTTAGTAAGGCGACATCCTAAGACACAAAAAGTAAAGGGTGAAATCCTTCTACTCGTCCAAAAGACTGTAGAGGGTACATAACTTATCAATTCTGTATGCAAGGTATCGGGTTGGTTCAACAAATCACGATAAGCCTATGGAGTTGAGAAGCTAGGGGGAACACAATCCTAGTGTTCACTCACGACTGGTTACAATCGAAGTTGATATTTTCTACTAGTTCTCTATTGATTCCTAAAGACCCCCATTTACTTTTCCAGTTCTGTCGATGATTACAACAAACGATAGTCACAATTCCATATATTCCATTGGGACTTGACCCCAACCTCTATTGGGTTACTATATTTGGCAGTGATCGTATCTTCTTTTGATAAGAGGTGTAGCTTTGATGTCACCATCTATCTGCGGTACAGAGACTTTGGTGGATTTAATAGAGTTGGAAATTTTAGATGTTGATGTGATTTTGGGGATAGATTATCTTCACTCGTGCTATGATTCTCTTACTTTTAGGACCCCAAGGGTCAGTTTCCAATTGTCGAATGAACCGATGCTTGAGTGGGAAAGTAGTTCCCTAGTGTCTAAGGAAAGGTTTATTTCATATCTTAAAGCCCAAAAATTGAATTCCAAGGGGTGTCTATATCATCTAGTTCTGGTTAAGGGTTTTAGTTTTGAAAGTCCTTCTTTACAGTCTCTTCCCATGTTTAATAGATTTTGAGGTCTTTCCTGATCATCTTCTTGGTAATTCTCCTGATAGGGGAATTGATTTTGGGATTGACCTTCTTCCAAATACCCGTCCTATATTTATCCCTCATTACAGAATGGCTTCAACAGAGTTGAAAAAGCTAAAAGAGCATTTGAAATATCTTCTTAAGAAGGTATTTATCCTCCCTCATTTGTATTTATAGGGTTCTCCTATTTTCTTCATTCATAAGAAGGTGTAATTCCCCACAAAATTCTCATCCAGTCTGAGCCTTAGAGCGTATTGTGTAAAGCAAAAAATCCAAGTCTAAATGTTTCAAAAATATCTTACCAAGTATAAAATACTTTGAATTGGGTGGTAATCTATTTGAGCATGAATTAAGATCACAGAGGTCCCCTAACTCAAGGACGAGTTGAAATCTTTCCTATCGTTCAAGTTTTAGTGACCGTCAAAATTTAGGTCAACTTCAATCGACCATAACTCCTTGTATATATCGAATTAGAGGACCTACTGTATATCAAATGAAAGATATTTGAATTATCTTTCCAACTATACAAATTTTGTCAAAAATCAATATCGGATCAAAGAGTTATTCCTATTTTACTACAACATGTCTGTCTGGGAAATTGGTCACGATAATTGTGACAAACCGTCACGCCCGTGATGGCCTATCACCATTGTCGTCAGACCTGGGCAGATTTCTGACCCTGGTGATGAAATTTTGTGACAAGCCGTCACGCCCGTGATGGGCTATCACCAATGTCATCAACCTTAACCAGAAACTCAAAATTTCACCCTTTTGTGACAACAATTCATGACGGCCTATCACCAACTTGATGGCTTGTCATGGATGTCGTCAGCTATTTTTTTCAGAAATTTAATGACATTTTTCCAAGGGTATTTTGGTCATTTCCCACCTTTTGGAGGTCTCTATAAATATGAGCATCCACCTCTAAACCCTAATTTCTCCATCTTCTCTCTTAATTTTCTTCAGAAGATATAACTAGGGTTTCATTCAAGAACCCTAATCTTCCAAAAATTCATCCATAATTCTTCAAGATTTCTTCAAGAATCAAGTTCCTCATAGTGTGGGCTTCGAGAATTATTTATTACAAGTGCAGATAGAGTCTCAAGCATTAGAATTCATCCAATTTCAAAGATAAAGGTATGTAGATGTTGATTCTTGGGTCCTTTTCATTCAAGAAGCCTTTTCAAAACTCAAAGATTTTTATGTTTATGAGTTTTTAATGATTTGTATGAGTTGAAATTGTTGTTCAATGTGTTGTTGGGCTTTGATTCATGTTTGTTTACAAGATTCATGAGCCTTAGCCCTAGTAGGTAGAATCCATGTGATATTTGTAATGAATCTTCCTTATGTTGCTTTCTATGTGATGTGTTCATGTCAAATAGGTGTATAAATAGTTGAATAAGCGAAGAATGTTCCCCCTAGGTTTGATAAAGAGCTTAGGTGAAGCATAAGGGCCATTGTAGCATGTTGAAGCTGAAACCCCAAATTGTGAGTTAGTTTATGTATGCCTAGTGTTTGATAAAATGCCCAAGTAAATGAATTATTCCATGATAGTATCAAGCCATGTGATATCCAAACACATGTCAAGATTGATATAGGTATGAAATAGTTGAGGTACAACCTTGTTGAATGGAGTACAATCTAGTAGCATGTTTCCCTTACGTTATTATATGATTATGTTTTCGAGATGCTTAAAGTGACCCCTTAGTGACTGTGATGATGAATAAGATATTTTTGATTGGTACATGCTTGAGGTGATGTCTTGAATGATTATGATGATGAATGAATGATTATGATAATGCTTGAATGATTTTGATGATATATGAACGATCGTGATGATGAATGAATCATTATTCTTTACTTTTATGCTATCAAGTCTTGGGGGTATTTATACCCGACAATAGAGCTATTGTCTAGATCCCATGTCAGTGTCTCGATAATTCCAGTCAATCCATGATTCTCAGAACTCAGTAAACTATAGAACTCTGTATCCTCAGACAAGTGCTGAACTTAAGAAAGCTAAATAATCTCGTTATCTCTGTAATCTCTGTATCGCTAGTAATCTAGCCTTAGTCTTGTAATCAGCTCAGATCTAATAGTTTTCAAGTGATTCAATTCTAATCTCAGAAGTGATTCCAGTAATATATTCAAGCTCTATATCTTCAGTCAGATACCATGATTCGATACCTTTCTTCGTCAGATACGAAACTAAGTAATCTCAGCGTAACTCAGTAAGATCTTTTGTGAAACATGAAAAGTAACAAATTCAGTTCAGTTGTGTTTAGTTGAGAATTCAGTTCAGAGTCTTTCAGTTGGGAGTAGAAGCTAGCACCGAGCGAGGGAAGGGATGGCAGCTCTTCCATCAGAGAGGCTGAGTTGCTAAGAGCATTCCTTGAACTCCAAAACTGCGTAGCCAATGCAGGATGTTGGAGTTCCCGTCAGTAGAGGTTGTCATCGTCAGAAAGGTTTGACTATTATATTGCCTTAGGACGACTTCCTGCGAGGGTCATCCCATCAAAGAGGCTTGGCCAGAGAGGTCTTTACCTGTGGCACGGTATTAACACCCTTCCAGCTGGGGTTATAGGTTAGACCCCACCTGTGATAGGTTGGGTTATGTCACTTAAGTAACTACTTTCCACAGTTGCAGTTTCAGTATCAATCTTCAGAAATCAGGACTGTGTGGTACAACTGTCTATTTCAGTGAGGAATTCAGATAGTTCCATTGATTCATTGACCTTCCCATCAGATAGGCTTGGTCTCATAAATAGATTCTTGTTATCATATCTAGAGATCTCCCATCAGATAGGCTTGATCTCAGTCTGATACCATGTTGTGTATTCTTATTATCATATCTAGAGATCTCCTATCAGATAGGCTTGATCTTCATCTTAGATTCTTTTGAGTATTCTTATTGTCAGATTCAGACATGATCATACTTCTTATCATTGATAATCTCTTCTGGAATAATATAATAGAAAATTTGATCTCTAATCTTGTCAGTCGAAAGAAGCAAGCTCAGAATTTAGTCCTTAATGTGAGTACGTCCAGACTCTTAGTTATCAGTATCAGATAAGTCAGTGATTCAGTATCTCAGTGTCAGCAGTAAGTTCAGTCTGCAGTAAAGTGGTATCCGAGTTTCAATATCTAGAGTAGCGATAATTGGGTTCATGGTCTGTTTATTCATATATGTGTTCTCATGCGACATCTTCATGATTCTTCAGTTTAGATATTATGCATGCATGAGCCCTTGCATTAACCTACCTCGTCTACATACTCGATACATTCTTGTACTGACACATTTGCGCTATGGTGTTTTATTTGACACCATAGGTTCAGAGGCACAGGATCCAGAGTATCCTCAGCAGTTCAGTCCCAGTCAGCAGCAGTAGCAGTGAGTGCTCTTCTTTCGAGGACGAATCTCAGTTTACTATTATTGCTTCAGACTTTGTTCATTTTCAGTTGAAGGAGTTAGTTGGGGACCTGTCCCTTCACCTCTGTTGTTCAGACAGTTTAGAGGCTTTTCAGACGAATGTATTAGTATTCAGTTTTTCTGTATTATGAGTATTCATAGATGTGTTGAACCTTATGGCTAGTTTCAATATTTTTTTTAGATATTATGCAATGTACAGGTACAAATATCAGTAAAGGGTTAGCTTGTGGTCCTTCGGGGTCATAAACACCGTGTGACATCTTGGGCTGGGATCTAGGGGCTTTACAAACTTGGTATCAGAGCCTAAGGTTCAAGAGTGTCCTAGGGAGTCTGAAAAGCCATATCTAGTAGAGTCTTGTGCATGGGTGTGTAGCACGTCACATTTATATACAAGAGGCTACGGGATGTTCTTAGGAGAAGTTCCACTTTTTTCAGTGATCATTTCATGTGAGTGAGCATGAGCTCAAGTTGATCCTCAGTCTAATCCACTTATTTCTTCCTTTTACAGAGTATGCCTCCTCGCAGAGATTTTGTCAGTGGGGTTGATGATCAACCCCCACAGCCAGTAGATACTAAGAATGAGAGTGTATCACATACAGAGTTTCGAGCATCTTTTCAGGTTCTAGCCCAAGATGTGACTAGTGTTCAGGGCAACCATTAGACTGCATCCCCACCTCAGCATGATGGGGACTCAACCGCAGTCAGAATCAGAAGTTTCATGAAAATGAACTCGCCAGAATTCTTTGAGTCAGTAGTAGGTGAGGACCCTCAGCTTTATCTAGAGAAGGTGAAGAAGATCACCCAGATTATGTATGTTTCTAAGAAGGAGAGTGTTGATTTAACATCTTATAGGTTGAGGGATATTTCTCATGATTGGGTAGTGATGTGGGAGAAGAGTAGAGGGGAGAATGCAGCTCCTGTGACTTGGCTAGAGTTTCAGAGTGCCTTTCTAGATAGTTTTTTCCCTATAGAGATGACAGAGGCTAATGTAGAGTTCATGAACCTAAGGAAAGGTTCCATGACCATGGAAGAGTATTATCTTAAGTTTAACCAATTAGCTAAGTATGCTCCTGGCTTGATAGCTGACCCTAGAGTGAGTATGAGTAAGTTTGTGACTGGTGTATCCTGGTTAGTATTGAAAGAGTGTAGATCTTCTATGCTCAATAGAGATATGGATCTTATTAGGCTAATAATTCATGTGCAGCATATTGAGGTGGATAAGATGAAGAAAAAAGAGAAAGTAAGTAAGAGGGCCAAGACAAGTAGTCGTGGTTTCTTACAGTCAGGGTCCCAAGGTGGTAGTAGTTCTCAGTATGGTCAGAGATTTTTAGTCCCAACTCCATCTTTAGCTAGTGTACCCGCACTTGTGCTTGGGGGTGTCCGATCTGAGGGAGCGCCAAGCTCTAAAGCCCATAGTAGGTGCTAGTAGTGTTCGTACCCATCCACATTGTGGAGAGTGTGGCAGGCGCCACCAAGGTATGTGTAGAGCCAGTAGTGATGTGTGTTTTGGTTATGGTGAGCCAGGCCATAGAATGCGAGAATGTAGAGTGCTGACTCAGAGAGGTAGACTCCGTGCGTTTTAGGCTTGCCTTGATCGGGAAAGATCCTCTAAAATAGACTCAGGTATGTTATGAGCCCTTTATATTTATGACATGCATTGATATATACTTTGCTCCCATTTTGATCTTATACGTTAGAATGGGTCATGCATGAGTTTCAGATCTTGATCGGTCAATCATGACCCAGTCTGTAGGTGACCTACGCACCGCCTCAGTATTTTAGGAAAATGTGTTTAGAAGGATATAGAGTCCCAAGGGGGAGATACCCCATAGTATTATGATGTTTCATTCCATTAGATCCATCCCGATGCATGTTCAAATTATCTTTATGAAATTAGCATCAATCGTTATTGCATTGTCAAGTCGTGCTTTCGAAAGTTAGCTTAGCCGGACATTCATGCATTAGATATGCATATTTAGTAGAAATGAGTTCAGCTTATCAGTGTATGATCAGTCATGCATTCTTGAGATCAATCCAGATAGGAGTCCATGCATCAAATATGCATTAGTGTTATGAGAATTCATCTATGAGTAGATTCCGTCGAGTATTACATGCACCAGATATGAATCATGCCCAGTATGAGAACTCAGTATGTCAGTTATTCCAGTTGTGTAAGCATGCCTTGAAATTTTTCCATTTCTTGAGTAGGTTCTGTTGATCTATATTTTCAGTCTATCAAGTGATATTCGAGGACGAATATTCCCAAGGGGAGATAATGTAATGCCCTGCAAAATTCTCTTCCAGTCTGAGCCTTAGAGCGTATTTGGTAAAGCAAAAAAACTGAGTCTAAATGTTTCAGAAATATCTTCCCAAGTATGAAATACTTCAAATCATGCGGGAATTTATTTGAGCATGAATTACGATCATAGAGGTCCCCTAACTCAAGGACGAGCTGAAATCTTTCCTATCGTTCAAGTTATAGTGACTGTCAAAATTTGGGTCAACTTTAATCGACCATAACTCCTTGTATATATTGAATTAAAGGACCTACTATATATCAAATGAAATCTCTTTGAATTATCTTTCAAAGATACAAATTTCGTCAAAAACTGATATCGGAGCAAAGAGTTATGCCCATTTTACTCCAGTATGTCTGGCTGGGATACTCCTGATGACAATTGTAACAAGCCGTCACACCCGTGATGGCCTATCACAAATATCGTCAGACCTGGGAAGATTTCTGACCCTGGTGAGGAAATTTTGTGACAAGCCGTTACGCCCGTGATAGCATATCACCAATGTCGTCAACCTTAACCAAAAACTCAAAATTTCACCCTTTTGTGACGACAATTCATGATGGCCTATCACCAAATTGACGGCTTATCACGGATGTCGTCAGCTATTTTTTTCAGTAATTTAAGGACTTTTTGCAAGGGTATTTTGGTCATTTCCCATTTTTTGGAGGTCTCTATAAATATAAGCATCCACCTATAAATCCTAATTTCTCCATCTTCTATCTCAATTCTCTTAAGAAGATATAACTAGGGTTTCATTCAAGAACTATAATCTTTCAAAAATTCATCCATAATTCTTCAAGATTTCTTCAAGAATCAAGTTCCTCATAGTGTGGAATTCGAGAATTATTTATTATAAATGTGGATAGAGTCTCAAGCATTAGAATTTATCCAATTTCAAAGATAAAGGTATGTAGATATTGATTCTTGGATCCCTTTCATCCAAGAAGCTCAAGAACCCTTTTCAAAACTCAAAGAATTTTATGTTTATGAGTTTTTAAAGATTTGTAAGAGTTGAAATTAATGTTCAATGTGTTGTTGAGTTTTGATTCATGTTTGTTTACAAGATTCATGGGCCTTAAATCTAGTAGGTGGAATCCATGTGATATTTGTGATGAATCTTCCTTATGTTGCTTTCTATGTGATGTGTTCATGTTAAATGGGTGTAGAAATAGTTGAATAAGCAAACCATGTTCCCAATAGGTTTGATAAATAGCTTAGGTGAAGCATAAGGGCCATTGTAGCATGTTGAAGATGAAACCCCAAATCGTGAGTTAGTTTATGCATGCCTAGTGTTTAATAAAATGTCCAAGTGAATGAATTATTCCATGATAGTATGAAGTTTTCTCAAGCCATGTGATATCCAAACACATGTCAAGATTGATATATGTATGAAATAGTTGAGGTAAAACCTTGTTGAATGGAGTACAATCTAGTAGCATATTTCCCCTACGTTATTATATGATTATGTTTTCGAGATGCTTAAAGTGACCCCTTGGCGACTGTGATGATGAATAATATGTTTGTGATCGTTAAATGCTTGAGGTGATGTCTTGAATGATTATGATGATGAAATAATGATTATGATGATGCATGAATGATTGTGATGATATATGAACGATTGTGATGATGAATGAATGATTATGCTTTACTTTTATGCTATCGAGTCCTGGGGATATTTATACCTGACAATAGAGTTGTAGTCTAGATCCTATGTCAGTTTCTTGATAATTTTAGTCGAGCCATGATTCTCAGAACTCTGTGAACTATAGAACTTTGTATCCTTAGACAAGTGCAGAACTTAAGAAAGCTCAATAATCTCGTTATCTCTGTAATCTCTGTATTGCTAGTAATCTAGCCTCAACCTTGTAATCAGCTCAGATCTAATAGTATTCAAGTGATTCAGTTCTAATCTTAGAAGCGATTCGAGTAATCTATTCAGGCTCTGTATCGTCAGTCAAATACCATGATTCGATACCTTTTCCGTCAGATACGGAAGTAAGTAATCTCAGCGTAACTCAGTCAGATCTTTTAAGAAACATGATCAGTATTAGATTTAGTTCAGTTGTGTTCAGTTGAGAATTTAGTTTAGAGTCTTTCAGTTGGGAGTAGAAGCTAACACCGAGCGAGGGAAGGGATGGCATCTCTCCCGTCAGAGAGGCCTAGTCGCTAGGAGAAATCCCTGAACTCCAGAACTGCATAGCCAACGCAGGATGCATGAGTCCCTATTAGTAGAGGTTGTCACCGTCAGAGAGGTTTGACTATTATATTTCCTCAGGCTGACAACCTTCCAGCTGGGGTTACAGGTTGGACCCCACCTGTGGTAGGTGGGGTTGGCATGTCAGTTAAGTAACTACTTCCCACAGTTGCAATTTCAGTATTAATCTTTAAAAATCAAGACTGTGTGGTACAGTTATTTATCTCAGCCGAGAAATTTAGATAGTTCCATTGATTCATGGACCATCCCGTCAGATAGTCTTGGTCTCATATACAAATTCTTATTATAATATCTAGATATCTCCCATCAGAGAGGCTTGATATCAGTCTCAGACCATGTTGAGTATTCTTATATCATATCTAGAGATCTCCAATCAAATAGGCTTGATCTCTATCACAGATTCTGTTGATTATTCTTATTGTCAAATTCGGACATGATCATACTTCTTATCATTGATAATTGTTTTCAGAATCATATGTTAGAAAAGTTGTTATCTAATCCTGTCAGTTGAAAGCAGTAAGCTCAGAATTCAATCCTTGATGTGAGTACGTCTAGACTCTCAGTTATCAGTATCAGATGAGTCAGTGATTCAGTATCTCAGTGTCAGTAGTGAGTTCAGTTTGCAGTAAAGTAGTATCCGAGTTTCAGTATCTAGAGTTGCGATAATTGTGTTCATGGTCTATGCATTCATATATGTGTTTTCATGATTATTCTGTTTAGATATTGTACATGCATAAGCCCTTTCATTAGCCTTCCTCGTCTACATACTCAGTACATTTCTGTACTGACGTATTTGTGCTATGGTGTTTTATTTGACACCATAGGTTCAGAGGCACAGGATCCAGAGTATCCTTAGCAGTTCAGTCCCAGTCAGCAGCAGTAGCAGTGAGTCCTCTTCTTTCGAGGATGAATATCAGTCTATTATTATTGCTTCAGACTTTGTTTATTTTCAGTTGAGGGAGTTAGTTGAGGACCTGTCCCTTTAACTCTGCAGTTCAGACAGTTTAGAGGCTTTTCAGATGGATGTATTAGTATTCAGTTTTTCTGTATTATGAGTATTCATAGATGTGTTGAACCTTATGGCTAGTTTTTGCATTTATTTCAGATATTATGCAGTATACAGGTACAGATATCTGTAAAGGATTAGCTTGTGGTCCTTCGGGGTCATACGCACTGTGTGACATCTCGGGATAAGATCTCGGGGCGTTATAGAAGGATGGGTCCTTTCGAATATACATAGACTACCACTGGATAAATAAGGTGACTGTGAAGAATAAGTATCCTATCCCTAGGATTGGTGATTTATTTGACCAACTTCAGGGTGCTAAGTACTTTTCTAAGATTGATCTTCAGTCGGGTTATCATCAGTTGAAGATCGAGAGGTGGATATCTCAAAGACTTCTTTCCAAACCTAATACAGTCATTTCAAGTTTTTAGTGATTTCTTTTTGTTTAACTAATTCACCCGTGATATTTATGATTCTTATGAACTAGGTATTCTATCAGTTCTTGGATTTATTAGTGATTTTGTTTATTGATGTTATATTGGCATATTCGATGAGTAAGGAGGATTATTCCAATCACCTTTGCATAGTGTTGCAGACTCTCAAGGATCAATAATTGTATGCTACATTTTCCAAGTGTGAATTTTTGTTGAATGTTGTTACTTTTCTAGGTCATGTTGTTTCTAGTAAGGGGATCATAGTGGATCCACAAAAAGTTGTGGTGGTTAAGAAGTGGCCAAGACTCAAAACTTTAATCAATATTCAAAGCTTAGTGGGTTTAGCCGGTTATTATAGGAAGTTTGTAGAGAGTTTCTATTCAGTCTCTGCTCCGTTTACTAAATTGACTCAAAATAAGGTGAAATTTCTGTGGTCCAATGCGTGTGAGGGTAGCTTTGAGAAGTTGGAGGATAAGTTAACTTCTGCTCCTATTTTGACCTTGCTCAAGGGTACTGATGGTTTTGTTGTCTATTGTGATGCATCTCGTGTGGGACTTGTCTGTGTCCTGATGCAACATAGCAAAGTGGTGGCATATACTTCTAGGCATCTGAAATTTCATGAGAGGAATTATTTGACTCATGATTTAGAGTTATTAGCTGTGGTATTTTCCTTAAACATCTGTTGTCACTACTTGTATAAAGTTTATGTTGACATCATAAGAGCCTATAGTATGCATTCACCAAGAAAGAGTTGAATCTTAGTAAAATGGGATGGCTTGAGTTGCTCAAGGATTATGACATGAGTCTCCATTATCATCTAAGTAAAGCTACTTTGGTTTTCGATGCTCTTAGCAGGTTGTCCATGGAAAGCTTATATCATGTAGATGAAGAGAAATGACATTTGTTAAAGGATATTCACCTGTTGGCTAATCTTGGAGTTTATCTTTTGGATTTCGAGAAAGAAGGTATTATTGTTTAAGAGGTAATGAAGTCATCTCTTGATGCTAAGGTGAAAGAGAAACAGTTGTTGGATCCTAACTTGATGCAAATTAAAGATGACGGGGACAACAGAAAGAAATGATTTTTTAGACTGGTGGTGATTGTGTCTTGAGGTACCAAGGTAGATTGTGTGTTCTTGATATTGATGTTTTACGACAAAGAATTTTAGCTGAAGCTCATGATTTGAGGTACAGTATTCATCCTGGTTCGACAAAGATGTACCGTGACTTAAAGAAGATTCATTGGTGGAATAACATGAAGGGAGATGTGGCCAATTTTGTGGCTAAAAATGCATGGTTTTCTAGCAAGTAAGGGTTGAGCACTTGAGACCTGGTGGTTTGTCTCATGATATTGAGTTGTCCTCATGGAAATTAGAAGTGGTAAATATGGAGTTCGTGATCGGAATTCCTCAATCTTGTGGTTAGATCAATTTGATTTGGGTCATCATGGATAGGATGACTAAGTCGTCTCACTTCTTGCCTGTGAAGATAATTTTTCTATAAAGTTCTATGCTAATCTTTTCATTAAGGATATCGCCAAGTTGTACGGTGCTCCAGTTTCTATTATCTCATATCGAGGTACGCAATTCTCGTCTAACTTTTGATATTTTTTCTAGAGAGGTTTGGGACTTAGGTGAACCTTATCACCGCTTTCCACCCTTAGATGGATGGACAAGTGGAGAGGACTATCCATACCTTAGAAGATATGCTTTGGGCATGTGTGATTGACTTTGGTGGTAGTTAGGTTGATCAATTTTCTCTTAATGAGTTCGCTTACAATAACAATTATCACTCTTGTATTGGGATGGATCCTTTCGAGGCATTGTATGGTAATAGTTGTCGTTCTCCTATTGGATGGTTTAAAGTTGGGGAGACTATATTGTTTAGCCCTGACTTGGTTTATCAGGCCATGGAGAAGGTGAAGGTGATTCAGGATAGGCTTAAGACCACCCAAAGTTAGAAAAAATCCTATACGGATGTGAGGCAAAGAGAATTAGAGTTTGATGTTGGTGGTTGGGTATTCTTGAAGGTGTCTCCCATGAATGGAGTGATGATATTTGGAAGGAAGGGGAAGCTCAGTCACCGTTATGTTGCCTCTTACTTGATTTTGAGGCGAGTGGGCAATGTCTCTTATGAGTTGGATTTACCTTATTGTTTGGGTTCTATTTACCTGATATTTCATGTTTTAATTTTGAAGAAGTACGTGGGTGATACTTCCTTGGTTATTCCTTTGGAGAGTATCAGTATTTTGAATTTATTATGAGGAAGTCCTAATTAAGATCTTGGATCGGCAAGTCCATTGATTACGGACTAAGGATGTTGCTTCGATAAAGGTTCTATGGAGGAATCAAAAGACTGAATAAGCTACTTGGGAAGCTGAAGAGGACATGAAGTATAGATATCCATCGTTGTTCTCCATTTTGAATAATCATGCATAAGGTATGTGTTTTTCATAATATCTTTGTTTTCTGTCTTTGTTAAAAAGTAAGTGTGGTGGTGTTCCTGTGTTAAATAGTGCTAAAGAATGCCTTGACCCATCATTCAAGGATGAATGATCTGGGGTGGGGGTGGGGGGAGAATGTAAAACCTCAGATTTTTTACCTTGAAACTTTCTTTCCCTTTGAGCTTACTTTCCAACCTATGACTCATATAGGTCTCATACGGGTCATATGACCCAAATCATAGCCTGACCAGTAGGTGGTGGCATGCTTCTCTATTGATTACGACTTGTGGTAAAGAGTCGTAATGACTCTACACGAGTCGTAATGTCCCAAATCATAAGGTGACGAGTGTATGCCTAAATTGATTCTATATTGACTATGACTGGACCCTAGAAGTCGTAGGGTCTCATCACAAGACATATATACAAGTCATAATGTTAACAGTGAAGATCCCCAATGTCACTGTCTTGACTACAATTCATGGTGACGAGCCTTAATGAGTCGTTATGAGGCCACTAGCAACTGGGCGGTAAATTCTAGCATTTTAAGTAAGGGCAATATGGTTATTTCCCTCATACCCCACTTAGACCCCAAGCACATAAAAAACCTTAGGGCTATTATTTCCAACCCTTATCAATCATAAATACTCTCTTTACTTTCTCAAACTCTACAAAACCCTTAATGCAAGAACAAGCTAGGTTTTCTCAAATTTGGTTATGTAAGGGCTCAAGGGTTGATCTCTCTCAATAATTCACTGCACTTTCAGGCATGTTACTCTTTCTCAAGCTTTATATTATCAAGAGCATGTGTTTATGATTGTATCCACGTGATTTAATTGATGATTTAGATGTGGGTGAGGGTTATTGAACATTATTGAATTACTTGCTCTTCCCATGGCTTTTATGAATAATGTATGGTTTGAATTGATGGTTTTGAACATGTGGGGTGAATGGGCATGGTGAGTGAACTTCGGGGTCATGGTTTCCCCCAATTTCATAAATGAGGATAATTGAATTGGTATAACCCAACCCAATCTTGCGAAATTGGCTTTGAATATGAGTATATTTGCATTGAATTTTTTTTTGGAACCATTGCATTATATAAAGAGGTTATTGAAACATAATGGTTTTATTTAATGAACAAAGTGGGTCGTGGAATTCCCCTACATTGAGTTAATGAACAAAGAGGGTTGTTTCCCCAAGTTAATAGAGTTGAAATGACATGATGATATTACCTTGCAAGTGTAGTTGGTAAGACTATACCAACAATATATGCCTTGAGGAATATCTTGGTACAATTAATGGGAATGCGTGAAAAAATATTTTAACTGGGTCTAAATAGGGTTGTGTATCTGGGCCATGAAAGTGGAGATCTCGAGGGACCAATACTAGAAACCGCGTTTGCCGACATGGAGATCTAAATGACTGGGTGGTTCGAGTTCCCCTTATTATATTATTGGGAGGTTCAAGTCCCCCATGTAAAATGGTTGGGTGCTTAAGTCACCTTGATATATGACTGGGAGGTTCAAGTACCCCATGGTACTTATGTACATATCATTATTCTCTAATTCATGTGGCTAACGCACTAGGGCCCTTTCAACTAGGGGAAAGATGAACCTATATAGCCCGTAGGTGCCTTATTTTGATGGTTGAGCCACACATCCAGGATGATGATTTAAAGTTCATGCATATAATTATGTGCATTGGATTTTGATAAATTTTGAAATAGTTGATTATGGCATTATTTTACCCCTTATCCCTGAGTTACATGCTAGTGCGCTAACTGTCTCCGGATGCTGTATCCCCACGTGATGCAGGACATGGAGACACTTATACTTTTCCTGCATAGTGATAGGATTCGGGGAGTCAATAGTTAGCTTTAACTGGCGAGTCTCCTTCTTTTGGAAGGCCGTTACTTCTTGGTTTATCTTTTATCAGAGATTTTCTTTGGACTTGTTTTTGGCTATCTTCGGGGGAATGTCCTAACATAGATTTGATTTGTTTTTTCCATAGAGGATTTGTGGATTACTCTGTACTGGATATTGGTTGTGGATGTATTTTTGACTTGGTGACCTTATCTTTATCTATTTTGTTATATGTTTGGGTGGTCTTCGGTTCACAATAGACTTGAGATACCTGTCATGGATAGGCCTTGGTTTGGGCCATGACAATAACCCACCAGCTTTGTATAATGCAACTAAGAATGATAATAATTTAACGCTGATCATAGTAGAGCATTTTACAAAACATGTCCCAAACTCAATAATTTGTCAACAATAAGGAAATTCATGATTTTTGAATATGGAAGAGATGACACTCGCATGGGAGGACATGTATTCATTGTTTAGTTAAGAAATAAACTGAAGAATTGAGGAGAAAGTAAACTTGGGAATTGAGAAATCTTTGGGACTCAATGGGTGGAAGGAACCCATTGATGAAATCCCACATACCTGAAGGTGGAATCCTTGGAATTGAGTTTGTTCCCCTAACTTGTCTTTAAAGAAGAAGAAATCACCCCTTTTTGCAAAGTGTTGAGTGATTTTGAGTTTATGAGGTGTTCGGTTAAATTTAACCCCCAATAACTGATGTTAAATTTAACCCCCAATAACTGATGTTGGAGTTCCCAAATGATGGAGGTTTGGGATTAAAATAATGGGAATTAGCCAAAATGCCCTTCTTATATCGTGTAGAAAATTATTGGTTCCAGTTGTAACCGTCACTAGTAGTAGCCTGGAGTCGTGACCTGGGGATCTGATTCTTAGGACCTTACTATTCTGACAACGTGTCATGACCAATTTCCCGAGTCATGATGACGCTTAAAAAACCCACTAGTAGGCAAGCCAACCCCATATTCCGGAATGACTAGTAGGACTACTCACATATAAATAGAAAATAATGTAGAATAGATGAAATAAGAGAAGAATCAGATATATAATAAAGTCCCAAAACATGGTGGTATCAGTACAAGAGCCTCTAATATAACAAGAGTACAAAAGTGGAATATACGAAGTAAATTACACTGATACAACCTATCTCTGAATACAACATAGAGACAAATCTAGTACATAAGAGGGAGATAAGTAATACTCCGAATGTCAGGAGCTCACTCGAAGTCTCTGAACCATGGCTACTTCGTATGATGCACACATCAATGACAATAACCCATACTATGATCTGCAGGCTGCAGAAGTGTAGTATGAGTATTAAATGAATGGTACTCAATAGGAAACTTCCAACTCAACTCCAAAGATAAAGCTGATATATACAACATATAAACGAAATGAAAACTACACCCAAGATTCCATAAATCATATGACAAGCCAATGAGGTAATAAGGAACAACCATCATGTTCATGTCCAATAGACCAACATAATAAGGATAAGTGAGTAATAAGGGTGCACTATCTTATTCCAGCCATTCTTAGGAATCTCAAAACTACACCACATATCCCTAACCAATATACAAATATAGAGCGGAAGAAGAATATATAATAATATACAAGGACAATAAATGAATATACAATATGAACAAATGAAATAAGGGATATATGGTAGTACATAGCTACACATATCTATATGTCTAAGTATGATGTCAACTCAAAGAATAACCTAAGTCATTATGTCCTTATTATAAGACCCCATTATAATCCTATCAGGATTTAATACTATTATACTCATGGTTTCTAATCAGTATGGCTAGACATGAAATAATCATGCATGATGTTGCAATCGTAAGACAAAAAAGGCCAAAAACATACCTTAAGTCTCGATACTGAATCAATGACCAATCTTTCATAAACTTAGACATAATAATGATCATAACAATAATAATAACAATATCAACAATAGCATGGGTAACCGGCTATTTTGGATAACCAAATACCTAACCAAGCCTATGCGAACCCCCACCGCCCAGGCTTAGAAGGTTCAATCAACATAAAATAACACAAGGCATTGTCATCAACCATATCTATGCAAATGTCCTATACTGGATGATAGACATAGGTGCATATTGGTGATAGGCAATGCATATGCAAGAATGAATGCAAGGTACACAATCGATATCACAATCTCATCATCATAACTATGTCCATCATAACTGCCACCATCATGACTATCATCATTATAATCAACCTACATCCTTTCTCGATATCAATATCATCATCACAACATCCTCCGGTCTTGTCGGGTATCAACATCATCATCATATTATCCTTCGGCCTTGCCGTGTATTAATATAATCATAATAATATCCTCTGTCCTTATCGGGGATCAATATCATCATAATTATATATATATAATTATATATATGATAGGTGTACGGACTCAAGCTGTGGCTAAAAGAGTGTAAATTTGTAAGTCTGTTGCCTGGAGTGATCTTCGAGACTAAATCATTGTAAAGATGTAGAAAGGATCTGAATATCTCACAACCAAAGTAAGTAATAGTGTCAAATCATGGACCATAATCCACCTCAGTCAAATCTTTAAAACGTCATTACTAACCTTTTTTTAATATAAGTTATCCGTTAAGTTAGGCAATTATTATTATAGATAAATCCATTTTTTTAAAGGTGAAAAGTGGGTTTTAACCGTTATTTAGGAAAATAGTAATATGATCTTATTTTATCTAGAATCATATCAATTACCGATATAATAATCATGAATGTACCGATTCGATGCATGCCATCACCAGTATTCAATCAATGAAATCATAAGCAACATACCACATCTTCTTCCATCCCATACCGGAGAGATGTGTATGTAAACAGATATACATATATTCATAAACTACAACTATATCCTTTACAAGGATAATTACTTATCGGATGTCCAACTTACATCGTAACATGACCTTTGGCCCAATAATATGTCCGAAATAATCACAACATTATAATCACATCCTTAGGCCCATATACATATCCAGAACTTATATCGATAATCATATTTATAATCTACCGTAGCATATCTATAATTATCTCACATATAGAAGGCATAATATCAATAAGTATTTCATATTTTAAAGACATCTCATATCTATAAGTCATACATCATGACTATGCGGACTATCACCTCTCTACGCAAATTATCATATCTAAGAGGAATATCATATCTCTAGGCCCAATAATCATATCTAAGAGGAGAATAATCTCTATAGGTCCAATAATCATAACTAAGAGGAAAATCATCTTTATAGGCCCAATAATCATATCTAAGAGTAAATAGCATCTCTATGGACCAAATATCACATCTGTGAGGAATATCACCTTTAAAGGCCCAATATCATAACTATAAAGGAAATCATGGCTATACGCCATTAATCATTTTTTAGGGGAAAAATACATCATTATTTATCAATTCACCAAGAAAATCTCATAAATAAGGCTCACTAGTCTCAACTAGGCCTAACATCCCCAACTAATTCCACAAGGGCTAAAACAAATCTTGGCCTAAGTGGGCCAGACGAATCCACTTCTAATCCTCAATTTCCATATTTAGACCATCTACGCCTCAAATAAGGCTAAGGTATCTAGTTCAACGTATAGATTTCAATTAAGCCATAACTAATTCTAAGATAGGAACCTCATCTAAGAACATGGGGATTCAAGTCAACTCTACCCAAATTATAGTTTAAAGATCACTAGACTATCCCAACCAAGGCTAATCATACTAACTATTATTTAAACACTTAAACCACATTTCAAACTAAGCATTATACAATATCCATGCTACAAATTAATCCAATCTAGGGAAAAGATAATAGGATTCAAAAAGAGGTCATAAACATACCACCTTACTGATAGGACCCGAACCAGGGTCTTGTCGTAATGGGCCTCACAAGTCCATTTGAGATTGGGGACCACCCATGTTTCCCAACCCAACCTCCAAATACACATACCCTGAGGTGGATGAATTCTGAATGCATAACAAGATAACATTTATTGCAATTTCAGACTCTGGGATAGGTCTATAACCATGACCAACCAAAACAAGTCCAACTATGCATCACTGACCAACAACCATAATTCAATCAATATAAAAATAAAGTTCCTGTCCATAACTTAACATAAAAGGATGGAACAATCATAAATTCAATCTAATGGCATCAACCCCAATACCAATTCCAATACTAAGGTTGACACTAATACCAATACCGCCCATTGCAACACATAATAGTCACACAAAGCCTCTATCCAAGAGAAAAACAATATCCGTTTGGGACATGCCTCCAACCATAGCAAAAACCAATATCCATAAAATGACTAAAGTATGTAAGAACATCCATGACATGAAATGGAGCCTTTCGGAATATGGAAGCTCACCACTTCAATCAAGAGTTGATCCCAAATTCGAGCACCAAGCAGGAGGAGTAGAATGGTCAGCTCCTACATCGCGTGGGGATAGAGTTTTCTGAAGATGGGTTAGCAGTTGAATGCTAGCATAAACTCAAAATAAGGATAAAATAATCATACAGTAAAACCAAGTAAACCAACAATATACACATAACCATACGCACATATATATATATAACCATGCTGGGAAAGAAAACCGTGTTTAGAATGCATTTAAAATTATTAACCTAGGTATGTGTAGCTTAACCATCCTAAAACCACCCACAGGATATATGGGTCCAGTGTAACCCCTGAACAAGACTCGATGTGTATAGCCACACGAATATATATGATCTATATGACCAACCCTCAAGTCAAAAAACATGAGCTTCTAGAGTCTGTCCATTGGACTCACACCTTCACAATTAGCTATCACACCCCACCATTATTGCCCAATTAAAACCATTACCTTCCAGCAAAACCATTATTCCAGTATTATTAACCAAGGCTATGAGAAGTGGTATTTTCATATCGACTATAGCTTGCAAGCAATGTCCTTAGCCAACCTTTTTATGTAAAGGGATTCCCATGTACCCATAAATTACATTATCAAGTTAACTTGGGGGAATCTCGTGTACCCTATAAGTGTTTCATTATTACGTTTGCTAAGGGGAATCCCATGTAACCTGCAAGTTGTTCATTAACATGTTTACTTGGGGGATTCATTTATACCCCACAAAGAAGTTTAATTAACAATAACCATGACCTCAAAACCTTACCATTTAACCATTCCAAACTATTTATACCATTTAGGGCTGCATTACTAAACCATACCATGTAATAGTTCCATTAAAAGTCCAATAGTATAGTAAAAACATTGTCATAAGCATTTTATCAAACATGTTGAGGGCATAGCATTTCCAAAACCAAATTCAATTACCAATTTACCATTCCCATGCAACCAATTTTCCAAACCACCATTAAAGCATGTAGACACATAATTAAATTTTGGGAGAAAACATAACCAAGCCTTTAGTACCAAAACCCCAACATATATTTGAAAACCCAAAACCATACAATAATCATGCCATGTAAACATTGTATAAAATATGCCTTTAGTTGGAACTAACAATGAGGGAGGAGTACATGCCTTAACAAGCCCTAAATTGATCCTCTTGATGAAACCCTAGCCTTCTTTTACCCAACAACCTTAGAGAGAATTAGAGTGTGTTTCTAAGTTTTTAAGATTAGAATAATATGGTAAATAATGTTCCAATAGAGTTATAAGTCGTAGGGCCTGAAGTGGTTAAGTATGGAAATGTCCAGATTACCCCTACTTAAACTAGACAAAATTACCGCCTTAGGGTACGACCATCGCATACCGATTGTATCCACCAATACGAGTGGTACCCACTACTCATACCCTAGGTCTTCCCCTTAGACACAAAACTGTCCAACATACAACTTACCAAAACCAGGTCGTATTCAAGAATATGACTAGTAGCCCTAAACCGTATCCCTGGCAGAATATAATTAAAGGAGGTTTGAACATTGTCTGCCATGAGTCCATTGTACGACTTGTACCCAACCATAAGACTTGTACCACCAAGTCATACCCATTCCTGAAACCAGTCCAACCTACCAACCAACACTGGTTAGCATACGACCAGCCCATACCAATCATACCCTACCAAATAATTGGTACCCATAAGTCATATCTTCTCCAGAAACTAGAAATCCAAGAAATTTTCTAAGGTTCCAAAACCCAGGGTGTTCTAGTCTCCTCTACTAGGATCATTCATCCCCGAATGACGAACAAGGTAGGTCAAACACAAGCACGATTCATTTTTATTATAAAATATCAATCCAACCTTTAACCAAGTTAGAAAACAAAAATGTTATCAAGAATACATACCTTTTGCATGAATATCCAGAGAAAAAATCAAGTGCAAATATTTGTACTTAATGCCACTTTTGTTTCCTATGTAGCCTCTTCCACCTTGTGGTTCCACCACAGAACCTTATTCGAAGCCGCATCCTTGGTCTGTAACCGATAAACCTGCTGATCTAATATCTCAACCCGGACCTCTTCATAAGAATCAACCCCGACCTCTTTGAGATACCCAATCCTTCCAAAGGAACCACTGAAGAAGTTTCACCAAGACATTTTCTTAACATAGAGACATAAAATCCCAAATGAATGGAGCTAAAGCTAGAAGTCAACTCTAATTCGTACGCTATGTTACCAACCCTTTGCAAAACCACATAAGGACCAATATACTGGGAATGAGCTTCTCCTTTTTACCAAACCACATTACTCCCTTCATGGGAGATACCTTTAAGAGCACCTTATCCCCAACTTCATGGGAATCATATTCTCCAATATCTAAATAGTCCTCTCTGCTTGCCCATCTATCTGTTCATGAAAAGCAGTACTCAAACTAACCTTGGTCCCAAACCTTTCTGGAAGGACCGCAAGATATGAGATGAAAATAGTGTACAATGATCAGAGATAATCAAAATAGGTACCCCATGCATCTTTACAATCTCATAAAGTTATAACCGCGAATATTCCTCAGTTGAAAAACTAGTCCGTACCAGCAAAAAGTGAGAAGACTTCGTTATCCTATGCATAATGACCCAAACCAAATCAAATTGGTTCCGAGATCGAGAAATACCTGTAGCGTAATCCATATTGATTACCTCCAATTTTTGTTCAGGCAACTCAATTTTCTAATACAACTCTCCAGGACTCATGTGCTCAACTTTGACTTGTTGGAACACTATACACTTAGACACAATATCAACAACATCTCTCTTTATACCATTCCACTAATATATCTCCTTGTGATCATAATATAATTTTGTCGAAATAAAATGAACAACATAGCACGATTTATGCACCTCAGCCAAAATCCATTGTTACAAACCATCAACGTCAGGAACACATAACCTTCTATGGTACAACAAAGTACTATCACCGCAGATCTCAAACACCATAACCTTTTTCCCACCAACCTCATTCTTGATTTTTATTAAGATAGGATCTAGCATTTGCTTTTCCTTGATCTCTGCACTAAGAGACGACTGTACCACTTCCTATACCATCACACCACTATCATTGGAGTTTAAGAGATGAACTCCAACATTAGAAAAATGGTGAATATCCTTTACCAATTCCCATTTTTCTTTATCCATATAAGCTAAGCTCCCTATGGAGAACCTTCTAAGAGCATTAGCAATCATATTATCCTTACCTAGGTGGTAATGAAGGATCATATCATAGTCCTTGAGAAGCTCCAACCATCTCCTCTGCCTGAGATTTAGCTCCTTCTGAGTGACCACATACTGTAGATTCTTATGATAAAAAAAGATATCCAAGTACACTCCATATAAATAATGACGCAAAATTTTCAAAGCAAAAACAGCCTCTAAAATATCCAAATTATGAGTAGGATAATTCCTGTCATGTACCTTCAACTGCCTGGAAGCATAGGCAATCACCTTCCCATGTTGTATCAAAACAGAACCTATTCCCACCCGGGACACATCATATAAACCATAAACCCTTCATTACCTTCAGGTAATAACAAAATCAGAGCTGAAGTTAGCTTATTCTTTAACTTCTTGAAACTCCCCTTACAGGTATCAAACCAAGAAAACTTTATCTTCTTCTGAGTCAACTTAGTCAATAGGGAAGCTATCATCGAGAAACTTTCCATGAACCACCTATAATACCCAGCCAAACCGAAGAAGATCCTAATGTCGGTTGGAGGCGTGGGTCTAGGAAACCTTTTAACCATAGCCACCTTTTGTGGATCTACCATGATCCCCTCACTAGAAATAATATGACCATGAAAATTTACTGCGTTCAACCAAAACTCACACTTGGTGAATTTGTCTTACAACTGCTACTCTTTCAAGGTTTGTAACACCATAAGTAGGTGATTGGCATAATCCACCTCACTTTTAGAATAAACCAGAATGTCATTAATGAACACAATGATAAAAAGATCCAGAAATTACCGTAAACCCTTTGTTCATCAAATCCATAAATATGGTCGGGGTATTAGTCGAACCAAACCAAATAACATAACTAGGAATTCAAAGTGCCCATACCGAGTATGAAAAGCCACCTTGGGGATATCCACCTCCCTAATCTTAAGTTGATCATAAATAGATCGATGATCGATCTTAGAAAAAAATTTGGCACCTTGCAACTGATCAAATAAGTCATCTATCCTTGGAAGAGGATACTTGTTCTTAACCATCACTTTATTTAACTGCAGATAGTCAATGCATATCCAAAGGGAACCATTCTTCTTTTGAACGAATAACACTGGTGCACCCCAAGGGGTTATACTAGGGAGGATGAAACCCTTATCTAAGAGATCCTTAAGTTGCTCCTTGATTTCTCTTAAATCAACCGGAGCCATTCTATAAGGAGGAATATATATTGGTCGTGTGTACAGAACCAAATCAATCCCAAACTCAATATCCCTATCCGGAGGAACACCAGGAAGATCATCCAGAAAGACCTAAAGAAACTCCTTCACCACCAGAATAGAATGTAGAGAAAGACCTTCCAAGTTAGAATCTTTAACCTGGACCAGATGATAGAGACACCCTTTGGAGATCAATCACCGATCTCTAAGATAAGAAATAAACCCCTTAGGAGATAGAGAGCCACCCTCCCACTCAATAATCAGTTCACCAGGGAACCTAAAGACAACTTTACGGGTTTGACAATCTTAGGATGCATAACAAAAGTGTAACCAATCCATCCCCAGAATAACGTCGAAATCTACCATATCAAATTCAAACAAATCCACCAAAGTCGGCCTACTACCAACAGATATCACAAAACCCCTATAGACTCTTTTAGCAACCATAAAGTCACCTACTAGGGTAGAAAAAAAGGATCCAAAATAACCTCTAGATTAAAACCAAAATAGACAACCACAAATAGGGTCATATAAGAGAGAGTGGACACCAAATAAAGCAAACAATACACATTACATGAAAAGGGTTATAACATACCTGTCACGACATTAGGTGATGTCTTAAATTCCCACAGAGTAGCAAGAGCATAAAATATATTCCAACCTGTTCTAGTACTAGAAATAGAAACAGATGTAGAAGCAGCACCCTTTGGTGTAGGAGTAGAAGATGAAGCTATCGGAGCCTTGCTCTCTCCCAAAGCACCCTTAACAACCAGATAATTTTTGAGCATATATCCTGGCTGACCATATTTAAAACACTTGTTCCTTCCCTCATCACAAAAGCCCCTATGCAACTTACCATAGAACCGACATGGAGAGCATGATGAGGCTAACTAAGCTCCCTTGCATGATATTAAGCACCCTATTCATGGAAATTATCACCACCCTACTGACGCCTATCACTAGACTATTTTGGGTAAGGAGCAATAGCTATAGAAAAGGAACCAAAAGTCCCCCACTTTTTCTTTGGTCACTTACCGCCATCTCGACCACCTTGCTATTGCCCACCACCTTCTTCAGAAGATCTAAACTTCTTACCATGCCTTTCCCCAAATTCAGTCTGCTTTTATTTTTCCTCGTCCACCCATTGCATATGAACCACTAACCTAGAAATATCCATATCCTTGATCAGCAATGCAGTCTTGCTTTCAAGGATCAAATCTTGAGACAATATAGAAGTGAAATTTCTCATCCTTGACCTCATGTTAGAAATCAATTCCAAAGCATACCTTGACAACTGATGAAATTTCAAGGCATATTCTTTGACAGACATTTTCCCTTATCGCAGATTGATAAATTTTGTTGCCTTCGCTTTCGTCAACTCCAGAGGAAAGAAGCGATCCAGAAAAGCATTAGAGAAATTCTCTCACAAAGTCAACTCCTCAACATCACCTCTCGCCCTATCCCACTCCCCGTACAATTTGTACGCCACATCCTTAAGCTGGTAAGCAACAAAATTCACCCCTTCCACATTCGTGGCTTGCATTACCCTAAATATTTTCTCCATTTCATCAAGGAAACCCCAAGGATCCTCCTCCACCTTTACACCAGTAAAAGTAGAAGGATTTATCTTTATAAGCTAACCAACCCATGCAGCCTCAACAGAAAAAATACCAGATGCATCTCTCTTATCCTGAGCTGCAACCAATTGAGCAATAACATGAATCATTGACAAAATTTCACATTAGTCACCTCATCCTAAGAAGGACTAGTAGCAACTGGTGGAACTCCAGAAATATCAGGGATGAGATCCCTAGACCGAGTATGGATCCCCTGAGTAGTACATGTCCCTTCAACATTATCCCAATTAGGATAAAAGAGTTACCTTGTATCTCAGATCATTATAGAATAATCATAAAAGCAAACAAACAAGGATTAGTGAAGATTCCAGGACTTAGTCTCCAAGCTTTAAAATAGAATACCAAGAAAGTGAAACATTCCTAAATGCCTTGTAGCCTCTCCCTTATGAGTGTGGTGCGCTACACCCCCTTAAACAAGACTCTACTCGATACGACTTTATGGATTCCCAATTGACCATGAACCTAAAACTCTGATACTAACTTAACAAGACCCAAACTAGGGCCTTGTCGTAATGGGTATCCTAAGTCCATTTTGGATTGAGGACCACCTCATTTCCCAACACAACCTCTAATACGCATACCCTAAGGTAGATAAATTCCAAACATATAATAAGATAGAGTTTGTTCTAATTTCATACTCTGGGATAGGTTTACAACCGTGCCCAACCCAAACAAGTCCAACCATCTATTACCGATAAAAAACTATAACCAAACCCATATAAAAATCAAGTTCTTGCCCATAACATAACATAATAAGATAGAATAATCATAAATTTAGTCCAATAGTATCAACCCCAATACCAGTGCAAATACCTAAGGCTAACACTAATACCGACACTGCCCATTCCAACCCATAGTAGTCACACAAAGCCTTTATCCAAAAAACAATATTCGATTGGGTCATGCCCCCAACCATAGCCAAAACAAATATCCATAAAATGACCAAAAGTATATATGAACATCCAAGACATAAAATAGAGACTTCCAGAATATGGAAGCTCACCACTTCAATTCAATAGCTTGTCCCAAATCTGAGCACTAAGTAGGAGGATTAAAATGGTTGGTTCCTGTATTGCATGGGGATACAACCGCCCAAAGATGGTTTAGCGGATGAACGTTAGCATGAACTCAAGATAAGGATAAAATAATGTCATCTAGTAAAACTAAGTAAACCAACCATATGCACAAACCATACATACATACACACACACACACATATATATATAACTATGCCATGAAAAGAAACCGGGTTGATCATGCATTTAAAACCATTAACCAGGGTATGTGTGGCTTAATTATTCTAGAACCATCCATGGGATATATGGGTCCAGTATAACCTCTTAAATGGGCCCTATTGCATGTAGTCGTACAAACCAAAGATACCATGAGAGTAGAGGATTCCCGAGTACCCCTCGCTCTCTATGATACATATGAATAATGTACTTAGAGGATTCACATGTACCTCATTGATATGGTTGGGGCAGCCTCCACAGGTACACGGCCTTACACACGAAGCCAAGCTCGGGAATTACAAGAACTCCAAGCTTTGTTCATGCAAATGGCCGTGTGTGAGTTGGTGATTGAACCAACCAAGGACCTAAACGTTTTTATGTGTGAAGAGAGGTCTTAATGTGTAATAAACTACTCTTCAAGGTTGGCACAAGAAGCAAGGGCGGATGGGTCATTTTACCCCTTTTGTTTGTAGTATAAATAGAACATGTTGGAGAGTTATTCCTTAGTTTTTGAATGCTGATTTTTGTAAATTAAAAACTCTAAACATTTCTCTCTCTCTCTACTCTTAGAAGCCGCCCCTATTATCTCACAAGTAGAGGGATACTTGTGTTGTATCTTTGGCTAGAAACAAGGGTTTTGAGGTCGTTGAGTGCCTCTTGGTCCTCGTAAGAACTTGGTGTTTATATTCATTAGACTTAGGGTCCTCTCTTGATGTTAGGGTTCTTAGTTTCTTGAATGTTATATGTCAAGTTATCTATCTTTCTTTATCTTGTTGTTGTTGTTGATTTTGTTATCTTAAAGTCTAGTGAAGCCGTGTGGGGCTCTTTTCGATTCACTAGCATTGTTATCTATCTTGTTGTTCTTGTGTTGTTGGACTGAAAAACCGAAACTTAAACTTGTTGTTCTTGTGTTGTTGGACTGAAATCCGAGCCTACTTGAAGCTCTTGGTGTTGTTGGCTTGATTTTGCATCATTTGGTATCAAAGCGAGACCGGTTGTGTTCCAACATAACCCATCTTGGGTTAGTTCACGGCTTAAACAAACAACACCAAAAAGAAATTCTGAAAATCTGTCCATTAAAAGTTGAAACCAAGAATGATGTTGTATGTTTAGATCTAGGTGTTATTTTGCTTGTTTAGTGAGTTTCTAGTGTTGGTTTCTTTCTCACCAACACTAAGGTGTCTAGATCCAAAAGTTGAGCTTGAAAACTTGAACATTGTGTAGTGACTTGAAGTGGCTGAAAGTTGTATGTTGTTGATAACCAAAAGAAAAAAAAATCGGTGGTTGTGTGTTTATGTGCTAAAGAAGTTGATGAAGTTTGTTGAGGTGTTCATCTTTTGAACTTGTTCATCTTGTTGTGTGCTCAAGTTGTAAGACAAGCTATAAAGTTGTTGTGAAAGACTTGCACCCATCACCTTCTAGTCTTGTCAATCACTTTTCCCTAATTCAAGGAGCCTTGTTTTGTGGGATTAGTCAACCAAACCTCACTTTCTTGAGTTTGAAAAGGGTGAAATACTACAAGATTTTATTTTTTCCCACCAAAACACTTTGCAAACTATAACAAGTTGTGTGAATATTAACACAAAAAAAAAAAAGAGAAGAAGAACGTGTGGAACCATTGCATGCTGCCACGTCACTATAAGCTCAACTTAGGATATTCTTTGGTTGCTAATTGTTGATCCTTGGTTTCCCTTACTTGGTCCTAGAACTAATTAACAAACTAGTACATTCCTACTAGGTTGTCAACTAGTTCCTTGAACCGTTTGTTCGTGTCAACGATTATTTGAGTGCTTTTATTCGTTTGAATGAATTGCTGATTTTTGACTCTAGTCCGGCAAGAATTCTTTGAGTCTTCAAACAATAATCCATTCCGGATAAGAGCTTACTCATACCTTAAAAATTTCACGGTTACTAGCCAATTATACAACACTTGTGGAACACGAACTTGTGGTGAACTAAAGTGGATAATATCTTGACAATGGAAGGAGCTACGTCTCATAATGTGGATATAATGCCCTTGATTCTATGAGGGTCACTCTTGAGGCCGTTACCCGGACACTTGAAAGGTTGAATTCGGAATTTGGGGCCGTGAGAGGGGACTTGGAAGCAATAAAGGGGGAAGTGTCGACTATTAGGGGCAGATTAGAACAAGTGGAGAGTCAAAGGAACTCTCGTCCTTCTACTCCTCTACATGTATCTACCAATGGTCATGATAGGGCCTCCTCCGCAACCATCACCCCCGAAACAGTCCACCAAATGCTAAATGCACCCCAAGCTCCACTAAATACCGCAAGCCAAACTACCTATTTTCCTCCAAACTGAGACCCCACTAGACCACTACATTTCCAAGCCCCTCCAATTACACAAGAGGGATTTGGACGCCAAGTACCTCCACTAAATCCGAACCCTCCATTCCAAGATCCATTAACCCAAAGACCGCAAATTTCAAATCCTCTGAATCAAAACGGCCAAGGCCGACCAACCCACTTTGAAGGATACGGTAGAGAGGAGTATGAAGGAGATGGAGCCTTTGATGATGCTTATATGAGGGAGGAGGAGTTAAGAGGGGTTCGAGGAGAACCTAGCAGATACCGGGGGTATGGAGATAGGGGAAACCGACACCAAGAGAGAGACGTAGGCATCAACACCATCAAGTTGAGCCTACCCATCTTTAAGGGTGAAAGTGACCCCGAGACCTACTTAACTTGGGAATCAGCTTGTGATAAAGTTTTCCAAGTTAATGACATCTCGGAAGAAAAGAAGAGTTGCTACGCTATAGCTCACCTCGAAGGCTATGCTAACACTTGGTGGGAGTATGTTAAACGATTTAGTAATGAATTAGTTGATGGGCAGCCACCACCTTGGTATCGGTTGAGGTATTTGATGAGACAACGATACCTTCCCGAGAGATATCGTCATGAGTTGCTTGCTAGATTATATGGCTTGCGGCAAGGAGGCAAGAGTGTGATGGCCTATTTTGACGAGTTCCAACAACTCATGTTGAAACTTGATCATCGTGGGGAGACAATCAGTCACGACATCATCCGGTTCAAGTGTGGGTTGAACAAAGAGATCTCCACTCATTTGACCCTTCACCGGTTTGAAACCATTGACGGTATATTCCAAGCGGCCCTTGAGATTGAAAGGGAACTTAAGGAGAGATCATTCTTCAAGGCAAGGGTACAAACCCCCTCGGGTTGGCCAAAAAACAAGGACCAGCCCGCCCCTACGAAGCTGCCCGAGTCCAAAACAGTCCCTAAATTCCCTCCGAAACCGGAGGCTCACAAATATCCCAACCCAAAGGGGTTCTAATGCTTCAAGTGCCAAGGTTGGGGGCATCAGTCCAATGAATGTCCGAACCCGCGCAATGTGATCCTACGAGAAGGGAAAGTGTACTACCTTGGTGAGGAGGTGGTTTCCGAAAGGGGGGAGGATGAGGCCGAGCCTCAAGATGGAGAGGGAGCTGAAAATGGGTCGAATGATGATGAAGTAGATGGTAGTGAAGATGTCTATCCACAAGAAGGGGAGTGTGTGGTTCCAAACTTTGTGGTTAGACGTGTCATGATTAGTAAGGCGATAGATGACCCGAGTCGAAGGGAAAATCTATTCCATACTAAGTGTCTTGTAAAGGGGATTGTGTGCACCTTGGTGATTGATAGTGGTAGTTGTACAAATGTTTCGAGCCATGCTATGGTAAATTTCTTGAAGCTACCAACTACACTACACACTAGTCCTTACAAGCTACAATGGTTGAACGATTGTGGTGAATTAAAGGTCACAAGGCAATGCGTGATTCGGTTTAAGGTGGGAAACTACCACGATGAAGTGCTTTGTGACGTAATCCCAATGCAAGCATGTCACTTGTTGTTAGGTAGACCATGGCAATATGATAGGTCTACTAAACACGATGGGAGGTCCAACCGGTATACGCTTGAGAAGGATGGCCGAAAGGTCACACTTCATACTCTTTCACCCTCCCAAGTAAATGAGTGGCATCAAAAGATGAGAGAGTTGAAGGGAAAGGGGAAGGAATCCGGAAAGGGAGAAAAGGGGGGGGGATGCCGTAGGTGAGGAAGTAGGGACATCCGAGGCTGTCCCAACGACAAGGGAGATGGAAAACGTAGTGATGTTGGCTAGGAGGAAAGAACTCTTCGTGGACCATGATGAAAACAAGCCGATGTTACTTTTGACCCATTGTTTTAATACTAACCCCACTAATTCTTCTATTTCCCCTTTGATTTCTTGTGTGTTGCAGGAGTATGAAGATGTATTTCCTCAAGAACTTCCGCAAGGATTGCCCCCACTTCGGGGAATTGAGCACCAAATTGATTTGGTGTCGGGTTCACAACTTCCAAACAAACCGGCCTATAGGAGCAATCCCATGGACACTAAGGAGCCTGAAAGACAAGTTGAGGAGCTTCTCAACAAGGGATACATCAAGGAAAGCATGAGTCCGTGTGCTATTCCGGTGCTTTTGGTACCGAAGAAGGACGGAAGTTGGCGCATGTGCGTCGATTGTAGAGCCATCAACAAAATCACTATAAGGTATCGTCATCCAATCCCTAGACTAGATGATATGTTAGATGAGCTCCACGGATCTTGTTTGTTTTCTAAAGTGGACCTTAGGAGTGGCTATCACCAAATTCGCATGCAACCCGGTGATGAGTGGAAGACCGCATTCAAGACAAAATTCGGTCTATATGAGTGGCTGGTCATGCCCTTCGGCCTTACCAATGCTCCTAGCACCTTTATGAGGCTAATGAATCATGTAATGAAGCCTTATATTGGAAAGTTTGTGGTGGTTTACTTTGATGATGTGTTGGTGTATAGTAAATCTATTGATGATCATGTAATGCATTTGAGATATGTGTTTGATGTGCTCCGAAAGGAGAAGCTGTATGCCAACATGGAGAAGTGTTCTTTCGGTGTTGATAAGGTTATATTCTTGGGTTTTGTTGTGAGCTCAAGGGGTGTGGAAGTGGACGATTCCAAGATAGACTCTATTCGAAGTTGGCCGACCCCTAAAACTATTGGAGAAATCCGAAGTTTCCACGGGTTGGCAAGCTTTTATAGGAGGTTTGTCAAAGGATTTAGTTCCATAGCATCCCCCTTGACCGAGATAATTAGAAAGAAGGAACCCTTTAAATGGGGTGATGAGCAGGCTAGGGCTTTTGAGGCCTTGAAAGCTACGCTCATCTCGGCGCCTTTATTGCAATTGCCCAATTTTGATAAGATGTTTGAAGTAGAGTGTGATGCTAGTAAGGTTGGCATCGGGGATGTTTTGATGCAAGAAGGTAAGACCGTTGCTTATTTCAATGAAAAGCTCAAAGGGGCAACTCTTAATTACTCAACTTATGATTTGGAGTTGTACGCCCTTGTTAGAGCTTTGGGAAATTGGCAACATTATTTGTGGCCTAAGGAGTTTGTGATACGAACGGATCATGAGTCGTTGAAACACCTTAAGAGCCAAGACAAGTTGAATAGGCGTCATGCTAAGTGGATTGAGTTCATCGAGACTTTCCCTTATATAATTCTTTACAAAAGGGGAAAGGAAAATGTTGTTGCCGATGCCTTGTCTAGGAAGCATGTTCTTGTTGCTACCTTGTCTTCGAAATTGATGGGTTTTGAGAGCTTGCGGTTGTTGTATCCCGAGGATCCTACCTTTGCTCCTATTTTTAGGGAATGTGAAGAGTGGGGAAGGGACCGTTGGCTTAAGGAGAATGACCATTCCTCCTACTCTCGGTTCGATGGGTATTTGTTCAAAGGGAGGAGGTTGTGTGTTCCTTCTAGTTCTTGGAGGGAATTATTTGTGAGGGAGGCCCATGACGGAGGCCTCATGGGGCACTTTGGGGTAGACAAGACCTTCGGAATCTTAGAGGAGAACTTCTATTGGCCCAAAATGCGCAAAGACGTCACTAAAATTTGTAGTCAATGTGTCGCCTGCCGGAGTGCGAAATCTCGTCTCCTACCTCAAGGATTATACACCCCACTCCCTACTTCCCTTAGACCTTGGTTGGACATTTCGATGGATTTTTTTTTGGGGCTGCCAAGGACTAGAAAGGGCCGAGATAGCATTTTTGTTATTGTTGATAGATTCTCTAAAATGGCTCATTTTATTCCATGTGCTAAAACCGAGGATGCTCGTAGTGTAGCTTCATTATTTGTTGAACATGTTGTAAAGCTTCACGGGGTACCGAGGACTATTGTGAGCGATAGGGACTCCAAGTTCCTAAGTCTCTTTTGGAAGTCCATGTGGGGTAGGCTTGGAACGAAGTTACTTTTCTCCACGTCTTGCCACCCACAAACCGATGGCCAAACGGAGGTAGTAAATAGAACCATAGGGTCTATGCTACGCTCTATGGTTAAAGGTAAACTGACTTCATGGGAATATCACCTACCCTTGGTGGAATTTGCATACAACCGGGTAATACATTCGAGCACGGGAATAACTCCCTTTGAATGTGTTTACGGCCTGAATCCCCTTACCCCTTTAGATCTCACTCCTTTGTCTAGTGATCTCATGACCAGCTTAGATGGAAATAAAAGAGCCGAGGCAATGAAGAAAATGCATGAGACGGTGCGGATCAAGCTTGAAAAGAAGAACCAAGAGGTTACAAAAAGGGTAAACAAAGGGAGAAGAAGGCTTGTGCTTGAACCCGAAGATTGGGTGTGGGTGCATCTTCGAAAGGATCGGTTTCCAGCTCAAAGGAAGTCCAAATTGCTTCCAAGGGGCGATGGTCCTATCCAAGTACTTGAGAGAATCAATGACAACGCCTACAAGATTGACCTTCCACCGGAATATCAAGTGCACAACACTTTCAACGTTGGTGATCTCTCCCTCGTGGATGCGTTTGAAGATGACCAAATGCGGAATTTGAGGTCAAATTCCTCTCAATATGGAGAGGATGATACGGCTGGGGCAGACTCCACGGGTACACGGCCTTTCACACGAAGCCAAGCTCGGGAATTACAAAAACTCCAAGCTTTGTTCATGCAAATGGCCGTGTGTGAGTTGGTGATTGAACCAACCAAGGACCTAAACGTTTTTATGTGTGAAGAGAGGTCTTAATGTGTAATAAACTACTCTTCAAGGTTGGCACAAGAAGCAAGGGCGGATGGGTCATTTTACCCCTTTTGTTTGTAGTATAAATAGAACATGTTGGAGAGTTATTCCTTAGTTTTTGAATGCTGATTTTTGTAACCTAAAAACACTAAACATTTCTCTCTCTCTCTACTCTTAGAAGCCGCCCCTATTATCTCACAAGTAGAGGGATACTTGTGTTGTATCTTTGGCTAGAAACAAGGGTTTTGAGGTCGTTGAGTGCCTCTTGGTCCTCGTAAGAACTTGGTGTTTATATTCATTAGACTTAGGGTCCTCTCTTGATGTTAGGGTTCTTAGTTTCTTGAATGTTATATGTCAAGTTATCTATCTTTCTTTATCTTGTTGTTGTTGTTGATTTTGTTATCTTAAAGTCTAGTGAAGCCGTGTGGGGCTCTTTTCGATTCACTAGCATTGTTATCTATCTTGTTGTTCTTGTGTTGTTAGACTGAAAAACCGAAACTTAAATTTGTTGTTCTTGTGTTGTTGGACTGAAATCCGAGCCTACTTGAAGCTCTTGGTGTTGTTGGCTTGATTTTGCATCACTCATAGTATTATATATGGTCACTATTACTAAAACTCATGTCAGTAAACATGAGTTTCCAGTGTTTGTCCATTGGACTCATATATTAAAGGTTAGCTATCATACCCTGCCATTATTTCCCAATTAAAACCATTACCGTCCAACCAAACCATTATTCTATTATTATTAACCAAGGCTATGAGCAGTGGTATCATCATACTGACTATAACTTGCAAGCAATGTCCTTAGCCAACTTTTTTATGTAAAGGGATTCCCATGTACCCATAGATTACATTATCAAGTTAACTTGAGGGAATCCCATGTACCCCACAAGTTTTCCATTTTTAAGTTTGCTTGGGGGAATCCCATGTACCCCATAAGTTGTTCATTAATATGTTTACTTGGGGGATTCCCTTGTACCCCACAAGGAAGTTTAATTAACCATAAACATGACCACCAAACCTTACCATTTAACCATTACAAATCATTTAAACCATTTATATCATTTAGGGTTCCATTACTAAACCATACCATGTAATTATTCCATTAAAAGTCTAATAGTATAGTAAAAGCATTATTAGAGGCGTTTTATCAAACAGTTGGGGGCATAGCATTTCCAAAACCAAATCCAATTACCAATTTACCTTTCCTATGCAACCAATTGTCTAAACCACCATTAAAGCATGTAGAAACATAATTAAAACATGGGAAAAACATAACCAAGCATTTAGTACAAAAACCTTAACATATATTTGAAAACCTAGAACTATACAATAACCATGCCATGAAAACATTGTATAAAACATGCCTTAGGTTGGAACTAACAATGATGGAGGAGTAATGCCTTAGATTAAGAAGATAATAGAGAGAAATCACTCGTACAAGCCCCAAATTGATCCTCTAGATAAAATCCTAGCCTTTCTTTACCCAAGAGCCTTAGAGAGAATTATAAAGTGTTTCTACGTATGTAAGATTAGAATGATAGGGTAAATGATGTTCCAATAGAGTTATAAGTCATAAGGCCTTAAGTGGTTAAGTAGGGAAATGTCCAAATTACCCCCACTTAAACTGCACAAAATCCTTTCCATAAGGTATGACTATCCTATAACGGTCGTATTCACCAATACGAGTGGTACCCATCACTCATATCCTAGGGATCTCTCTTTTATCCAACACTGTCCAACGTACGACTTACCCAAATTAGGTTGTATTCAAGCATACAACTAGTATCCCTAAACCGTATCCATGGTAAAATATAATTAAAGGGAGTTTGAACACTATCTACCATATGAGTCCATGGTATGACTCATACCAAACCATACGACTTGTACTGCCAAGTCGTACCCATTCCAGAAATCAATCCAACCCGCCAACCAATACTGGTTAGAATACGACCAGCCCATACCAACCGTACCCCATAATATGAATGGTACCCACATGTTGTATCTTATCTAGAAACCAAAATTCCAAGAAATTTTCTAAGGTTCCTAAACCCAGGGTGTTTTACTTACGGGTTGAAAACCCTTATCTAATCCCCAAATATCAATAATCAAGGCTAAGTTATTCTACTCATAGTCAAGCCTAACATCATATTCACATGCAAAATATAACACATATCATCTTCGAAGAAGAGTAGGTAGTAGCCTACATCAAAGACGAACCGCAAAACCACACAACATTTACTGATGTCCATCTTCACTTCACAATCCCAAAATGTCATCACACTATCAAAATCATATCTACTCATCAATATGAGTCTAATAATACCCATATTGCACTATTATTCTTCAAGTCCAAAAATGACACCCAAAACCCCCAAGTGGGTCTCACTTATAGAAAATACATTTTCGAGGTCAACCCAACGTTCATACATGAACAAAGAATCATAATCCTGAAGAAATGGGTGAAATCAAAGAAATTTTAGGGCTAAAATCAAGCCCTAAGATATATTAGGGTTTTTGGTCAAGAGCAAGGAAATTCAACAATAAAGTGATGGAATCTTACCTTAATTCGAATAATAATCATGACAAAAGATGTTAATCAAGCTCCCAAGATACCCACATGACTCAATTTTGAGTTATTACACTCATTTAGAGGTTCTAAGTCTCAAAGATGGGTAAAAAATAGCCAAAATGTGGCCTATAAGGTCCTTATATACCTATACCAGTTGTAGAGATAGCACTATCATGATCGTACGTACCATGATCACACTATTGTGATTTTAATATACCCTATGCGAACGCGATACACCAACACCAACAAAGTCAAAACTTATTTTTAATCCCCAAAACTCATTCGAACTCCATTTTTTGTGAATGAACTATTTAACCCCACTAAATTCAATGTTATCAATGCATTGTTGAAGTTGGATTTTCCATCCAAGGTCGTTTAGACCAATTGTAGGCCCCACACTTTTATCTATCAATTTTCCCAGACCAATAGGTCAAAATGAGTTTGGGTGCATTGGGACCCAAACCAAAGGTTTACCTAGCCTAAAATTGATATACCAGATTTGCTAGCACAATTGGAATTTGCATCCGAGATCATCTTATTGAAGTTTTTTCCTGGTGGCCATTTGGAACCAACGAAACTTCAAAATAGCGAATTGGCTCTAAGAACCAAATGAGCTACTCGGTAACTAAACTGTTGGTGCCAGCAAGTCATATATGACTTGGGGAAGCTATGGATAATCCCTAATGGTAAATATAAGAAAAAATATGAAAAATGACCCAAAGGGTCATTAAACAACGACTTCTCTCCTAACAACTCATTGAGTCTTATTACGAGTCGTTAGGAGTAGTTGTTGTTGATGACTTGATTTCTTGGTTTCTTTATGTTGGGAAAATAGGTCCACCTAATGACTCATTAGGAATGATAATGAGCCATTGGCTGGATTTGTCACCATATGACTGAATTTCAAGGATACCTCATTGCCATGGAAACAATTGTTATGTCGGGTAAGGAGTCATTATTGAGTCATTACCATTAGTAGTTTGATAGTCCCTCAGTAACCTTGTCATAACTTTTTTGGATGATATTGGACTAAGGCGAGACTGGTGGCGTCGAAAAGCTGATTTAATAGCCTCTTTGGTAATTGGTCTAGAGCTGAAAACTTGGGGTTTTACATTAACCAACTCACCATATCAACTACTACTAACTACCAGCCTCAATCTAGTCACTACAAAATCAATCACTTTTACCATCATAACTATTGCTACCACCATTACAAGTCATAAATACCATCTTCACCACCATCACCACCACTATTACAAATCAAGTAATAATTATATTTTATATAAGAAAAAATGATAGATATACCCTTCAACATTAAAATTTAGAGAGAATATACCCCTTATAAAAAATAACGCATATATGCCCTTATATTTATCAAATGGTACATACATACTCTCTCGTCTAACAAAAAAATAAAACTAGCTTTTAAATTTTAAAAATATTGTGTGGCTTCATGATACGGTTGGGGCAGCCTCCACAGGTACACGGCCTTTCACACGAAGCCAAGCTCGGGAATTACAAAAACTCCAAGCTTTGTTCATGCAAATGGCCGTGTGTGAGTTGGTGATTGAACCAACCAAGGACCTAAATGTTTTTATGTGTAAAGAGAGGTCTTAATGTGTAATAAACTACTCTTCAAGGTTGGCACAAGAAACAAGGGCGGATGGGTCATTTTACCCCTTTTGTTTGTAGTATAAATAGAAGATGTTAGAGAGTTATTGCTTAGTTTTTGAAGGCTGATTTTTTGTAACCTAAAAACACTAAACATTTCTCTCTCTCTCTACTCTTAGAAGCCGCCCCTATTATCTCACAAGTAGAGGGATACTTGTGTTGTATCTTTGGCTAGAAACAAGGGTTTTGAGGTCGTTGAGTGCCTCTTGGTCCTCGTAAGAACTTGGTGTTTATATTCATTAGACTTAGGGTCCTCTCTTGATGTTAGGGTTCTTAGTTTCTTGAATGTTATATGTCAAGTTATCTATCTTTCTTTATCTTGTTGTTGTTGTTGATTTTTGTTATCTTAAAGTCTAGTGAAGCCGTGTGGGGCTCTTTTCGATTCACTAGCATTGTTATCTATCGTGTTGTTCTTGTGTTGTTGGACTGAAAAACCGAAACTTAAACTTGTTGTTGTTGTGTTGTTGGACTGAAATCCGAGCCTACTTGAAGCTCTTGGTGTTGTTGGTTTGATTTTGTATCATTTGATATCAAAGCGAGACCGGTTGTGTTCCAACATAACCCATCTTGGGCTAGTTCACGGCTTAAACAAACAACACCAAAAAGAAATTCTGAAAATATGTCCATTAAAAGTTGAAACCAAGAATGATGTTGTATGTTTAGATCTAGGTGTTATTTTGCTTGTTTAGTGAGTTTCTAGTGTTGGTTTCTTTCTCACCAACACTAAGGTGTCTAGATCCAAAAGTTGAGCTTGAAAACTTGAACATTGTGTAGTGACTTGAAGTGGCCGAAAGTTGTATGTTGTTGATAACCAAAAGAAAAAAAAAATTGGTGGTTGTGTGTTATGTGCTAAAGAAGTTGATGAAGTTTGTTGAGGTGTTCATCTTTTGAACTTGTTCATCTTGTTCATCTTGTTGTGTGCTCAAGTTGTAAGACAAGCTATAAAGTTGTTGTGAAAGACTTGCACCCATCACCTTCTAGTCTTGTCAATCACTTTTCCCTAATTCAAGGAGCCTTGTTTTGTGGGATTAGTCAACCAAACCTCACTTTCTTGAGTTTGAAAAGGGTGAAATACTACAAGATTTTATTTTTCCCACCAAAACACTTTGCAAACTATAACAAGTTGTGTGAATATTAACACAAAAAAAAAAAAAAAAAAGAGAAGAAGAACGTGTGGAACCATTGCATGCTGCCACGTCACTATAAGCTCAACTTAGGATATTCTTTGGTTGCTAATTGTTGATCCTTGGTTTCCCTTACTTGGTCCTAGAACTAATTAACAAACTAGTACATTCCTACTAGGTTGTCAACTAGTTCCTTGAACCGTTTGTTCGTGTCAACGATTATTTGAGTGCTTTTATTCGTTTGAATGAATTGCTGATTTTTGACTCTAGTCCGGCAAGAATTCTTTGAGTCTTCAAACAAGAATCCATTCCGGATAAGAGCTTACTCATACCTTTAAAATTTCACGGTTACTAGCCAAAGATACAACACTTGTGGAACACGAACTTGTGGTGAACTAAAGCGGATAATACCTTGACAATGGAAGGAGCTACGTCTCATAATGTGGATACTAATGCCCTTGATTCTATGAGGGTCACTCTTGAGGCCGTTACCCGGACACTTGAAAGGTTGAATTCGGAATTTGGGGCCGTGAGAGGGGACTTGGCAGCAATAAAGGGGGAAGTGTCGACTATTAGTGGCAGATTAGAACAAGTGGAGAGTCAAAGGAACTCTCGTCCTTCTACTCCTCTACATGTATCTACCAATGGTCATGATAGGACCTCCTCCGCAACCATCACCCCCGAAACAGTCCACCAAATGCTAAATGCACCCCAAGCTCCACTAAATACCGCAAGCCAAACTACTTATTTTCCTCCAAACCGAGACCCCACTAGACCACTACATTTCCAAGCCCCTCCAATTACACAAGAGGGATTTGGACGCCAAGTACCTCCACTAAATCCGAACCCTCCATTCCAAGCTCCATTAACCCAAAGACCGCAAATTCCAAATCCTCCGAATATAAACGGCCAAGGCCGACCAGCCCACTTTGAAGGATACGGTAGAGAGGAGTATGAAGGAGATGGAGCCTTTGATGATGCTTATATGAGGGAGGAGGAGTTAAGAGGGGGTTGAGGAGAACATAGGAGATACCGGGGGTATGGAGATAGGGGAAACCGACACCAAGAGAGAGACGTAGGCATCAACACCATCAAGTTGAGCCTACCCATATTTAAGGGTGAAAGTGACCCCGAGACCTACTTAACTTGGGAATCGGCTTGTGACAAAGTTTTCCAAGTTAATGACATCTCGGAAGAAAAGAAGAGTTTCTACGCTATAGCTCACCTCGAGGGCTATGCTAACACTTGGTGGGAGTATGTTAAATGATTTGGTAATGAATTAGTTGATGGGCAGCCACCACCTTGGTATCGGTTGAGGTATTTGATGAGACAACGATACCTTCCCGAGAGATATCGTCATGAGTTGCTTGCTAGATTATATGGCTTGCGGCAAGGAGGCAAGAGTGTGATGTCCTATTTTGACGAGTTCCAACAACTCATGTTGAAACTTGATCATCGTGGGGAGCAAATCAGTCACGACATCATCCGGTTCAAGTGTGGGTTGAACAAAGAGATCTCCACTCATTTGACCCTTCACCGATTTGAAACCATTGACGGTATATTCCAAGCGGCCCTTGAGATTGAAAGGGAACTTAAGGAGAGATCATCCTTCAAGGCAAGGGTACAAACCCCCTCGGGTTGGCCCAAAAACAAGGACCAACCCGCCCCTACGAAGCTGCCCGAGTCCAAAACAGTCCCTAAATTCCCTCCGAAACCGGAGGCTCACAAATATCCCAACCCAAAGGGGTTCCAATGCTTCAAGTGCCAAGGTTGGGGGCATAAGGCCAATGAATGTCCGAACCGGCGCAATGTGATCCTACAAGAAGGGAAAGTGTACTACCTTGGTGAGGAGGTGGTTTCCGAAAGGGGGGAGGATGAGGCCGAGCCTCAAGATGGAGAGGGAGCTGAAAATGGGCCGAATGATGATGAAGTAGATGGTAGTGAAGATGTCTATCCACAAGAAGGGGAGTGTGTGGTTCCAAACTTTGTGGTTAGACGTGTCATGATTAGTAAGGCGATAGATGACCCGAGTCAAAGGGAAAATCTATTCCATACTAAGTGTCTTGTAAAGGGGAGTGTGTGCACCTTGGTGATTGATAGTGGTAGTTGTACAAATGTTGCGAGCCATGCTATGGTAAATTTCTTGAAGCTACCAACTACACTACACACTAGTCCTTACAAGCTACAATGGTTGAACGATTGTGGTGAATTATAGGTCACAAGGCAATGTGTGATTCGGTTTAAGGTGGGAAACTACCACGATGAAGTGCTTTGTGACGTGATCCCAATGCAAGCATGTCACTTGTTGTTAGGTAGACCATGGCAATATGATAGGTCTACTAAACACGATGGGAGGTCCAACCGGTATACGCTTGAGAAGGATGGCCGAAAGGTCACACTTCATCCTATTTCACCCTCCCAAGTAAATGAGTGGCATCAAAAGATGAGAGAGTTGAAGGGAAAGGGGAAGGAATCCGGAAAGGGAGAAAAGGGGGGGAATGCCGTAGGTGAGGAAGTAGGGAAATCCGAGGCTGTCCCAACGACAAGGGAGATGGAAAACGTAGTGATGTTGGCTAGGAGGAAAGAACTCTTCGTGGACCATGATGAAAACAAGCCGATGTTACTTTTGGCCCATTGTTTTAATACTAACCCCACTAATTCTTCTATTTCCCCTTTGATTTCTTGTGTGTTTCAGGAGTATGAAGATGTATTTCCTCAAGAACTTCCACAAGGATTGCCCCCACTTCGGGGAATTGAGCACCAAATTGATTTGGTGCCGGGTTCACAACTTCCAAACAAACCGGCCTATAGGAGCAATCCCATGGACACTAAGGAGCTTGAAGGACAAGTTGAGGAGCTTCTCAACAAGGGATACCTCAAGGAAAGCATGAGTCCGTGTGCTGTTTCGGTGCTTTTGGTACCGAAGAAGGATGGAACTTGGCGCATGTGCGTCGATTGTAGAGCCATCAACAAAATCACTATAAGGTATCGTCATCCAATCCCTAGACTAGATGATAAGTTAGATGAGCTCCACGGATCTTGTTTGTTTTCTAAAGTGGACCTTAGGAATGGCTATCACCAAATTCGCATGCAACCCGGTGATGAGTGGAAGACCGCATTCAAGACCAAATTTGGTCTATATGAGTGGCTGGTCATGCCCTTCGGCCTTACCAATGCTCCTAGCACCTTTATGAGGCTAATGAATCATGTAATGAAGCCTTATATTGGAAAGTTTGTGGTGGTTTACTTTGATGATGTGTTGGTGTATAGTAAATCTATTGATGATCATGTAATGCATTTGAGATGTGTGTTTGATGTGCTCTGAAAGGAGAAGCTGTATGCCAACATGGAGAAGTGTTCTTTTGGTGTTGATAAGGTTATATTCTTGGGTTTTGTCGTGAGCTCAAGGGGTGTGGAAGTGGACGATTCCAAGATAGACTCTATTCGAATTTGGCCGACCCCTAAAACTATTGGAGAAATCCGAAGTTTCCACGGGTTGGCAAGCTTTTATAGGAGGTTTGTCAAGGGATTTAGTTCCATAGCAGCCCCCTTGACCGAGGTAATTAGAAAGGACGGACCCTTTAAATGGGGTAATGAGCAGGCTAGGGCTTTTGAGGCCTTGAAAGCTACGCTCGTCTCGGCGCCTTTATTGCAATTGCCCAATTTTGATAAGATGTTTGAAGTAGAGTGTGATGCTAGTAAGGTTGGCATCGGGGCTGTTTTGATGCAAGAAGGAAAGCCCGTTGCTTATTTCAGTGAAAAGCTCAAAGGGGCAACTCTTAATTACTCAACTTATGATTTGTAGTTGTACGCCCTTGTTAGAGCTTTGGGAAATTGGAAACATTATTTGTGGCCTAAGGAGTTTGTGATACGAACGGATCATGAGTCGTTGAAACACCTTAAGAGCCAAGACAAGTTGAATAGGCGTCATGCTAAGTGGATTGAGTTCATCGAGACTTTCCCTTATGTAATTCATTACAAAAGGGGAAAGGAAAATGTTGTTGCCGATGCCTTGTCTAGGAAGCATGTGCTTGTTGCTACATTGTCTTTGAAATTGATGGGTTTTGAGAGCTTGCGGTTGTTGTATCCTGAGGATCCTACCTTTGCTCCTATTTTTAGGGAATGCGAAGAGTGGGGAAGGGACCGTTGGCTTAAGGAGAATGACCATTCCTCCTACTCTCGGTTCGATGGGTATTTGTTCAAAGGGAGGAGGTTGTGTGTTCTTTCTAGTTCTTGGAGGGAATTATTTGTGAGGGAGGCCCATGACGGAGGCCTCATGGGGCACTTTGGGGTAGACAAGACCCTCGGAATCTTAGAGGAGAACTTCTATTGGCCCAAAATGCGCAAAGACGTCACTAAAATTTGTAGTCAATGCGTGGCCTGCCGGAGTGCAAAATCTCGTCTCCTACCTCAAGGATTATACACCCCACTCCCTACTCCCCTTAGACCTTGGTTGGACATTTCGATGGATTTTGTTTTGGGGCTGCCAAGGACTAGAAAGGGCCGAGATAGCATTTTTGTTATTGTTGATAGATTCTCTAAAATGGCTCATTTTATTCCATGTGCTAAAACTGAGGATGCTCGTAGTGTAGCTTCATTATTTGTTGAACATGTTGTAAAGCTTCACGGGGTACCGAGGACTATTGTGAGCGATAGGGACTCCAAGTTCCTAAGTCTCTTTTGGAAGTCCATGTGGGGTAGGCTTGGAACGAAGTTACTTTTCTCCACGTCTTGCCACCCACAAACCGATGGCCAAACGGAGGTAGTAAATAGAACCTTAGGGTCTATGCTACGTTCTATAATTAAAGGTAAACTGACTTCATGGGAAGATCACCTACCCTTGGTGGAATTTGCATACAATCGGGTAATACATTCGAGCACGGGAATGACTCCCTTTGAATGTGTTTACGGCCTGAATCCCCTTACCCCTTTAGATCTCACTCCTTTGTCTAGTGATCTCATGACCAGCTTAGATGGAAATAAAAGAGCCGAGGCAATGAATAAAATGCATGAGACGGTGCGGATCAAGCTTGAAAAGAAGAACCAAGAGGTTGCAAAAAGGGTAAACAAAGGGAGAAGAAGGCTTGTGCTTGAACCCGGAGATTGGGTGTGGGTGCATCTTCGAAAGGATCGGTTTCCAGCTCAAAGGAAGTCCAAATTGCTGCCAAGGGGTGATGGTCCTTTCCAAGTACTTGAGAGAATCAATGACAACGCCTACAAGATTGACCTTCCACCGGAATATCAAGTGCACAACACTTTCAACGTTGGTGATCTCTCCCTCGTGGACGCGGTTGAAGATGACCAAATGCTGAATTTGAGGTCAAATTCCTCTCAAGATGGAGAGGATGATACGGTTGGGGCAGCCTCCACAGGTACACGGCCTTTCACACGAAGCCAAGCTCGGGAATTACAAAAACTCCAAGCTTTGTTCATGCAAATGGCCGTGTGTGAGTTGGTGATTGAAACAACCAAGGACCTAAACGTTTTTATGTGTGAAGAGAGGTCTTAATGTGTAATAAACTACTCTTCAAGGTTGGCACAAGAAGCAAGGGCGGATGGGTCATTTTACCCCTTTTGTTTGTAGTATAAATAGAAGATGTTAGAGAGTTATTGCTTAGTTTTTGAAGGCTGATTTTTTGTAACCTAAAAACACTAAACATTTCTCTCTCTCTCTACTCTTAGAAGCCGCCCCTATTATCTCACAAGTAGAGGGATACTTGTGTTGTATCTTTGGCTAGAAACAAGGGTTTTGAGGTCGTTGAGTGCCTTTTGGTCCTCGTAAGAACTTGGTGTTTATATTCATTAGACTTAGGGTCCTCTCTTGATGTTAGGGTTCTTAGTTTCTTGAATGTTATATGTCAAGTTATCTATCTTTCTTTATCTTGTTGTTGTTGTTGATTTTTGTTATCTTAAAGTCTAGTGAAGCCGTGTGGGGCTCTTTTCGATTCACTAGCATTGTTATCTATCTTGTTGTTCTTGTGTTGTTGGACTGAAAAACCGAAACTTAAACTTGTTGTTCTTGTGTTGTTGGACTGAAATCCGAGCCTACTTGAAGCTCTTGGTGTTGTTGGTTTGATTTTGTATCACTTCAGAATATTATTCACTCATTTTCTTTACCGCTCCTAACCCAGTCTAACAAGAAAAATACAATTCTTCTTTTTTTAGTTCTGACCCCGACCCAATTTATGATAGAAGAATAGTTGATTTTTTCAGCTGGATCAAATCTCGAGGGGTGAAAAAATGAGTGAAGTAATTTATTTAAGCCACGTGATATTTCTAGAATTAAAACCAATTATTGTTTTAGTTCAGTAAATATAAGTTTGTTAACGAATATGATAAACAAGCATCATTTATTAGGTAATGGGGTATATATACACAACCTTTTAATGCCTTTTTTTATTAAATTTATATTTTTTAATATTTAATTATTATTTATTTGTATAGATTATTATGTTTAGACATAACTAAAGTATAATGACCCTTTGGGTCATTTTCCCAATTTTTGTACTTTTTTGTCATTTCAAGCCATCCCTCAGCGACTATAAGTCATTTATTATTTGCTGGAAAAGTCGATTCAGTTATAGGGAAGTTCCTTTGGGTTTTAGGATCATTTTTATATTTTGAATCTATCGATGTTAAGGAATTGGTATAGGATCAAAAATCCTAGTAACCAGCCTCGGGTGAGAAATCCGATAGCACCTTTAGCTCTAAAACGTTGAATTTAGGCTAGGTAGATCCTTGGTTTGGGTTCTGAGGATTTCAAATTTGTTTAGGGATATTGGATGGATTTTTATTAAAATGACCTTTTAGATGTGGAACCCACATTTGATCAAAATAGTTTTGGATGAAAATTTTGATGGTGTCATTGATTTCAAAATGTCAAATTTAGTACGGTAGCATAGTTAGTTTTGGCCCCGAGCCTTTATATTTTATTTTAAATATTTAGACGAAAATTAGTTAAAATATCCTAATAGGGGTCCCAAGGATTAATTTGTTATAAACTACTTTTTACCCTAAATCTAATAATTCCATTGGACCTGAAACGTATTTTATGATAAATTTGCAGTAATGGTTCATGTTCATAGGGTTCCATATGAGTTTCAATGGTCAGAAACAAGTATTAGAAGTTGTTGGTGTTGGTGTGGTTGCTTAAGCAACCGTTGACCATTTGACTGGATCGCTTAAGCAACTATTTGTCTACTTAAGTGGTATTTTGACCAGGTCACTTAAGCAACCATCGCTGAGTATAAGACCTAAACCAAATCCATTTTGTATTTTTGACATTTTGGAGTTAGGAAGCTCCATTTTATATTATTCTCGATGTGTACTCGTATAATCAATGTCTATGTGATTATAACTTCATATTTCTCATTTTTTAAGAATACCAATTTCATTTTTCATAATTTGTGACTAAAATTGTGATTGAAATTTTTTTTTTCGCCATTGTTGGAGCTTGAAGTGTGGAAAATTGTGTGAAATCATCCATTGAGGCTAAAATAAGATAGTTCAGCTCCTCATGATCATTTTCTATTTTTTTCCTTGCCACATTTTGCTCTTTTTCTTGTAAATTCCTAACAAATAGTTTTTGAATTTCTAAACTTTTTGGGATGATATAAGCCTTGATTTGAGCTCCATTTGTTCTCAAAATTGGAGCATTCCTTGCCTTTAAGGAACCTCGTGACATATTCAATTTTGGATTTTATTTATGAGTCTGGTAGGCCCGTTCTTGACCCAATGTTTGACCTGAATATTTTATAGCAAAATGAGTCTTATTTTACTCCTATTAATTCATCTATGATTATATTGGTAGTGCAACATTATTTTTAGTATCATGGAGTAAAGATGAGCGATTTGTGGACGGTTCAAGACTTGCAATTCGGCATCGAGGTATGCTTTAGTATACTTTTTTCTATAAGATTTTGCATAGTATAGATTTCATGCTAGGTAAGGATTATAGGATGGGATTATGATTAGTATATTAGGCCTTAGCCTATATAGGGGACTTTAGGTAAAAATGTTCCCCTAACCTTCGAATAAAATACATGCTATGGACTTAAAATCCTATTACCCTTGATTATATAAGCATGTTAACCATAGATGATAATAAGGATCCCTTCTATATAATACACTATTTGACTTAAGTGATTTGAACCGTAGTTTTCTAGATTATAGTTCTATTATTATGCTAGTTATATATTATTGAGCCCGAGGTCGTAGGTATGATACCAGTTGGACTCTAAGTGAGTATTTTATTCTTAGAAAGGGTATGATTCTAATTTATGGACACTTAGGTTCTTAATGTTGTATTATTTGAACAATGGTGATGGCATACATACTTTTAGGCGCATTCATGCTCACTTAGTGCACTTAGTAATTCGGTTCTAATCAAAACCATGATTTTACAATTGTTTTCTAAAAAGGGATTTGTTCTTTTCAGTTTTAAAACTTCTTTATAATAGAAATCATACAACCTTATTTAATGATTTATGATATTTTAAAAGTAAAGATGATGTTTTGGAAATTAGATTGAGATTGATTCTAACTCATTGTTTATCCACTCTTTTACCATTTCTATTTACTTTAGTCAAGAGAGATTCTGATCCTTTCTATGCTATTATGAGATTTTATTCTCAGAGTAGATCTCGGGCAATGATTATTCAATTATGGATGTTATGATACTATTTTCAATTTAAGTTCGACACTTATGATACTATTTTTAGTCCGAGTCTATATATAATGACCCTCCAGGTTATTTTTAGCATTTCTACATATTTCTGACATTTAGAGATTTTCTATAGCTGCACCTTGTTATTTGTGACTTGCTGGAGCTAACTATTTAGTTACTGGGTAGTTTTTTTAGTTTTTAGAGCCAATTCCTTATTTTAAAGTCTTTATTGGTAAGGATTGGCTATCGGGCAAAACCTTTAAGTTAACAACCTCATATGTCAATTCTGACAGTTCTATTAGCTTTATACCTCAATTTTAGGATAAGGGGACCTTTTTTTGGGTCCTAAGGAACCCAAACCTATTTCGGGTTATTAGTCAAAATCTCAGGTGTAGGGTCTATATTTTATCGACATGACTACGGATGGAAATTTTGATGGCTTCATTCAGCCCTTTACCCAATTTTTTCCCATTTCTCACATGTCTCAAGAGCCAAAAATTCTTGAGTGTGTGTGAAAGTGTGAGATTAATATTTGGATGATCATGGGGTATTATTGAGCTTGGAATAATCATTTCCTTATCGAAATCCTTGTAAGTTTCCATCTAATTCATGGATTAATTCCCCAAATTTAGTCATGAATTTCTAAATTATTAAAAGTTGTTATTAGTATTGTTTGATCGCAATATTACCCATTCTTGAGGGTAAATGATCCTTGAGCATAGAGGAATGTTTTGATGTTTTCAAAATTGTGATTCCGTAAGTGGGCCCTACATGGGATTTTGACTTAATTTTGGATCTAAAGCATAAAAGTGCAATATGGGTACCATTGTTCTTGTATTGATGAGTAGATTACTATTTTGATAGCGTGGCATCTTGGAAAATCTTCTCAAAAGGTAAAATCACCAATTTACCATACTTTATTGGGCTTTCATTGACTTCCAGGTAAGCTATGCTTAGGTTTCTATAAGATTGATCCTAATTATAGTATCAATATAATATTGTTCTAGTTTTAGGTTAGGAATTAGGACTAGGAGGTATATTTAGTGTGAATTAGATTATTTAATTAATTAAGGGGCCATAATTAGGTATATTTGACTTAACTACTCATTTCTTAGGTAGAATTTCTATCTTAGGGTGTAATGAGGCTTGATTAGATCCATATAGTGGGATTTGACACCTTAATCTTATTTGAGATAGAAATTTCCTTAAAATGGACTTTCAAAGTTAGAAGTGGTCCCCTTGGGCCTATCTTAGGCCAACATTACTATTATTTCTTTCTAGCTCAATAGGCCTTTATGCGTTATTTCAATTACATCCTTGATCCTGAGGAGGTTTTAGGCATATGATGATTGCTCCAGATTTCTATTTTGGAGATAATTAAGACTAGGTTCAAGTCTAAAAATTATGGTGCTAAGACTTTTTCAAGTCCACCATCTACGATGTTATTACATTTAGTTCAAGTTTGGTATTCATTATATTAGTTTTGGTTCAAGTCCAACATTGAGAGGTTATTTATGATGATTATGAGATCGATTCGAGTTCAATGTTTATGATATAGAAAGATCCATGCTTATGGTTTCAAGATATGGATTGTTGGGGTAAATACTGTTATTACTTCTTGTTAATAGCATCCACCGGTCTTAAGGGATACCGTGTTGGGTTATTTACTTTGTTTGTCTTTTGGGATTATAAGGGCTAAGTCTTGTTAGAGATAACTATGTTCGCTTTACTATTATTATTCTGGTTGTTTGCTTTTAGCACTTGGATTTTTATTCCAGGTTTTTCCCTTTTCCTTGACTTAGCTTAATTATCTCATATTTTATTATATTTATATTCGAATTAAGCTCAGTCGGCCGATGAAGCTTACTGAATACCCATGGCTTTAGTACTCATACTACACTTCTGTACCCTTTAAGGGCAGATCTAAGTACTAGATGCCATCGTTGATGTTGTGATTGTACTAGTTAGAATTTATAGCTAGAGTTGACCTTCTCTCCATTTGTTTATTTTTGGATAGTCTTTCTCCTTCGAGACTTTTGTATCTATGACTTTAATAGTACTAGTATTCATTTGATTAGAGGTTCTTGTATCGACCATACTTGGTCGTGAGATGATATTACTCTTCTCTTTATTTCTCTTTCGTTATGCTATTGTTCATATGATATATGGCTTGTAATTCATTTACTTGCATATTTATAGCATTTATGCCATTTTCACCAACTAGCCTATTACTTGTAGTTCTATACTACAGTTTGGCTTACATACTAGTGGGGCAAAGTAGGTTCCATCATGACTTGACAAATTAGGTTGTGACAAATTGGCATCAGAGCCTAGGTTTATTGGTATTATTGGTACACGAGCAAGTGTTGCTACTAGAGATGAGGACCTCGAGTCTATGACTAAGGATCCTACCGAAGACGTGGATGATGAAGCTCAGATTATACCCATGAGAATGTAAGTAGTCATCATCAATATAGTAAAACAACGGGGGTTGGGATCAAATTTGCAGGGAGTGAAGACAATGATTTCAATACTTACGAGCATTAGAAGTCAACTAGGTGTTGACCCATAATACGTAGTAAATAAACAAGAAAATAAAAATGGTGGTTTTGTTTGAATGATTTCGAATATAAAAGTTTTGATGTTTGAGAATACAATTTTAAATCTAAAAACAACAACAACAACAACAACAAACCAAGTGTATGCCCACAAAATGAGGTTTGGAGAGGGTAAAATAATTGGAGATTAAACAAGTGTAGATGAGACTTGGGATTATGCCTTACTAGGTATGGGTTCATGTATGGGAATTTTATTAATTGTCCAAATTTAGCTAGAAGTCATGGGTAGGCTAGATCTGGAAGTTTTAGTGTCAATTTGTCAATCAAGTACCAAATATCGCAAATGGATTCTTTCGAACACCTCATAAGTGTAATAATTTTACCAATCTATGGTGTCGATTAGCATCTTTATATGTAAGAGATACTATTAAATGAACTAATTCAAGATATTGTTCACACAAATTCCTCACCTATATCCCCTCTATCAAGGATGATATGAGTTCAAAGGTAATTAGGGTTTGCAACCCCCAATTCTTAGTTAAGACAGGGAATGAATGAAAAAGTCATATCAAATACCTAATTAGGAAGCCAAATAAAAAATCCATGAACTAATAACACCCTATTCAAGCATAACCCCAAGATGAAGAATTAGCTACTCATAGAAAGAGAAAGTAGAGATATGCCCAAATTTCCTTCAAATTGATCCATAAAAAGTAAAGAGAATACAATATCAACGCTTTAATTTAAATAATTCTTCAATAAAAACTACTAATCCTTCATTTGAAGTCCCTCCAATGTTTCTTAGCTCAAGAAAAGTACAAGAATAGTCCAATAATGATGGAATGAGCTGAAAACCCCCATTTGGCCACAATTTCATGTTTTCCATACATTACCAAAATACCATTACACTCTTCATATACTCGATCATATCCAAGGTATATGTGGTGAACCTTGGGCATACCTTAGGCGCATATCCCACCGGTTGGACCATTTTGGCCACAAGCATGCGCGGGTGGCCTCTCGGGACATCCATGTGAACTTAATGCTTATTTTCTATAATATTTGACCTACCATTAACTTGAATGGCTTGATCATCTTTATTTTCAACCTTTACATGCATAAATGAGCATTACACATGAGTTTTACACCAAATCAATGGGAAAAAAATAATAATTTAAGCCTAAAATGTTCTATCAAGTCATCAAATTGATGACTTATCAACCCCCAAACTTAAACTATTTCTTTTCCTCTAGCACCCAAGAATATTCCAATAAGATAGGGTATTAATGACTCAAAACCACCCAAAAGAAAGCTATCCTAAATGTCTAGGCTAACTAAGCTCAACAAAGACCTCTCAAATATGTCATGGCAACAAATAAACCAATTTTTTTCAAAAAAGCACATATTTATGAAGCAAGGATGCAATTTAGTATCAAATGAACCTTTCAAATCAATATGCTTCTCAAGATGTGACACAAAATATTCAAAGATCACCTTAATCTTCACAATGCAACTTACCTTGCTTATTTACTTAAATCAGGAGTAAAACATCACTCTCTACCCCAAAGTATCAATGTCACTCACATAAAATAGTTATCTCTACATACACAAGATATTTCAATTCTTAAAGGCGATCAAACATTGAAATAATTCACACTCACTCTCATAAGGAATTCAAATACAACAAGTAGAACTATAGACTTGCCCTTTGTGTTGTCCGCCAGTAATGTAGATTTAATTAGTTTGGCGTCACCAAGGTTTTGCAGGTTTGGATGAAGGTTTAAGGTGCAGGAATGAATATATAGATTAAGTGACTTAGAGACATATTTCAACACAATCGCTTATACCTTTCAACCCCAAAATTTCTTAAATTATCCACCTTATTCATCTTCAAATTATTTCCCTTAATTCCCTTAAATTCTAGCTTAGCAATTACCAAACAAATAAAACACACCATTTTCATTCTTCACTTCTTTGGATTTTTCAATAGATGTTCTAACTTTAAGCCTTTCATAACCCCTTTATTTGTTGAAATTTCTCTTCAAGCTCTATGGGCTAGGCTATTTAACTTTGTCATCAAGCATATCTCTTGACTCTTAAGCACATAATTTGACAACATTACATATACCTTTATTTTCTCATCTTAGCATAACATAATTTTCCCTAAAACTATGAGGTTGAACTACCCTTAAATCAATCTCATCATACATTACCCCCAAACTTAGGCTTTCTCCTACATTTTTTATTTAGAATCATGTGATGCATCAGAGGAGGTTAAGTGCAAAAATGAAGATTTTCAAAAAGGGTTTTAGGTATTATAGAATGGTTATCATTTAAAAAAGAAAAAGAAAAATGGGTTAAGTCTCAAAGGGGGTTACTAAGAAACAATGTTAGGGTGGGAATTTAGCCATGTGACGGGTCAAGAATTGCCTCTGTTCATTCTCAAAACCAAGTTTTCCTAGGATTTTTCTTTGAATACACTTTGGGCAAGTTCTAGATTACACATATTTACAAGAATTATTCAAAAATATCAACACATAAGGCCTCATACTCAAAGAGCAAAAAGTTACTCTCCTAACCAATTTGAGTAATTTGAGCTTTATAAGTTTCCCTGAGTCAAAGACTCATCCTTGTAAATAAAGAGCAAAAAAATGAATTTAATGGTCTCACTCAAGAGAAAGCTCATAAACATCCTGATCTTTTTCAAAAAGAAAACTATATTTTTGTTTTTTCTCAAAATCATTTCATTCCTTGCTAATTACATTTTGAATTTTTTTTAAAACTTTTGCCTATTCTAAATGAACTCAAATGACTAGGTACTTCACCTAAAAATTTCTCCTTAACATATATCATGGATGAAATGCCACTCCATTCGACAAAGAAAATGACTAAATTAAAGACAAAAATTAAACAACAAAAGAAAACACCATTATTCTCCTTGGGAAAGAATCGAGTTTTGAAGAAAACCCTTGGACTTTATTGACCAAGCATATATCAAAGGCAACAAGAACAATATGCAAAGCTTCACCCAAAATACACCATCAATACCAATACTATTACAATTAGGTATCGCATTAATATTAAGTGCATGAAACAAACCCGAAAAGGGCAATCTCCGATATTATCATCAAAATCCCATAAGGGCAACATCTAAAGCAATGTCGACCATAAAGAACAAGCCCCACAAAGGTTAAATAAGAATCAAAATTTTAAAAAATATAGTATATATCCATAATCAATCTAACCAATGCCATCAACTGAAATTAATAGGTTAAAACCATCAAATGTAAAATAAGATGCCCCACCCTCAATAAAAGACATTGCATTGTCTCCAATGGAAAAATAAAAACAAAGTAGAGAATGTGTAATGATCATCCATGTTATTTTCTGAATTTTCATTTATTTTTGGAATTTTATAACTTTCCACAGTGGTTATAGGTCATTTATGACTTGCTGGAACTGTCTATTTGGTTATCTGATAATTCATTTGTACTTTAGGCTATTTCCCTATTTTGGAGCTTTTGCTATTTAGGATTTGGTCTCGAATAAAAAATCCTAGTATATGATCTCGAATGAGAAATCCATCAGCTTCAACAGCTCTGGAACATTGAATTTAGGCTAGGTGGACCATTGGTTCATGTCTCGAGGCTTCCAAACTAATTTTGGATTGCTTGGCGAATTATATGAAAAATGAAACTATAGATATGGGACCCATATTTTGTAAAAAAAATCTCAGAGAAAATTTTCAATTATTCCATTGGATCCGAAACATATTTTACAATCAAATTTTATTATTGAATCATGTTCATAGGGTTTTGAATGAGGTCCAGGGGTCAAAAATAAGTTTTTGACATTACTGGTACTAGTGTGTTCGCAAAAGTAAAGGTTTGACCATTTGACCAAGTTGCATAAGAAACCATTTGGCCTCTTATGAGATATTTTGACCCTTTGAACATGTCTCTTAAGCGGTCAAAGTGTTTTTCAAGTGGCCATAGCTGAGTATAAGACCCAAAATTGTATTTTTCGATATTTTGGGACCTAAAAAGCTTTGCTTGATGATTTTCATTGTATTTTTATATTATAATCATTATCTATCAATTTATAACTGTATTTTATCAATTTTACAAGAACTTCTATTTTATATTTCATGATTTCTATGCAAATTGAGAATCATAATCCTATTTTCACCATTTTTGGGGCTTGAGAGCTCAGATTTTGGCAATTTCAAAGAAGTTCTTGAGTTTTCTTCTATGGGTAAGTTTACTGATCATTTCAAATAGATTTTTTTTGGGGGGGGGGGTTGCCGGTAAATCTTGAAAATGATTTTTTTTATTTGAACCTCGTTCTATCTCATTTTCACTTGGATTTTTAACTGTAGACTCTTATGAGTATTGGGAAAATATTTCAAAAATAAAATTATGGTTTTACCCCTTTTATTTTCAAATCTATTTTTGGGTTTTTTTTTATCCATCTTTAATATAGAAAATTAAGTCTCGTTTTACTCCTCACGACATGGAGATTACTATTTTAATAGCATGACGGTGTTTAGAGATTGTAGAGTGAAGACAGACGATTTAAGGATGATTCAAGGGTTGCGATTCGGCATTAATGTAGGTTTCTAACTACTCTTCATCTTGAGATGGTTTTTTATATATGTTGAATATTTGATATGGATGTTAGGATGTACTTGTGGGTAGAACACCATGGCTTAGCATAAATTATGAGTTTTGGGGGCTAGGAGGGTAATCAACCCTTAAGGTAAAATATTTACTATAATTCTATGATTCTATTACCTTCTTCATAGATTGTGCTAATTCGTAGTATTATTACGTTATTGTTCTAGTTATGGGATGGGATTCAGGCTTTGGAAGCATGATTAGTACAATTAGTCTTATTTGGACCGTTTAGGCCATCTTAGAACTGTAATTTAGGTGGAATTGACTTTGTTGTCATGTTTGGAATTAATTGCTACCTTAGGGATAATTATGGATTATTTAACATCTAAATGTGAATTTAGATACCTTAGCCGTGTCTAGAGTAGAAACTTGTCTGAAAATAGATTTGGAAGATTAGAAGTGGGCCCTTGCGACTCACCTTAGGCCAAGACTTGAGTTAGCCTTTGGAGGCTTATATACACATGTTGGTGTGTTAGACATAGTTGAGACTAATGAACCTTTAGTATGAGGTTTTCTACACTAGTTGGTGGATTGTGATGGTTTCCCAGATTATGATATGGTTAAACCGGATAAATATATTTTTGGGTCCACGGCTGTGATTATGGTATTGGTTGGATTTTGGGACGTTTTTTAACCTTGTAAAGGATGTGATAATAGTTCATAGACATTTTGATGCTTATGATTGGATTGTTTGGATACTGGTGATAGCATGCATAGATTGGATACATTCATGATCACAAAAAGCAGCAAATGGTACAATTCCTACTAAAATATGATTTTATTACTCTTTTTCTAAAAAGGGATTATTCTCACTATTCACTTCTAAAATAGAATTCTTCAAAACAATAATCTTACCATATTAATGAGTAACTTATGAGCCTTTGAGACTAAAATGATGTATTATAGATTTGTCCAATACATAGTTTGATCCATGATTTTACTACTATTATTTACCACTATCGAGAGAGATCCCAACCCTTTCTATACTTCTATGATGAGTTAGTCCTAGAGTTCACCCTGGGAAATGCATTTACGGACTTTCTGTTAGAACCCTTGGGGTTTTCACCACACAGTGAGGGACCAGGTACCTCAAAGTCAATCACAGGAAATCAAACAATAGAGTGTAGGAAAACTAAAGACAATGCAAGAAAGAAATAACACACAAGATTTAACATGGAAACCTCCTTGCTTAAGGGAGGAGAAACCACAGATTTCCCTCAAAAGCACCAAAGAAATCCACTATAATCAATCTCTTTATTAAATTCTTGATTTAAGTCCAACTCTAGGCTTTTTTTTCTTGTAACAACTCTACTACAAGCTCATCTTAGAAACTCTACCAAGGACCCTCTACACTGATTAACTCTAAGTAGTATCAAGATCAGTCAACTCTACCTAAACACTCTCGATCTTAAACAAAACAATACATTACTCTTATAGCATGAGTAATTCTGTGACAAATCAGCACTCAAGAACACTCACTCACTCTTTAAGCATACTACACAGATAAGAACATGAGCAATGCTTGAGCAATCTCGAAATGGAGTTTTTGCTGCCTCTCTTCACTGTTTAGATTTGTGCAAAAACTATTTTGATGAAAAAGCATTTTTTTTCTTTTATAGATGAGTGATGATTAGGGATGGAATACAAATGGACCCAGTGTCCTAATCAGTACGAGCAACACCTGTAATTTACTACACAAGAGGACAAATCTGTGCAGACACGCATGCCAGTTTTACTGTACCGTGCATATCATACTTGGTCCCTCGAAGTTAGCTGCTCATAATCAAAACTACATCTAAAATTTTTCACCCTTTTTGATGATGGCGAACCAACCATACATATTTTAGCACATCCATCTTATTTTAACCAGTGTGATTACCACTATGAAGATGAATGTTCCCCCTATCATCATGCTTCCACCATCATGAAAAACAGGGACCTGGTCCCTTATTCTCATTTGTACCAAAAACCCTTATTTGTTTTCCTCTATCACTATTCCTTATCATTCACTTATCACATCACTTACTTTCCCCTACCAAAATGCTTTCCCTCTTTTATCAACATTCAGTACATCATACTCTTCCCCCTATCGTCATTCCATTCACATTCATTTGTTACTTGGTCCACTACTATATGTACTTAATATTCCCTCTTTTGCCCTAATTGAAAAGTGAAAACAATAAACCAAGAGTGAATTAAGCACAAAGTAGTTAACTTATGGCCACTGGGGCAACATTAACATGAAGAGCAACTTTGCAAGTTAAAATTAAAAAAAGTAACACACAAAGCAAAGATTCATTCATAAGTAGGGGATAAGTATTATTGCAGTGCATAATTTAAATTATCTAGGGAAAAAGACACATGAATTAAGAAGGATTTATAGGTGAAGGGCTGGGAATTTTTTTTTAAAGGAGTAGGGTTTACTATTGTTAAGATGCCTTATCTCTGCATTCAGCCTAAGGACCTTATTAGTTAATATTGACACCTTCTTCTTCAGTTCAACATTCTTAATTCTGAGCATTCTACGTCACATAGGCTTTTTTATGGGGGATGCTGGATTGTCACTTGGAGCTTTCTAATTTCTTCATCCTTTATAGATGAATTAACCTTCATTTCTTCTATTTCCTTTCTAAGATATCTTTGATAAATGCTACCTGATTTGACACACTTATCTTTTACTAGTGTTTTTATGCCAAGCACTTGAACTACAGATCCTTGGGTTCCAGAATCACAGACAATGCCATAGTGATCAAGTACTTTGTTCAACCAATATCCATAAGGCATGCCATCCTTTCTATTTTACCCAAGAACTACTTTGTGACTGTGTTTTATTATCAATGCAGGTAGATTAATTAACTCAAAGCAACTAAGGAATTCCGTCACATATAAATCAATGGCTAAGACAATGCTTCTCTTATTTGACCTAGGTCGAGTTACCTTATTCACAAAGTAAAAAATCAAATGAAACTAACTCTTGAATGAGTTCCTATTCACTACATCCACAGATTTCCCTTTGACCTTTGATGCACTTGCTAAGAATCCTATTACAGGCAGCAGGTTGGAGATAGTTCTCACCTCATATATAGGAACTTCTAAAATTCTTTCATATGTTTCCTTATTCATCTTTATTTTCTTTTTGTTGACCAGTACAGTCAGATTCATCCCATCTTCTAAGAATTCTAAAGTCAACTATAATTCCATAACTATCTCATAAAAAAATAGTGGGAATAGATCCTTTCATGAGATGCATCCTACATTGATGTTTCACTAGCTCAACTAACTCCACCATACCAGGTTCTGTTAGCATATTTGAATAAAAACTCCTTCCAGTTAACACCTTTTGATTCTTCAAGAACTTGATTCTAACTTTCTTGGAACAACCTTACTTTTCAATCCATTTTTTTTTCTAGTATAAGTGATCACAAATTCTCTTTCAGCTACTTTTCTCTTCTTGTGACCAGGTCCCTTAAGTGTCAACTGCTTCTTAGTAAATCTTCCAGACCATTTTCCTAAAATTTTTGGTATTTTACTGACATTGTTTTTCTTGTGCTCAACTATGATATTCCCTGAGCTTTTTGACAACAAGATGAGATTTTCAGCAACCCAGGGTTCATCCACTA